>JAPDOI010001244.1:0-202985 GCA_029168955.1 Aplectana chamaeleonis | reverse complement strand
TGACTAAGTTATATTCCTGTGGTTTGTACAACGAATTTCATGATTTTCTGTAACCTGTTCTTCTAGAAACACACACTCTTTTTCCGTTCCAAATGCACTATCCCCTTGAAAAAAAACCGAAAATTTCTACCACCCCCGTTAGCAAGCTATCCAGTCCTGCTCGACCCTGTTGATAGGAGCTTTTTGTACAGGCCATAAAACGGCCAAATTCTCACCGACGTTTCGGCCGCCGCGCGGCGGCCGAAACTCGTCGCGCGGCGGCCAAAACTCGTTCGCTTCCGTCGCGCAGCGCGTGGTACGCAGTCGACGGTGAGAATTTGGCCGTTTTATGGCCTGTAGTTGTAAGGATATTGCGGTATAGATGCAGAACTTTTCTCAATTTTTTCCATAGCTTTCAGTCACGGAGTGGGCGAAATTTTGACGTACACGCCGAACATTCTTCGGGGACGTTTTGGACTCTCCATTACAGCTCGCCATTAAGGCTTTATTTAAATCCTATGAAAGGTAGTCTGAGGAGGTTCATATTTACTACAGACTTTCGTTTAGTGTGATGTTTAACCATTTCTCCGAAAGTGATGTTTGGATCCAGCAGACGGGTACTGAGCAGTAAGAAGCTTAACTGCATACATGGGCAAGACTACTATAGCCCTTGTAAGATGCCTTCAATTGCTTCTACGAGGTACCTATGTGCACCAGGGATGAGCGGAGTTCCGCGCTTCGCGTTCCGAAACCCGCAGTTTGGCGCATTTTTGGCATTCCGCGTTCCGAAAACCGCAAAAAACGCTGCGGAATGCGAAAATATCGGGTCATCTGGGAGGAAGAAAACATCAGATAAATTCTGAATTTTTCCGCGTTCCGAAACCCACATTTCCGCGCATTTTCAGGCGTTTCGCGCCCGATTTCCGAAACCCGATAAAAAAATTTTAGTTCCGAAACCCGAAAACCGATTTCCAAAATTCCATATTTTTGTTCCGCTCATCCCTGATCTGCACTCGATCTCAACGGATACATTTGGAAAAATTTATCTCTGAATGGTTAGATATATTGGAATATATTGGGAACATCCGGTTTGAAAGCATTTTTTTGTTCCAGCAAGGAAAACCTTTGACCCATTTCATCGCGACCGTTTGCAGACTCCCTAGAAACGAGCGAAACCAATAGATGTTTCATTTATGACAGCTCTGTACAAGTTGTTGATGTTTAAAAAGGAATACATGCTAATATTCTTTCACGACTCTTCCTTTTACCATGAGGAACGTGGGCGGAAACCGTGCTCTGGAGAAGCGCCAGTAGGGGCGCGCCGCAGTCGACCCCGTCGCAAAAAATGCGGCCCGATGTCGGCCGACTGACGTCGCACTGCGGTGAAATCATTGACACGACGTCGGAGCAAGTTGTGACCTGTCAAAACGTGTTGCTTTCGCCTCATATTTTGTACTGGAGAGTTGGAACTGACGGTTGTTCACCGCAGCTTCCCTCGCACTGCGGCACTCTAATAACGTGTCGGACGGCAACGTCCGGCAGACTGAAAGGCGCTTAAGGCGTCGCGCGCTCCTCGAATTATGTGAATTACGACGTTTTATAGAGGGTAGATGTGTTGGGAAGAGTGCTAAATAGTTTTACGCGGAAAGCCTTTATCCGGGCACTTGGATTCACATATGCAAATATTTCCAGGAGTTATCTGAGGAATAAAAGGCTACTGCTTGACGCACTTGCTCTCCGTAGGAGAAAAAACTATTTAAATTTAATTTTCAAGATGTTAAATGGGTTAGCGGGACTTAAACTATTTGAATTCTTCACCTTGAGACGTTCTAACACTGGAGGCGAGGGGTTCCAACTCAGCTTTCCTCGGCCTCGTACTCGTTTAAGACGAAATTTTTCATAGTTAGACCGGTATCTGCAACAGGAACCATTTATTGGTTTTAGAAGGATTTAGTTTTTTTGTGTTTGCTGTTGGTTTCTATTTATTGTTTTTTTTTTCATTTGTTTTTTGTTCACATGTGCCCACGCGCATGTAATAAACGTAAATGTAAATATCGTATTGTTAGTCACAGGCGACAGTGCTTACAAATTCTCTTAGCGAGCCAGTTCTCACATAATCGAACCCAATTGATTCCTTCTTGATGCCTTCTCTCTCACAATCGGTGCTCATTATTGTGATCCGATTTATAGCAGTTCATAGTAAACAAGTTTTGTTGAATATTTGTTCATTTTCAGCTAACTGCAATGAATTTCGCTCCGTTCATTCCGCCGACCATTGGTCCAAGTAATCCAGGTATGCTGAGATCTTCTGTTAATTCGATGTTATTGATACGGCCTGCGCTGATCCCGAGAAGTTATTAGCCCAAAAAGGTCGTTTGTACCTTCCAAAACGCGCATTAGTCTTTGAAAAATCCGGAAACCAACATCATAATTGTGTTCAGCGCCCAAAACTACCCACCTTAGCTAAATTTGGGTGAACGCACATTTTCTGAACATTGCGCAGACTAACAGCGTTTTGGAGGGCATTCGGCACGTGTTATACAGGAGAGGTCCCCTACAAAATTACATGAAAATCTCAAAATTCATATCTGAGGGTGTACTGTGCCTTTAAGGGGCCCAGGGAATGAATCTGCCGCACAAAGGTAGCTTTTCAACTTGAGTTTAACCCTTGGTATCGTTGCCTCGAAAATCGCGGCGCGGACCAGTTCTCACGTAATCATATAAGGTTGGTGTAGCCGCGAAAGGGATAGCTGCGGACCACCCAGCAGTTCGCGCGCCTGTCGCGTGCGCCGATCGATCCCCCATTTCTGGTGGGCGCACTAGCATACACCCACACGCACACCACACACAGCCCAAAAACACCGGAAATACGGAATCGGAAACGGAACAGTTTCGCACAGCCCTGCTGTTGAGACATGACTGACCAATGCTCATTATGTGTGTTCTCTAGTTGAGACATTGATTGACCCTTGTTGTCTTTGCATAATGGGTGTACTTTGGTCACCGTGTCAATGGCCTAGTGGGGTGATGACTTCCGGTCACACCACCCACTGGCCACCTCTGTCTGATCAAAGTACACTTCCGGTCCCGCCTAGCCATCCCTATAAAATGGGCCATTTTCTTCATATCAGATCTTCATCTTCACTCGTCGTCTACTAATAAACGTTCCTGACAACTCTCGTCTACAACAGTGGCGATCAGGACGTTTGTTTACTCAATATTCACGCTGTATTTGTCCGCCCACATGCCCTCAACTACTCAGGATCCCTCGTCACCTACCCAGGACACCCCTCCATGGCTGTCCCAACTGCTTGCTTCCCAAACGCAGCAGTTGCAACTACTACAGCAGCAGAATCAGCAGATCGTCACTCTAATGACGAAACTCGCTGATACCAAGGATTCCACCCCCTCTCTTCCCTCATCCTTTACCGCTCCCCTACCCGTTGCTGTACCTGATCTCTATGGAGACCTTGTCAGAGACCTGCCGACATTCAGCTATGAGGTGGACGATGACGCCACTTTTGATGCATGGTACAAGCGATACGGACCGGTGATCAACGACCGTGGAGCGACGCTATCGGACGATCGGAAGCGAAATCTGGTGGTCGACAAACTGGACAGGCTGACATACAAGACGTACTCTGAATACGTCCTGCCTCTCGAGCCGCGTCAAATCGATTTGTCAACCACGGTGGACAAGCTGACAAAGTTAATCGGGCCCAAGCGGACGCTGATTCGACGACGATTCGAGTTCCTGCAATCGACTTGCGAGCCGCTGACACAGTCGTACGTCCTGTGCCGAGACTTTGGAAACAAAATAGAGCGGAAATTCGAGGATGCAGCAATGAAGAACGTTGACGGTGATTCTCTGAAGTGCCTCGTATTCGTTGCTTGACTAACTGATGCTTCACACTCAGAGCTACGACTGCGGTTGCTGAATCGAATCAACTGCCTATCCTTCACCTTTGCTGGATGATTTCATCAATTTATGCGAAACATTTACCACTCTTCGTGCCGACAATCGTACGATGGAAAGCAAAGAAGTGAACGCTGCTTACCAGAAAAAGCCGTATCCAAGGAAGAACCGAAATTTCTCACGAAACGTCAACCTACGCCATCGATCGACTTCCCGACAACAGGGCCGAGAAACTGCATCATCTTCCAATCAAGAAAGAGCCCAACTGCCTGCCAGGAATCCGAAACTTCCGTTGCAATAACGCGAATTCAGCAACATCGGACGCCCATACGTACCTGAAAGTGGAAATAAATAGAAAGTCCACGCAGCTACAGCTCGACACAGGCTCCGACCTAACGATGATTTCGCGCAGAACATGGAATGGTATAGGATCTCCTGCCCTCGAACGAACTACAGTGCTAATCAAAACTGCTGATGGCTCACCAATGGACATCATTGGTCACTTCACGGCCAATTTTACGATATTTGATCGACATCACAAGCCTACCTCTGGTCAAGGAAGCTGCTACGTCACCGAATTTACCAACTTACTGGGACTTGAATGGTGCGTACAAATGGATCAATATCGGCAACTCAAGGAGCAGTACCATTGTCGACAAGCCACAGCCGCCCTCAACAGTACACGCTGCAATGTCGTGGATGACCTGAAGAAAAATTTTGCGGATGTATTCTCACCTGGTCTTAGATGCTGCACGAAA
The DNA here is from genome assembly GCA_029168955.1 of Aplectana chamaeleonis. Taxonomy (NCBI): domain Eukaryota; kingdom Metazoa; phylum Nematoda; class Chromadorea; order Rhabditida; family Cosmocercidae; genus Aplectana; species Aplectana chamaeleonis. The sequence goes on along the minus strand of JAPDOI010001244.1, from coordinate 198,332 downwards.
ACCAAGGCAACCCTATTCCTCAACCCTGGTGTTTGACCTGTCTATCGACAAAAGCGACCCGTTACATTCGCATCCCTACCCAATGAGGACAAGGAAATCGATAGAATACTGGCTGAAAATGTGCTGTCGCCGATTGATCACTCAAATCGGGCAGCATCAATCGTTGTGGTCAAGAAGAGCAACGGTACGATTTGACTCTGCGCTGACTTCTCCACTGGTCTCAACGACGCCTTGATGCTGCATCAACATCCGCTGCCAACAGCTGAAGAAATCTTCACAAAACTCAATGGTGGTGAACTGTACTCGCAGATAGACCTTGCGGACGCCTATCTGCAAATCGAAGTGGACGAGAAATCAAAGGAACTGCTGACTATAAACACTCACCGTGGCCTATTCCGCTATAATAGACTGCCGTTCGAAGTAAAGTCTGCACCTGGAATTTTTCAACAAGTAATTGATTCGATGATAGCTGGTCTTCCTAGAGTTGCGGCATATTTGGATGACGTCATCGTCACTGGCCGCAGAAATGAAGAACACCGCAGCAATTTGGAAGCCTTGCTCAAAAGAATCCAGAACTATCGTCTTTGCGTCCGGAGGCAAAAGTGCAACTTCACGATGTCCGAAATCAATTATCTCGGAGTCATCATCGATGGATATGGACGCCGCCCAGATCCGAACAAAATCAGAGCCATCACCGAGATGCCTCCACCCAAAGACGTGACGCAACTTCGGTCGTTTCTCGGTCTGATCAACTACTATGGCTTTTTCGTCAACGACATGCGTCTACTGCGAGCTCCTCTGGGCGCGTTGCTGAAAAAGGATGCCGAATTTGAATGGAAAGCTGAACAACAAAAAGCTTTCGACAGAGCGAAAGAAGTCCTCACGTCACCCTTACTACTCACCCACTACGATCCCAAATTGGAAATCATCGTTAGCTGCTGACGCCTCAGACTATGGAATCGGAGCGGTGATCCTGCATCGTTTTGCTCATGGAACAGAGAAAGCCTTCTGTCACGCTAGCCGCAGTCTCAATGATGCAGAGAAGAAATATGGTCAAATGGAGAAAGACGGTTTAGCTCTTGTTTTCGCAGTGCGCAAGTTTCATCGATATTTGATGGGACGACACTTCACTCTTCTCACGGACCACAAACCTCTTTTAGCCATTTTTGGAAGCAAAAATGGGCTGCCAACGTACACCGCCAACCGACTCCTGCGATGGTCGCTGATTTTACTCGGATTCGATTTCACGATCGAATAGCGGAAAACTACGGATTTTGGTCAAGCAGATGCGTTATCTCGGCTCATCGCGAACCAAACCACCCCCACCGAGGATGTCGTCATTGCAAACTCCTCAATGGAAGCAGAAGCCGCTTGCCGCGCTGTGAACAATATTCTGCCGATCGACATGGACAAGATCGCAGAAGAGAGCGCAAAGGACGATACACTGCGAGACGTCATGGATTTCGTTCGAGCAGATTCCTGGCCAACGAAGGCTTCCTCTGAAGTAGCAAGATATGCCACTCTGCGGAGATCGCTTTCTCTTGAAAACGACTGTCTCTTCTTTGGTCCTCGCATGGTTATCCCGCTGGTACATCGTCGGCGTGTCTTAGAAGTTCTACATGAAGGACACCCCGGCATCACAAAGATGAAAATGCTGGCTAGAGCATACGTTTATTGGACAAATATCACAAAAGATATAGAAATCTGCGTACGCCGATGTCAAAGCTGTCAAGAAGCCGCGAAAGCTCCACTCAAAGCAGAGCTATTCTCTTTGCCAATGGAAAAGGAATCATGGAATCGAGTGCATATCGATTTTGCAGCATCTCTGAATGGGAAAATGTATCTCGTCGTGGTCGATGCGTTTTCAAAATGGCCTGAAATCATCGAAATGCACACAACGACTACTGCAGCCACAATTCGACAACTTACCCGACTCTTCGCTCAATTCGGTAGCCCGGCAACTCTGGTGCCGGATAATCGAAGTCAATTCACTTCAAAGGAGTTCGTCGAATTCTGCAAGGCTAATGGTATCGAACACGTGCGATCCCCACCGTTCCACCCGCAATCGAACGGGCAAGCAGAACGCTACGTAGACACATTCAAGAGAACCCTGAAAAAGCTGGAAAGCCAAGGGGCAGGTTCAAATTCGCTACAAATCTTCCTATCAGCATACCGACGAACACCGTGCGCATCGTCTCCCAACGGTCTATCCCCAGCAGAGAACTTCCTCGGACGGAAAATCCGAATCAAGCTCATAATGCTCACAACACCAACTCTTCATCCTCACTCGTCGTCTACTAATAAACGTTCCTGACAACTCTCGTCTACAACACCTGCACACAACAATAGGGCACTTCTATAGTTCTTGAGTCAATAAGTACGATCTAGCCCAACAACGTGATAAACCAGATGGAACCAAAGGAAATCATCACTTTCAGGACGTAGCCCAGCTTGTTTTCTATAATAGAGAAGCAAATGCCTGTCATTCAACACAGTGACTGTGCCATTACATAGAAACATAAGTAGTACAGAAAAACGTGAAAAAAATAAAAATGAACGTGAAAAGGCGGTACACCGTATAAACAAACAATAAAATGCTATACCTACAGTGCAGAAATTGCATGCAATGATTCGAACCCTATCCCTCGCTACTCTGTGGTCGTTTGATAGTCCACTTCGTTATCCACTCGGCCATCGCTGCTCATTGCTTGGCACTGCTTTAACCGAGTGACAAGTGGAGGGGATATCTCGAAAACGGTTCATATCTCATTAATGGGCCACAATTGAGTCGCCAAATTCTATGAAGGTTAATTTCGTCGTGACTGAAAGCTTTTTGAACCGCTATATGTATTCACTTCATCTGCTTTGGTAAGGAAGTTACAGCTAGTTTTAATCAATTTCAGCTTTTTTTGACCAAGGAAATGACCCGTTGGGATGGCCCAACATAATTATTGTTACTTCCCTCATCCTTCTCAACTTCCACTGGGAAGTTTTCCGAAACATCGCGGGTATCGAAAGATCATCCCTAGTAAGGTGTAATGATGATGTAGAATACCATGCGAAAATGAGGCTAGGGTACGTACAAAAGTCTTCGCGCCTAAGCTACCGCCTAAATATTTAAACTAAGGCCGGACACTGCAAAAAAAAAAGTTAGAAATCCGTTTTGTTGTGATGTTGAGGTGGACGAAAATAAGGGGGGGGGCAATTGTATGACAACGTACTGACTGGGCTGGCTCGCACATTTTTGACTCATTTCCTCTTAGTTTTGCGTTTCACAGATCTTGTGCTCGTGAGATCAGAGGCCATGGTTAGAGTTCAGGTACGCACTGTAAATCATGATTGGCCCAATTATTTATTAGTTCCATCGTCGATTTCGGTTTTTACTTGACACATTAAATTCGCCGAAAGCAGTTCAGTTTAGGCTTTTCGTTTGCACCACCGATGGCCGGCCAGCAGCCTCAACAGGTACCTATGGTCCAGGTTAACCCAACAATGCCAGCAGTTGTGCAGCCGATGTTTACTGGTGCCGTTCAACCGAATCCTGCAGTGTATGTGTAACTCTCTTTGGAAAATCATATCCTGTTTTTTTCCTAATTTCGACAGTTTGCTATCGAAACTGCCTTTGAAGGGCTAGCTTAGATTCTCTCAATTCTTGATTTTACCTCTTCTTTAGTTTCTGAGAAGTGTTCGATTTGAGGAATTTCTGATTCTTGTGGTCGGCGGAAAGGGCCTAGCGGGGTTCTGACCGGTTACTGTGGTAGTAGAGGGGATTCGTTTGGCTCGTAATGAGTATTCTCAATTTGGGTGGTAACTACGATTTTTTTTACTAAATGGTCGAAGTCATTCCCTTCGCGCGACATATGGATAGCCTCATCCAGTTCGCTGTCGCGCTCGGCTTTCCCAATCTGAAAGCCCCACCCACGCTGCCATCGCGCGGCACGGGTTTCGCTGCGTAGCATTTTCCATCTTTCCTACACACCCCGCTACAGCGAGTTTCGCCACGACGCCACTCTGAGAGCTCTAAAGGGGCCTACAGAATTGAAGGTGCTGTGTTACTTTGCAGCGACTAGCAACCGTGGAGGATGCAATGCCAATTACATTGGGCGGCTGCGGCGACCGACGCGGCGTGAAATGTGATGAGGGAGGCTGCAAAGTGTTTTGACGTCGCGATGCTCCTGCTTGTTGCAAGCGAGCGGAGATCAACGCCGCGACGATAATGTTCGAAAACATTTTTGTCGCCGCGTTAAGGCTAAAGAGGTCTGCAGAGTTGAAGTCGCGGCGTTCCTCGCAGCGACGAACACCGGGCTGCAGAGATGTCGTACGTTCATGCCCGCAGTGCGAGGGAAGCTGCGGTGAACAACCGTCAGTTCCAACTCTCCAGTACAAAATATGAGGCGAAATCAACACATTTTGACCCGTCATAACTTGCTCCGACGTCATGTCGATGATTTCTGCCGAGATGTCGTACGTTCACGCCGTGGCAGTGTGGAGGAAAGAAGATCACCTCTGTGCAAACCGACGTCACCCCCTCCACGAAGAGGGTTTTTGTCATGGGAGAGGTGCTGGCCGGCCGCGTCTCTCCTTCGGATTCTCCTGCTAAGGGCCGGCGTGGAGAGGAATCCTGGACCCGCTCAGAAGTACCTATGCGCCACGTGCGGCAAGGATGTTACCTGGAGAGATACCAGCGTCCAGTGCTTCGGATGCCAAAGGTGGGTGCATCTCTCCTGTTCGGGTCTCAGTTCTGTGAGGCATCATAACTCTGCTTTTCGCTGTGTTTTATGCTCTTCACCTACCAACTCTGATTCCTCTTCCTCAAATCGCCCCCTTTCCATTGTACATATCAATCTCAACGGCCTTCGTGCCAAACTTTCTGAGCTCTCTCTCTTCGCACGTACTTACCATCCAGACGTGATCATGGTTCAAGAAACCAAGCTCTCTCCATCACCTACCCGTCCTCATCCTAATATCCCGGGCTACACTGCCTTCCATGCTCCAAGGTCAGCTCTTGGCGGAGGAGTTTCAACCTTTGTTTTATCTTCTCTCCCCTCCCACCTCATAGCCAACACCCCCACGGATGGTACTCTCGAGTACCTTCCAATCCACCTCCCTCTTAAAACACCCCTTTCTCTTTTCAACATATATATTCCTCCCACTACCTCATGCCCTCCATCTTACGATCCTATTCCTCTACTTAAGCAGCTAAACGACTGCTCCCTCTCATCTTCGGTTGTCTTCGCGGGCGATTTTAAATGCTCACACCTTTTGTTCGTCACTTGATTCTGACGCTAGAGGAAATGACGTCGAAGAATGGGCAGGGGAGTGTGACCTAGTCATCTTAAACGATGATCAGCCCACTCGCCTCCCTACCAACGGCCGATCTTCCAGCCCAGACATATCCCTTGTCTCGTTCAACCTCTCTAACTCTTGCTCATGGTCGACCTCAACCACTTTGCCAAGTGACCATGTCCCCATCTTTATCCATATCGATCTCTCCAACTCTCTCGCTCCCTATTCTGGTGTTCGTCAACGTTCTTATCTTAATTTAGGCCGAGAAGACTGGAGCCTGTTCAGTGAAGTTGCGCTTCGCCTGTCGGCAAATTACCCGTGGAATGGCGACGTGCACCAGAAAGAGTGTCATTTATCTGACGCGATCCGCAGAACCATGAAAGCGGCTATTCCTGTCGGCCGCGTCAAGACTTTCTATCTAAATGTCACTGTGGAGATCCTCGATAAGATCAGGACAAGAGATGCCAGGAGAGCGGTCAACCATCTGGACCCCGTCGTTGCTGAACTTGACGATGAGATTAGACAGGCACAAGAAAGAAGAATGGGAAAAGTTCACCGGGCAGTTGGATTTCAAGACGGTCAGTGCAGCTACTGGGAAGGTATTACGGAAGCGCTCGGGTAAGAGCTCGCCTGCTACCGTCTCCACAATCGAATTCAACAACGGTGTATTCAAATCAGGAAAAGAAGCCGCTCGGTAGAAGTTTTTTCATCACCAGTGCAAAGCGTGGTTCGCAGAACAGAGTGACTGTACGAGAGCTGTGCCGCCTCCCGCTTATGAGCACGGCCGAAGCGTTCACTTCGACGCAAGTTGAGAAGGTTATAAAGGATATGCGGAATTCAAAAGCGGTTGGTCCAGACGGGATATGGCCCACTGTCTTGAAGAAGATGAAAAATGAATACCTTTTTCCGAATGAAATCCTTCCACTTCTCACTGATTTGATAAACACCTCGTTCAGATCGTGCACCATCCCACAGAATTGGAAGACAGCTAACGTTGTGCCGCTGCCCAAGCCGGGGAAACCTCAAGCTTCAGCCAAGGGATACAGAGCCATTAGCTTGCTATCCACGTTCGCAAAGGTAGCCGAAAAACTGATCGTAAAGGATCTTACAGAGCACAATGAGAACCAGGTGTTTCAGCACGGATTCAGAAAGCTGCATTCCACCACGACAGCTCTGCTGGAAATTACAAGCTTTGCCATCGATGGGTTCAATGCCCAGAAGCCACAGAGAACTGTGGCTGTTGCCTTAGATCTTACCAAGGCATTCGACACAGTAAACCATGGAGTTCTGTCAAGCAACTTACTGGAATCATCAATACCGCCGTGGCAGAAACGCTGGATATCGGCATTCATCAAGGGCAGACGAGCCAGAGTTATGTTCCAGAACCATGTCTCTAATAGTATTCCTATTGCAGCTGGAGTCCCGCAGGGCGGCGTTTTATCGCCTGCTCTCTTCAGTCTGTACCTCGAAGACATGCCCGCCCCTCCCCAGGATATCAAGGTGGTTGCCTATGCCGATGATATGACAATGTGTCGGGATCGGGATATACATGTGGCTCCAAGATCAATGAGTACCTGTTCACACTGAAAAGCTTTTTCGACCGCAAAATGCTAAAGATCTCGACATCCAAATCGTCGGTATCCGTACTCACAACGGATCCATCAGAGCACAGCGCCCACCCGCATGTCGAGTGGGACGTTGATCGATTACCTGCTGCTCGCTTTCCCAAACTGCTCGGTCTGGTGCTCGATCCATCGCTCAAGTTTCACAAGAACACCGAGCAGAAGCAGACCGTCGTCAAAGCGAAGCTTAATGTGCTCAGAGCCCTGGGCGGTACATCATGGGGCAGTAGCAAGGAAACTATTATCAGGACATACAAGGCCATACTACAGCCCGCTCTGGAGTACGCTGCACCAGTGTGGCAGCACGGTATCAGAAACCTCCTGGACCAAGATGCAGCGTATACAGAATGCCGCACTTCGTATAGCTACCGGATGTGCAAGAAGTTCCCCAGTCGAGCACTTGCATGCGGAGACACGATTATTGCCAGTAAAGAAGCACTGTCAGCTCCAGGCCCAACAATTTTTCCTCAATATCATAAAGCAACCCAACCACCCCTCATGGAGAGTGCTGAACCCCGTCAGGGAGAGAGACATCAGAAAGCCATTCGCCGATGCTCCAAGCAAAGTCAATCTGCAAAGATTCACAGCAAGAACGACTCCGTCTATTGCGCGAGGAGCACACACAGTTCGTACGCTGTCATCTGGAAAGGGCTACGGTAAATCCCATTCTGGGAGTGGCGCCGCCCGGGTCTGCACATTCGAGTCTCAACTCGGAAGGAGGGCCAGATGTACCCTGGCATCGCTGCGCTATGGTCACTCTACTATGCTTATGGCTTACGTAAGCAAGATTGACAGCAGCAAATCGGACGTTTGCCCGGACTGCGACTGCTTCGGCCATGATACTGCACACCTGTTTAACGACGAACACCGGTGGATGATGCTATATCGATTACATTCGGTTGCGAGTGCGACCGACGCGGCATGAAGGGCGACGAGGGGGCACTGCAGACGTTGAAAACGACGATTTGCTCGAAACGTCAGGCCACAAATAAACCAGTTCTACCAGATAACAAACCTGTACGGCAAAGCAAATTCAAGTACTGCAGAGTGTTTTGAAGCTGCGACTACCCTTCATCACTGCGAGCGGGCAGCAACCGACGAGGCGACGATTATGTTCGGGTTCATTTTTGTCTCCGCGTCAAGACTGACGCTCGGCGACCAGTCGCCGGTCACCGTAACTCTGCAGACCCCGTAATGGATAGCAGTTTTGCGAAGGAAGGAGCCCAGGCAAAAACTCGCTCCACGCTCCGCTGAAAAGCCGGCGTCGCCAGCGGGAGATAGTGGCCGTGGAGCCCAGAATCCGAAGTTTTGTCGCCCGCGGTAGCGGCCTCCGCGGGCGCGGTAGTGACTGTAGTGGGCGAGCAGCTGCTTCGTGCCCAGTCGACAAGCCCCTCTGAGTTTATTTTTTCTCCGAAAATATACACACGCACCGGTGCGCAACGCGGTTGCCGCGCCAACACGCAACCTGGCCAGTGCGCCGAGCACCAACTGGGCCGCCAGCGATTGAGCGGTGCCTCCAGCGGCCAGTCGGGATAGCTCCGCAGTCATCTGAGTCCTGGCTCGGAAGCGCGTCGTACGCTTCACTTGGAAATTAGCGTGTAGGCCGAGAATGATATGTAATTGTGAAAAGAAACCGATATACGACCGATTCAACGGCAGTCTTCAATACAAACGAGCAAGGCCAAAATAATGTTTATGATAACACATACAAAAGAAATCCACAAAAGAAATCAATGGCGAATCAATTCGGGCAATCACACACAAAAATAATCAGGCAGCAGGCTACCGGTGAGGAGACGAGATGAAAAATTCACCCGGCTTCCCAAAAACCAACACCGAGACAGCTAAATAGGCCGCAAACGCAGAGATCACAATTTACCTAGGATTTGATAAGCGGTCGGTAACTCAGGCAAGAATGGAGCCACACAGACAATATCAGAGCCACACAGGCAGCTATCAGGATGCCATTAAGGCGAGGAAACGACCGTCCAAATCACGAAGAAAACAGCCAAGAATCAGGCCAGACGCTGGGACTGAGACTGTTTGTGCACCGAGTCCTAGGATTACTATATCCCCCAATCTAAACGGGACATCTTCTAAAGGGCGTGTGCTCCTTTCGAAACAGCCCCTTTTGTGTGCAGTCCGCTTAGTTGCGTCTCTCCGTCCCTCACCAGCGCAAATTCGAAAATGGGTGCGTGGGTGTTTCGCAACACTTGGCCTTTTGAAGTGCACGCCCCTTCACCGGCATCCTATCTTCTGGGCACCATCCCGACCTTATTTCCGCGATAGGCATGCTCTCGTGTCAGGAGGGCGAGCACATGCCTATCGCGTGTCTGGGAAAGTAGGCGGATCGGACTGGAGGTCGAGCTCATTTTTGTCTGAGAGTGTATGAAGGATAGAGAATTCTTCTTATGGCTAGTTGTTATAATGCAACCGTTCAGTGGTCTTTCATTCATGAACAAGCCAAATGTTCCCTCAAATTTGGACAAGATTTTGAAACTTCTAGATGGGCGGAAATCCTGGAGTGTGTGCACAAGGCACCAGATAGGTTGAGCACCCGAGTCAGGACTCCAACTATTCCAGAGTTTCTGCTCATATTCGGATGATCTGCGAAAAGCTAGCAGTAACAGTGAGAACTTCATTCAACTTTTATTTGGTTCTATCCCATGTGGTGCCAGACAGAGCACGAAGGATGGTATTGTGCGAGTTAGCTGCTGCAGCTCTTATACATGTACTTTCGTGGAAACTCAATAAATGTTCCAGGAAGACACCAAGTAGACGAGGATGCTTTGATAGGGACAGCTGATTTTCTTTCCAGAGTACTTTGCGATCAAGTCGATGATTAGCCGTTGCAATAGTGCATAGAGTGATGCTGGCTCGAGATACTTTGCCACGATGCAGAGGTATTTGTTCATATCCGCTGTGGCTCGGTTGATGATCGGGTCAGTACGTATGATTGGAATGTTGTCACCATACAGGTCACATGCTCATCTTCTTCTTCTGCAGCCACAGAGAGGGTCCTGTCATAGATTGAGGAACTGAGCTACAAGCGTCGGATTCGTCCACAGATCTACTGTTGTTAACGATGTCGGTCTCATCGGGCGGTTGAAAAGGTGCGCAGTAGTATGCCCTTTATTACCACAATCCGGGCACTCGTCAGGTCTGCTGCTATCGATCTTATGTAAATAAGACATAAGCATGGGGGAGTGCCCGCAGCGCAACGAGGCAATGGTGCACCTGGCACGCCTACCGAGTTCCATCTCGGTTTCGCTGACCTCAGGCGGCACGACTCCGAGAATGGAGTTTACGGCGGCCTTGCATAAGTGATCCTTGACGAATTGGGTATGCTCAGCACGTAAGAGACGGAGGCGTTTCACATGCTCATCAAATTTCTCGTTTCCAGTGCGACTTTTTACGGAGTTGTTTGTCCATCGTTGCACCAGTCAGGCATATCAGATTTCAGAATCGATTTGGACAGCAGAGGATTGTTGACTTTGTCGAATTCAGCAGTTAGATCAAGGGCTACTACAAAACTTCTGCCAGCAAGAGCTTTCGTAATGGAACCAGCAATGATGTGTCCAGTTATAGACGTGAGGGTGCTATCGCAGCGAGAGGGGGCCATTTGGCAATCGCACTTCGCCATGCCCATTTTTCCCAACTGCTCTCCTGATTTTGGAAGGGGGAGGAAAACCCAGGGTAGGTTCTCAAATTGCGCGATGGCACGGGAAAATTAGCGTAGCGAAGTGAGTTCACCAAGTGCCCCCCCTCGCTGCGATAGCACCGACGTGAGCACCGTCTGGGTGTTTACGTGTTGGGCTGATAGCCACAATGATATCAGGGATATCGCGAAGTCTTGTTTCGCGCTCCCGGGTTTCTCTCAATGCCAGCACGAGTGATAGAATATGAATTAGTGCAGCGGCCAGCTAGTTATGCTTCTACAGTGTGGTGCAAAATTATAGGTTCACCCTAATTTTCGAATTCAAGAGACGAAGCCTTAGACAGTACCAGTGGATTCGGGAACCCCGATCCAGAGAAATTGCGTGTCATCCCGAAACGGTCACGTTGTGCGCCTCAAGCCATGCAGAAGTTGATTGCGACCCGTGGATTGACGCGTTGTCATGTTGGAAAAGATGTTCTAGTCACCGATGTCTTCTGAGATATGGCAGTAGATGGTCACAGAACATCTTCTGGAATGCCAGGCTGCACGAAACGAAGTCAAGTACTACCCGTACGTAACCACAGAAAGTAGCTCAGACCATCAGACTTCCGCATGCAAATCGGCGCTTTGAGAATAATCGTCTGTCTTTTCGCAAATCTCTCTAGTAGTGGGTTCCCATCTGGCCCATCCGAATCCCTTTTTTTTCTCATCAGGAAATACAACCTGGACCACAGAATTAGTATGTTTTCGAACTTCCCGACCAAGGCTGCGGCAACCTACTTCTTTCCATTTTGTGGCCATGTTGGTACGAGCAAAGCGCATTCTCGCTAACTTGTGAAGGGATGATATGCAGGGTGTAGGCCTAATAACTTCACGAATGATGTGCGGGTAGCGTTGGAGAGACCAGTGTACTGGCCATTTCGAGGCCGGAAGACCCAAATGCCTTAGGATGCCGTTCGCGGACTGCACACTGTTCAAAACTTCAAGAGCAATATGCTTCTCATCGCGCATTGAAAGCTTCTTTGGTCAACCAGCGTGCTTCTTCTTCTTGTACTGCGTCGGACACTTCAAGTATATACTGATGCAGTTGCGCGATCTTCACAGTTGCGGGACATTCATTCTGTTGGGCATACGTGCTTCGTGTAGGGCGTTCAGCTGAGCCTGGCTCAGCCGCAGAAAGCTTAATACCCCTCGACATCACTGTGAACAATGGTAGATAATGTCTCTATCTTTAGGTGACTAACTTATACCCAACTTTAGACGGGAAAATTCGTGGTAAAAAGATCGGGGTGGACCTATAATTTTGCACCGCTTAAGGAGGGCACTTTTTCTCAAGACAAGCAGTGCTTCTTAACCAATGAACCGATTGTTCTGGAACATTGACCACAAGGGTTTTCGGCACTCCTGAATTCAATGGTACTGTCCTCGTATTGCGAACTGTGAGGCTCGGCCTCTTGAATGCGAAAACTAGGGTGGACCCATAATTTTGCACCGCACTGTCTTCTGAAAAAAAAAACTGGATTAGTTGATGTTTGTTTGATGAGTCGTCTTTGTTGTCGCCTCTACAGATCCTCCACGCATAGGTTGGGCATCTCGGATCCACTTCCGTAACACAAAACAGATATGAGATGAAGAAAGCGCTAACGCCGGTGATGCCCCAGCGAGGCGAAATTGGCCCGCATCGATTGCGTGCAGCTGCAATGAGATTTCTAGAAAGCATCATGCCTCCCCCTCCAAAGAATAGTAGCTCCAGAGGGTTCCCCATAATTTGCTGTGCGCTTTCATTTTTTTAAATCTATTTTCGAACGAACTTCACATCTACAGTAGCAGACAACGACTGTTTCAGCCAGGGTACTGCGCAGGGTGTGGATATCCACAGGGGGCTGTGCAGCTCTGTAATGAAGGGGAGGGGGGGGGGTTAAGCTCCGCCGGGACACCAAGCGGACAATACTGAATGGGGGTATGCACTGTTTAACATAGGCATGTATCCTAGTGAGGCTTTGCGTTCCTCTATTGGATGTTGGCGCAAACTCGGTGCGCCTATGTTATAGCATATGTCACCGAGTTTGCGCCAACCTTCAACAGTGAACGCAAAGTCTCATCAGGATCCATTTTATTTATTTATTTAGGAGCATGGTCAAGCCACGCTAATACTTCATTCAACATTAATTGAAGTACAGACAAGAACAAATTACTTGAAACACAATATTCTGAAAAAAGATTTTCATGAGAGATTTACATTAAGTCGAAGGTCATGAAGGTTTTGAAATTCATTCGTAGACTGATCTGACTTTTTGCCACAGGCGCAGCTATCCTTAAGCCTCCAAATCTCGTTTTCGATTGTTCAGTATGGAAAAAATCCGAGGGATTGAGGTCTACTCTGCCTGTTAGGATTTTGAACATCATTATCAAATCAAATCTTGCTCTCCGGCTTTTAAGGGTCCAATCTTAAGTACATATCTGACCATTTGTTGATGAAATCTATTGCTACTTGAAAAAATGCAGCAAAATCCATGCCGACGTTACATTCAGTTTTCTACGAAGAGTTCGATCATGATTTTCTTCAAGTTTTACAACAAGAAAACTAACCAAACAACTTTTTTTTTTGGGGGGGGGTCTGGGAAAATCGCTAAAATTTTGCTCCTGGAGGGGGGTCTGAGCAAAATTGGTCTTGTCCATTTCTCGTGCCGTACCCTGGTTTCAGCGCTTAGAGAGTCGTGCTAGTACCAATAATAATAGCGGTTCTGCTTGCCCTGCGTGTCGTAGCAGAGGTTGTCTGGAACTGCGAATGAAAATTTCACTCCGAAGTGGGCAGTATACTAGCAAAATTAGCAGTGGGACTTATTGGCGTCAAAAATCATAGGTGAGGAAGTCTTCTATTGAGAGCAAATCTTGCACCAAACACATACATTTCGGGGAATTTCGTATGCGTCTAAAAGAGAGGTAAAATCAAATTTTTGGCTCGAGACCCAAGCTTGCCACTCGCGAAAGTCGGGCGCGGATGTAGTGTTTTCCTTTGGACTACATCTAGTCTAAAAAAGTTTGATGTCGAGGAAATCGAGTACTATTCCAGAGCTGTAGCTTCCCCGGCGACAACTAAAGTAATTAGCTATGACACGAACTCTAAGGATCCTGCTATGATGAGGGCTCGTGTCTTCATCGGGAACCTGGCTACTGCTCCTGTCACACGCGACGATCTGGTGACCCTTTTCACCCCGTTCGGAACGATTCTCGGGCTCAATCTTTTCAAGGTGGTTTAAGCAAATATTATCCATATGTTATCTTTTGTAGTAGGCTCCTTTTTTCAGCAAGGTTACGCGTTCGTGCAGTTCTCTACTGCTAACGAGGCTGATGCTGCAGTTTCTGGACTGAACGGGAAGAAGTGGATGGGCAGCATAATCGGTAGGACTTTTCATTAGTTGGCTTACCTATTTGCAAGCGCGGTGTTTTATTTCTATCCGCTTCGTCCGGAGCGGTACCAATTCTTACTTCAAATCTTATCCTAAATTCTACGAGATGGAACGAGGTTTGAAACACATGCGCGCTGAATCTCTAAAAGGTATTATTGTTGGACAAATTAGCCTATGCTTCGATTCTCCGCAGTACCATGCAGTCGAGACTTCGCATGTACAGTCGACACGGATTGCGCTAAAACTTTGCGATTCGTGCCGACTGTACAGCTCTCCACTTGACGTGCCTTTCGTAAATTCTCTCGAAGTGTGGCAGCTATGACAGCTGTATTTTTTCTAGTCCGTGCTCGTGCTTTTAGTAGAGGCTGTCTTCTATGAACCCGCGCATTAAAGAGTTGTTACTGACCACACTCGTTTGTTTCGCTGCTGGGCTCTTTGTGCAAGTGTTGTTTGAACCCACCGGTACGGAATTTCAATGACATGTGCTCCGCCCGTTTCTTCATTCAGAGAAATTCGGAAAAGGTCAGAAGTAAGTGGCGCATCTGGAACAGCGCGTCTGATTTGATTGTTTGTATCCTTCTTTTTTCTTTTGACACTCGCTGTTGTTCGGCATTTCAAACAACAAAGTCACGTTTCGGTGCCCCGGCCTGGTTGGCTGCCAATGTATGCGCGCGTCATGGAGACATCTGTTTGCTGCGCAATATCGGGGTGTTTTGAATTTGTTTTGATTCAGGGGCGTTTGTTTTCGCCTTCTTTTTAATCTTTCATCGCCTTCTTTTAATCTTTCAGAATTGTAGAATATGTGATCTTCTATGATTTATTCGATTTCGTGTGTAATTAAGCTAAATTGTATTCATACTCCAGATGTTCACCTCGTGGATCCGACTGCGGTGAAGAAACGTGCCGAAACACAGGAAAGGTAATCACTATATCCTGTTGTTGTCGTCTTCTGCACTGAAGTGACTGTATCTCGATTTTTTTCGGTTCCAAAAGTTTCTCCTGTCGGAATTTCTCTAATACTTCTGTTGTTTTCCTACTTGTCTTGATTCGAGTCGCATTCAGCGCTGTTGTTCCTTAACGATTTCATCTCTCAACAAGTAAATGCTGCGAAGTTACGGATTTTTAAGCCGGTGAGGGGATAGTTTGATTAATTCACAGTCCAGCTGTTAGCGGGTGCAAAGCTTGACATCGGTGTCGCGCAGCCGTTTACAAAAAGAATCATATGCATTCGTTGGGGACGCACCCATTGGCAGGGTACTGGAAGGCCTGTGGGGCCGGCCAATTCAGCGCAAATCCTCCGGGAACGTGACTTCCTGGCGACTTTTTCAGACGCTCCCATTCCCAACTGAGCGTAAGTCTTCAAGCAGTTTGATGGCGCGAAATCGCTTTCAATTTTTTTACGCAATAAATTTACTTTTTGATTTGATTTATTACACGGTAGAACCGTGTCAAAGACAAACAACGAAAAGAAACACCTAAACGGCAATTGAAGAGACTAAAGATTGTCGGACAATAATAAAGCAAATGGATGAACTGACTATTAGGCATACACCGGCACCATGAGGAATGAGATCTTACAGACATCGCTCTTGGGATGGCAGATAACTCTCAAGCGCCTTTTTGAATTCAGTAAATTTTCCAACTACCAAACCTGACCGAATAATTTGTTGAATTCAGATCCCGCCCTATTGACAAAAAGTGCTGTCTTACGTTCCGCCTGGCCCCAACGAGGCCCAATTTCACCGGCGCTCCCCTAGTGGTTGATGGTCTCAGGTTGAACAGCCGGCTAGCCTTGATACCAGCACTTCCATGTATGATCTTATACATCATTATCATATCAAATCTTCTTCTCCTGTGCTCTAAAGTGGTTAGGCCCAATTTAGCGTTCCTGGGGACATGACATACGTTGCCATTAGTCAAATACCATGATGTTCTGAAGAAAACTCTACGTGTAAAAGTATTCTGGACTTTCTCCAGCGCATCAGTGGATCCCTTTCTGTATGGATTAAAGACCGCCGTGCCATACTCCATAAGTGGACGTATGTACGTTTTATACACCTCAGTCAGGACATTTGCATTGGTAGTTGAAAGTGCCCTGAACACGCTGTGCATCATTCTGTTCGCCATGGACGCGACTTGGAGGCAGTGATCATCGAAATTAAGATCATCCTTGACAAGAAAACCACTTTTTCTTCTATTTCAATAATTCATATAAAATTGTTCATTGATTCCAAAAAGATCGCAATAGCGTGAACGAAATAAACCATTGAATGATTCAAAACTGCTCATAACATTATTCCTCCTGAAACTGTCATCTGAGATGGTTCTCCCCTCTCTGACGCAGATGACCAATGGAGTAATCTTTAAAATAACAGGAGTAATCATTAAACATGCATTCAGACAAGATGTACACCAACGGAATTCGATCGCGCCAGGTGACCTAAGTTTTGAGGAATGTCATGTTTCGCAAAAGTAGTACACCTGGAAAACCTTCAAGAATTGTGGTTACTTTCCGAATTTCGCTGCCAGAAGTGCATTCAGATCCAAAATACGCGACCAGTGTTTGATCTGGCAAGGTGATCACAGTTCTGAAAACCAGGAAATCGATGGATAGAAAAATGAAAGGTAGCTATATCAGTCGACGTTGGCTCCACAAGGTGGTGAAATTTTTTAGGTTGATGGTAATAGTTGAGCAGCGCTACAGTGCAGGGATTCACCTGCGGCCGAGTGTTTGATCCTCCGGAAGTAAATGTTTTTGTGAAATAGAAGTCTAGAGAGTAGAAAGGACTGGTTGAGCGTGGTAGATATGGTTTTCATGTGAACTTTCTCCGTCCAAGATGGACGCTGAAGAACGCTACAGTAAAGCGTTAACGTCCAAATCCCACAAAAAGTACGATTTTTTTTGAAAAATGAGTAACTTGAATAGTAAATGAGGCATCTGGGAAAATCCTGGCTGAAAATCTCGGTTTCATACCATACAGTTCAAGATCTCCCGTGGCCATGAAGAGTGACTTCGAAAAAAATACTGGTGTGTTCTGCGTCCATATAGCCGTTATCCCCGAACCAGTGCTCACATTAAAAGTACAACTGCATCGGGGCTCTTGCCATCGGTCGCAACAAACGTTCAACGCTGCCTTCTGCAACCAGGACTGGTTTAGTGCATTTTATTATGCCAGTCCGTTGCGAGCAGCCTTATGATGTGGAACTTGCGGGCATGTGTACCAATCCTGGTTCACATGCACTCAAGTTCCACCATTCATATGGAGGGTGATCTTCACCAGATTGCAAAAAGGGCGGCCGATGCGTCATGTCCCTCCCTTGCGATTCGTGGATGTAGCATAGATTTCGGAGCCAACATTACTCTGTTCCTGCGCGTGCGTGTGCAGAGCGAGGGCAGAAACTGCGAGAAAGGGTGAGGGAAAAGGAAACGCGGTGTACACGCTCGAACGCACCAGGGTCAACCCTACGCTGGGATTATCCCAGTGTAGGCCTCATACAGGAGTTTTCCAGTGTTCATGTAGTCATTTTGTTTCTCTTGTGGCTACATTTAGCCAACTCGAAAATTTTACACACCCTCGGCTTTACAAATGTCGAAATTCGACTTTTTTGAAACTCAGACTTCCGGACATAGTCAGGGTTTCAAACTCCCGTTTTCCGAAAAAGCTCCGTTTTCGGAGCTTTTTCGGTTCCATCTCACTGGGGAAACCATTTTGCGAGTCGAGCAAAGTGAAGTAAATAGCGGGAATGCTCATGCTACGAGTAGTAAAAGCTGTAACTTCAGTCTATTACTATATTTGGAAGAGTTATAGGCTCGAAACGATCGGTTGCAGTACTAAAATGACATTCTGCCAAATGTGACCAACCACAGAAGTCCGGCACACTAGAAACGGAACTTATATTCGTGTTGAGCGCCCCAAATTGCTTTCCCCTATGGGCGGACTATGAGCTCTCATGGGGCTCCGGAGGTCGAAAACTTTCCGGTAATTTTTTCCAAGGGGGTTTTCTGAGGTGCTGAGCATGAAAATGAGGTCCGTTTTCGATTTTCTGAACGATTTAGGCGAGCGAGGTACTATTATGACTGCCATAAGACGCTGCGATGAGCTGAAAATTGGAATTGGTCCTCGTATTTATGTTCAGTGCCTGAAATGACCCCTATGGACTCATCAAAAAATTTGAATTCCCGGAGTGCGATGGATTAAAACGAACATGCGCGATTACCACAAATGTCTACCAAGGGTCACGATGTGATTTCGAGGTAGAGTATGAACGTTCCGCAAAATGCTAGAATTTTGTCGTGGAGGGGAATCGAACTCTAGTGTCACGCTTGTGAGCCCAAACTCTGCACCATTACACCTCGGAAGCACGTGGCCTGTCGCGACTGCTGCGTATAAACGAAGCAGGGCCCTGCTGGCCGCCGACGGTTTACCGCTTTCTTACTTCTCGCTTATAACTCCTTCTATAGCTCATTAAACTTCGTTTAAGGGTAATTTGGGGCGCTGAACACGAATTCGAAGTCCGTTTTTGGTGTTCCGGACTTTTAAGGTAGGTTACAT
The DNA here is from genome assembly GCA_029168955.1 of Aplectana chamaeleonis. Lineage (NCBI taxonomy): Eukaryota > Metazoa > Nematoda > Chromadorea > Rhabditida > Cosmocercidae > Aplectana > Aplectana chamaeleonis. The sequence goes on along the minus strand of JAPDOI010001244.1, from coordinate 179,803 downwards.
TAGGTAGAGCGTCAATTTAGTACTGCAACTGATTGTTTCGAGCTTATAACCTCTTCAGATATAGGAGTAGGCCGGAGTCACTCTCAGTTTTAACTACTCGCAGCATGGGTATTCTCGTTATGTACTTCACTTTGCTCAACTCGCACAACGCCAAAATGGTTTCCCTAGTGAGCCTAATTCGACCATGTTCGAAAGGTCGATTGGGAACAATGGAGTCGACGCCAGGTGCACCTGCGAGACGATTAGAAGCAGCAAACTGCACTCGAGGTCCACACTTGCTGCCGAGACTCCCAACTTCAACTACATATAGGTTTAATATGTAGGGCGCGCCGAAACTGCGGACATTAGATCTCTCCCGTCAGCGCTTAGGTAAGACTTCAGACACTTGGAGGATGTGTCTAACTTAGCACACAGTCAATATCATCCCAAGCGCACTCAGGGTCAGGCAGACCGTTGTCTAGGGCCTCGACGAAGCTACGTCCCCCCTTGGAGATCAAAAATTTTGAAAAATGTTCAAAACTTTTACGTTTCCCTCAGGTTCTGAAAAAAAAACTTTTTGTGGACAAAAATGTAAAACAAAGTGTATATCAACCCGAATTTAAAAAAAAATGCACTCTATCAGAGGGACGGTATACAGCTTCGGGGATCCAAACAGCTCATTCTTGTTTGAACATGATGACAAGTCTTAACACCGTGATAAGCATCACAGTGTAGCTTGATATGGTGGTTATTAATACGTGATCACGTTGTGAAGTGCTTACTACGTGCACAGCCGGTATATAAGGCGCCTCTTCTCACTCGAGACCTCATTTGGCAATCTGATGCCGGCCCTGGAAGGTGACTTCGAGTCACTCTCCGGAGGCCAGCATATTTTTGACCGCTGGGGATAGGGGTATGCTCTCGGCTGGGGGAGGGCGGTTTTTGCCGCGATCCGCGGGGAGGGTGATTCCTCACCGCATACCGCGGCGAAGATTACGTCCTTGTCGTGGACCCAGGCGGGGACCTTCTCTGCTGTGGAACCGCGACAACTCGGGGCGATATGCTTGTGATGAGTATTAAAATGAATAAACCTCGTTGGGAGTCTCCCGCTAGGCATTTAGGTAGTGTCCCGACCGTGATTGTGACGTCATCACGAGCGTCGCGATGCTGTACTTCCGCTGCCCTTTATCGTATGACTCCGCGTAGGTCTGTGTTTTTTCTCCTATCGAGAGTCTTACCCTCTATAAAACGTCGTAATTCACATCATTCAAGGCGCGAGCGGAGCGCGCGACGCCTCGGCTTCCGTGTGCCCTACGCTCTCTCACTGTCTCTAACCTCCGCTCCGCACCAGCACGCGTAGGAACCAAGTGAATTTCGCCGTTTTATAGCCTGTACGCGGAGTCAGGGTCAAACGGAGCGTCGCTTAATTTTTCGAAATCGGAGCAACCCCCGTCACATTTTTTTCCAAAATCCAAAAATTTTGCGATCCCCTCTCCCCGAGGCGCGATTTTGGCGATCCCTCGTCCCCGAGTCCGGCCAGTTCGTGGTTGATTACTAAAAGTATCAGACGCCGAAAATTCGTTCAGTAGTTGAGCCCAAGCGCCTAGAACTGAACGCTGCGATCCTTTCCTTGCTCTGAAAAAATTCGCACCGGCGGTAGACCAACCCTGCCTTGAAGGCTCCTAATCGGTGCCTGCAGGGTAGTGTCTATCCAGAGTCCCTCCACAAGCTATGCCATTGCATCAACCCCGCGTCGGTGTCTCAACCAGGACGCGACGGCTCCCAAACCCGTTCTGGTGTTACCTCAACCCTATCTCGACGGTGCCTGATTCGGGCCGCGACGGTGCCTTAATCTGGCTGCCCCCCCCCCCCCCCCCAGAGAAAGCCCCCCTAGGTCCGGACAAGGACTTAACCTTCGCCGAGGTCTGCGGTGAAGAGCCACCCTCACTGCGGACAGCGGCGAAAACCGCCCCATCCCCAGCCGTGGGATCCCCTATCCCCCAGCGGTCAAAAATATGATGGCCTCCGGAGAGGGACTTCTTCTTCTTCTGCAGCCTCAAAGTGGTTTTTGCCATAGGTTGAGGAACTCGGCGGCCTTCACAGGATTCTTCCAAAGGTCCATTGTTGTTAAGGAGGTAGGTCTCTTCGGGCACATGAACAAGTGCGCCGTGTCGTGTCCGGGAGCACCACAGTCCGGGCATGCGTCTGGTCGGCTGCTGTCGATCTTGTTGACGTAAGACATGAGCAGAATAGAGTGACCACAGCGCAGCGAGGCAAGAGCACATCTGGCTCGCCTGCCGAGTTGAGACTCTGGCTCGCTAACCCGAGGCGGCACTGTTAAGATAGGATTCACAGCCGCCTTCTCCAGATATCCTCGAACAAACTGGGCGTGCTCCTCACGCAGAAGACGAAGCCTTTCCATGTTGGAGTCGGCCCATCTCTGTGCATCAACTTTACGAGGAGCATCGGCGAACGGCGTCCTAATCGACCTCTCTCTAATGGGCTTCATGATTCTCTTTGTCGGATGATTCGGCTGTCTCAGAACATTAATATACATCTGCTGTGCCTGGAGTTCGCAATGCTCCTTGACTGGCAATATGCAGGCCTCCGCGTGAAGATGTTCTGTTGCGGAGCTCCTTGCACAACCGGTAGCAATTCTAAGCGCAGCATTCTCTACACGCTGCAGCTTATTCCAGGAGCTGTCAGACACCAGGTGCTGCCACACTGGTGCCGCATATTCCAGAGCCGGCTGAAGTATTGCTCTGTAGGTTCTCAATATAGTCTCTCGGCTGCTTCCCCATGATTTTCCTCCGAGAGCTCTCAGAATATTAAGCTTTGCCTTGACGACTGTCTGTTTCTGTTCCGCATTTTTGTGGGACTTCAGTGACGGATCAAGAATAAGGCAAAGCAGCTTGGGGAATTTTGCTGCTGGCAACAGGTCACCATCCCATTTGACATCTGGGCGGGCACTGTGTTCCTTGGTGCTTGTTGTGAACACTGATACAGACGACTTTGCAGCAGAAACTGTGAGCATCATATTATCGAGAAAAGGCTTCAACTGGACGAGATAGGCGCTGATATTGTTAGCGGCTACTTGCAGGTCACGGTCCTGGCGCATGATGGTGATGTCGTCGGCGTACAAAACAATCTTTATATCCTGCGGTGGCTCGGTTAGATCCTCAAGATACAGGCTGAATAGGGCAGGAGACAACACTCCGCCTTGCGGAACACCGGCTGCTATTGGAATGCTATCGGATACGTGATTCTGGAACTGAACCTTAGCCCGGCGGCCTTTAGTAAACGCTGCAATCCATCGCTTCTGCCAGGATGGCAGCGAGGACTTCAACAGTTTGTCGGACAGCAGTCCCAAGTTAACAGAGTCAAACGCTTTGGTCAGGTCGAGGGCGACGGCCACCGTTCTCAGGGGCTTTCTCATGTTGAATCCATCGACCGCAAAGCTCACGATCTCCAATAGAGCAGTAGTAGTAGAGTGAAGTTTCCTGAACCCATGCTGATGCTGCTGTCGCTCATTTTGATCAGCCAGGTCCCTCACGATCAACTTTTCAGCTAATTTGGCGACGGGAGATAAAAGGCTAATTGGGCGAAAGCATTTCGCCTTACTTTGGGACCTGCCTGGCTTCGGCAACGGTATCACATTAGCTGTCTTCCAAGCTTGGGGTAGAATGCAGGTCCGGAAAGAAGTGTTAATGGTATCAGCAAGCATCGGTAGAAGTTCCGCGGGAAGCTTCAGGATGGCTGGGGAGATACCGTCAGGTCCGATAGCCTTCGAATTCCGCATTTCTTTGATAGCCTTCTCTACTTGAATGAGAGTAAAGGCCTCAGAAGCGTTCATGAGCGGCAACCGGCTCAGCTCTCTAACCGTGACTCTGTTTTGAACGCCTCGCTTGGCACGTGTGATGAAGAAAGTCTTGCCGAGCGCATAAGCAGCCGCTTTCCCTGATTTGAAGACGTTCTCCTCAAACTCAATAGCGGAACTCATCGAGGGAGCGGACTTGCCGGAAATTTTCCTCAACACTTTCCACGTTGTAGTTCCGTCTGCCTTGAAATTCAGTTTTTCAGTGAACTTCTCCCAGCACTCCTTCGTGTTCTTATCCAGGTCCTTCTTGATCTCATTATCCAGCACAACGATCTCCATGTCTAGATGGTCTGCGGCTCTCTTCTCATCTCTGATTCTTATCTTCTGCAGTATCTCCCTGCTGACGTTTGGGAAAAAGGTCTTGACACGACCCTCAGGAACTGCTTTCATGGCCTTGCGGATGGCACTTGTTAGATGGCGCTCCTTCTGATGCACATCACCACTCCATGGGTAGTCGACCGCATGGCGGAGTGCAACATCTCTGAACAGGGTCCAGTCTGCTAGGCCTAAATTAAGATAAGTACGATGACGTAAACCGGAGTAAGGGGCAAGAGAGTCAGAGAGATCAGTATAGACAACGACGGGAATGTGATCACTGGAAAGAGTTGTGGATGTGGACCACGTGCAAGCATTAGAAAGATTGGATGACACAAGAGAGATATCTGGGCTAGAAGTCACCTTCCAGGGCCGGCATCAGAATGCCGAATGAGGACTCGAGTGAGATGAGGCACCTTTTATACCGGCTGTGCATGTGATAGACACATCAGGACGTGATCATTCGCTTTACCATTTTTTTTCATGTCTGCCACTGTAGCGGTGGCGTCGCGGTGATATCGCGAAGCCGGTGCGAAGCTGTTGCGAGGCCCACGCTTCGCTATCACGGTACCGTTCATGATTGCGGTGCCGTTGCTGTACTGTTGCGGACAAGAAGAAATCTTCGAATATTCCGGAGCCGTTGCTACAGTGTCGCGGCACGGGCCCGGATCGCTGTGCCGCTGCTACATCGGCCTGGCACGGTCTCGGGATGCGGTGCCGTCCCGCCACGGTCAATGCAAATTTTCCCAGAGTGGGGATCAAAAGTAATCGAGAATGTATGGGATATCCACCAGGGATGTGCGTAATAAAAATTTTGTAATTCGTTAGTCGTTAGTCGTTCAACCGGCCAAAACCCTCGTTAGTCGTTAGAAATCTAGGCTTTGAAAACAAGCACAGCTGAGGCAAAAAAAGCCCTTATCAATAGAAAAAAAAGAAAAGCATGAAGAGATGTATGTTTTCCAAAACTTTCATGGCAATTAAAGACACAAATCATTCCTTGTTAGAGAACCTACTTCAAACTGCAGACCTACGTATCCATAATTCAAAATATGCACGAAAGCCTAATTCTCGAGAGTGTGTGTTTATCGATTTCTGTCCTTTTTCAGTAAGAAAAGAAGCTATGGGAAACCGAGGAAATCTTTAACTCTGCTTTTTTTTCAGCGCTTAATTTTCCTTTCTACGTTATATGACGTTATTTGCGATCTACCTGGTGGTGACAACACGGAGAATTGAACCGACTCTGAACTAATTGTTCTTTGTTCAGCGTCGCGAGCCGAGCGCTTGCGTGGCTTAGAGTTTGTTCCCATAATGGGGAAAGGTCGGAAGAAATTGGCACCCAAGTTGAAATTTTACTCCTGAGAGGTCCCAGCACCACTTTATAGAAACCCCATATCTCGAATTTATGACTGAAAGTCGAAGAACGGCACCCTTTACAATCCAATCATCAGATACAGTTCCCGTCGTTGGGCAGTTGTTGCCTGCAGGCTTTGCTCCATATTGTCACCTCTGATAGTGTCCTCTGCGAAAATCTCCGCTGGAGCCGGTCAGTGCCGGAACCGGTTCAGTGAGCCTACCATAAAGTAGCGAGACCGACCGACGCGAAGACGCATAAACGCTGCGCCTAACCTTGCGTAAAGTTCGAGTGGGGCTTCAATGTGGGGGTTCCAGAACTGCGAAGCAGTGTCAGTAGATCTAATAAATACTGAAGGCTATGGCTATTTTGTACCACTCACCTAAAACAACCAACAGGGTATCAATCCTGGTGTAAGGCTCCGGTTGGAGCGCGATTTGAATGACCATTGGCTTTCTAACGAATATTGGGATTGCTTACGAAAATATTTTTATTTTCGTTAGTCGTTAGTCGTAACAACCAAAAAGCCCGTTAGTCGTTAGATTCATTAGTCGTTAGTCGTAATTACGCACATCCCTGATATCCACGGAATTCTCATTTTTGGACAGAAATTTTTGCGATTCCCACCAGGGATGTGCGGAATTTTCTGTTTTCTGCCCATTTTTGGCCATTTTTTCTGTTTTCTGTTTTCTGTAAAAATTAACAGAAAACAGAAAAAAACACGAACCGCGATTCGGAGCAGGAATGCCCTAGAAAAAACGTGGTCGGATTTATTAAATCTAAGCCGATGGGTTAAGGATGTACTTCACCCAGGCTGTCCGCAGTTCCCCCACCCCAGACACTTTTATCTCGCTGTAGTGGTTATCCATTAGTGCACATGTGGCGTGGTGGGAGGAAACGGTGCTGTTCGCTGTACACGGTCGGGTTCGATCTTCGCCGAGGTGAACCAAAACAACCAACCCTCCGAGGTCGTTCAATTGGTAACAGATTCATGCAGGGAGATGAAGGCACTCGTTGGGAAGTCGGTTGGCCCCTGCAAGCCACTAAATAAGCACGAAACCCATTCCTCTGAAAAAATTTGCGGAGTCAGTGCCGGGAAAGTACCGCGATCCTTGACTGTGCCGCGATAGTTCCGCGGTAGTGCCGCAGCGGCTCCGTGATCAGGCGATTCCGCTGCCGTATCTTGAGCCTCGACATCGCCGCGATAGTACCGCAGCGGCTCCGCGTTAGAACCGCGCTGGCTCCGCGAGGATGCAGCAGCGAACCCGCGTAGAGTGCGTTGGAGTACTGCCCTCTGTGGTAAAACGAAATTGTCTCCGGTTCAATATACCCGAATTTGAGGTACATTCCGTATTTCCTTGTGCACAAAAGCGGCAGTAAGCTCTGTCCTTATTACACAAAGGACGTAACGACCGCAGGTGCGAATTTTTGTTTTTACAATTACCCCCCCCCCCCACTCTAGTTGTCTTATAATTCTAAAAACTTCATATCAGACACTCTCCCGGAGCCGTTGCGGCATCATCGCGGAGCCGAGGCGGCACTGTCGGGTCCCCGCTGTGGCTCCGTGGTAGTGACGCCGCGGCTCCGCGATAGTGCCGCTTCGGTGCCTCTACGCGCCAAAGCGGCGCTATCACGGAGCCACAGCGGCGATTTCTCTCAGAGTCAAGCTTCTACGAATACGACGTCGAATGCGCTGCGCAATCCAGTAGGGATTCAGGAAGCCGATTTCTTATTTTTATCTTGTTGTGGATACTCTTACGCAGAGGTTTATCGTTGACGAATCCCTCAAATGTAACGCAAGTGTAAGGAAAATTGCAATGTGATTTTATACTAACAATAACAAGCCATTAATACTAACGCCCACTATTCAAACCCGCTCCCCAGCGTACCTGCTTTGGTGGAGCGGGGTAATGTTGGCCCCAACTGTGCCATGCACGCAAAACTTTAAATGCGTGTTTCAATTCACTACAACTCAGATGGCACAGAATTCAGTTAAGATGAAGCGCCAAGAAATTGATGGTGAGGCTATAAGGCAGGTGACTCTAACAGCACAAGCGCGCGGTGCGGGCGTGACTTTCAGCTCTGAGGAGTAGTACAGTGTTCAAACTAGCAGTTACCTCATAATCAGTGTCAAAATAGCCTCTGTTTCATTCCAAGTGAACTCATGTTTTCGGTTATCACAGCGCGGAGCGGTGGCTTTTTCGTCAAAACCTTATCACTAGTTAAATTTCACCGAGGCCCACCGCTCCGCTGCTGGTGATAATCGAAATCAACAGGTCACTAGGGATGTACCAGAGCTTATGTACACTAAGGAACTGAAAGCTCGCTCCGACTCCTTGCACAGACATATATATGTACTGAGCTTCTAATAGAGTAATCGAGCTTTTATTGCCTGGGAAAAGGAAGGTTCGGTGAACATTTGTCATCTCATCGCACTCATAATCTGCATTTCTTGAGCGTCAATACCTTTCACTCTGGCCAACTGTAAGGATTTGAAAATTCAATGAAAGAAACATAGATCAGTCAAAAAATGTATAAAAAAGTTGAATGTTTTGAAAAATTTCGTTTAGTGTACGCTGAACACCCGTTATTGATTTTTTCAAAATTTTCTGTTTTCTGCCCATTTTTGAAGATTTTTTTCTGTTTTCTGTCAAACTAGATTTTCTGTTTTCTGTTTCTAAAAATATTTTTTCCGCACATCCCTGATCCCCACTAACATTCACTTTCGGACTCAAATTTTCGCGACCCCGCTTAACCCTGCGCGGAGTGTCCCCCGATTTGCCTGAGAAGCGCTACTCACTTCTCAAGACTGAGCACGCTCCAAACAAACCGCTTCTCACTTTCGCTACTCATTCGCGCAGTATTTTTCCTGTCTAGAGCTATGCGTTTTCCACAAAGCGCGCTCGCCCCCCAACGATGCGCTATCCCGATCTCAATGAGCGGCGCACGCTTCCGAAGTTACGCTTATCACCTTCAAAGACTGCGCACGCTCTGAAAGGAATGCTACTTCCCAAAAAGCGCCCACGCACTAGAGTGTTGCCCGAATATTCATTTATTCGAATAATATTCGAATATTCGAATAATTCGAATATTCTAATATTCAAAGAAGTGGATTAGTCGGGTTATTCGAATAATCGAATATTCAAAGAAGTGGAATATTCGTTTATTCGAATATTCGAATATTCAAAGAAGTGAAATATTCGGTTTATTCGAATATTCAGCACGAATAATTTGAATATTCGACAAGATCGCACTCTATTTTGCCCTGATTTTACATTTCAAACATCTTAGCGTAGTGACTACTAATTTCTCACAATTCTTCAGTACCTCATAAATATAAAGTAACTGTGCTTATCTGGGTCGAATTCCGGTCCGCAATTGCGTCTCGACACGCTTTGCGGCCGCACGCGCTCGAGTCAATCGAGTTTCCAGCTCCAAAGCCGACACGATATGGCTTTTTTTATACAGTTTTCTTCAATTTTGTTTAGTTTCCAGTTTCTAAAACCCACCTAGAGTCAACAGATCTGCAGCTGCGGCGCTGGAAACTCTTCCGACTCGAAAGCGCGCGGCCGCAAAGCGTGTCGAGACGCAATTGCGGACCGGAATTTGACCCAGATAAGCACAGTATAGCAAGTGTTTACAATATATTAAATCGCTCGTAGGATTTTGTCAAAACGCTAGAAATGCCCATTTCACCTTTAGTTATAGAGAAACGTTTAAATCTTGAGCGACGCATAAGTGTAGCAACACTTGAGCAAAATGGCAATTTCTCACGATGATGGCCAGAATGAGCCATTTTCATGTGTATTTTCATCCAACTGGTTCGAGGTGATGCTATTTGTCTACTTTCCCCGCGAACTTCACCTGAATTCTGACGCAAAAGCCCAAGTTCTCTCCTTCCATAATGCTGGACGTGGAATTCGATGGTTTCCAGCCACCTAGGACGACCAGCTGGATGTAGTCTCAAGTTCGTGCCAGATCCTGAGCCGCTCAACGTCTGTTGTCGCCCAGACGTCTCATGGAGCTGGGAAGCGAGATATTACACGACGAGTTCCCAGTGACATGGTGTCGGTCTCAACGAGTAACTACGAGATGTCGCTGCGTTTTTTTGATTTGTCGCTGAGATTCCGGAGTAGGGCACGGCTAAGCAGCACTAGGAAGTTCGCCATCGCATAAACCGCGCATAACTCAACTGAACTCAACTATGCTAAACCAAACTAAACCGAAGCAGACCACACATTTGGCGGCATTTAAGCGGGTATTTTGCGGCTATTTCACGGCGAGCATTATTTGGTGACTATTTCGCAGCCAGCATTATTTAGCGGCTATTTCGCGAATATTACTCGGGAAAAAGGCATTTTGCGTCTGTTTCGCGGCTATTTCTCGGCCAAAACTCAGAGTACACGCTCGTAAATGTGGTTGAGATAACTACGGAAATATAATGGTATGGCTCAGAACACAACGCCTACGCATTTTGAAGCGTCAAAAACGACCCACAATGACGCTACACCAGTGAGAAATTGGCCCCGCCCCTGTATCTGCCCGCCCTTGTATTTGCGTCCTTCTCCAAAAAAGGGGTGCTGGGCCATTCCCACCATCGGCGACGCTTGTGGGTGGTACAATAGGTAAACCACAAACGTCACAGACGGTGGAAATTGACCAGCACCCCTGTTTAGGAGGACGCGAATGCAGGGGCGGGCTGATATTCGTGCGGGGCCGACTCCTCAGTCGTGTAGCGTCACTTTTGGTCGTTTTTGACGCTTCAGGATGCGTAGGTGTTGTGTTCTGAGCCATGCCATTAAACTTCCGTAGTTAGTATCTCAACCACGTTTACGACCGTGTATGCTGAATTTAAGTGACAAGAGTGCAGCCGGTTCAATTACCCAAGTATGCGGAACATTGGCCCCGCCCAGCATCTGGAAGCCCTGCCCATCCGGTGGCGGCCTCAGTGGAGGTTGGACGACCCAACCGCGACGCGTGGGTGTACCGACCACGCCGCGTGTCAGTGTGTCGACCGCCACGCGTGTCGACGCGCCAACCGCTACGAGTGTCGGTTTGCCGACCGCGAAGCGTGTTGGTGTGCCGACCGCGATGCGTGTCGATGCTCCGACCGCCACGCGGGTCGGTGCAAAGTAGTTCCTAAGCCACATAAAAGCCTTGCAGGATGTGAACCGCTGCTAAATAGGCCGCTAAACGCGACAGGTCAAAATGTCAACAGCCCGACAACAGGCGGACATCGCTAGGCAACGGGCAGTTGTCAGGCTTACATTGCGAGCGATTTGAGTTGTCAAGAGGGTGCAGTCTATGAGATGACAACTTCTCAACCTGTTGTCGATGCCCCAGTTTGCCTGAGTGGATTGGATGGGATAGTACGCAATAGAGTGTTGCCCAAATATTCGTTTATTCGAATAATATTCGAATATTCAAAGAAGTGGATTATTCGGGCTATTCGAATAATCGAATATTCAAAGAAGTGAAATATTCGTTTATTCGAATAATCGAATATTCGAAGAAGTGGATTATTCGAATTATTCGTTTATTCGAATATTCAAAAAAATTATTCGTTCCAACACTCTACCACGCACGTAGCATTGCTTATTTTCCACGACACTGCACTCGCTGCTCGTTGATTGCTTCCCTCTTCTTATAACTCGGTGCATGCTTCCTGTGAAACGCTACCGTCAGGACACGGCACACAATATCATGAGGCACTACACAATTGACGACGCGACGAATTTAAATTTCGGCGACGCAAAAATGAGTGAAAATTCGCCGATTTCTTCAATGAAAATACCACGATTGGTACACTTTTTGATCATACAAATTCGACTTGATTCAACTTCGACACAATCAGAATTCATGCTGCTTGGGCGCTATTCATACTCCTCAACGCCAACGCTTGATGCGCAGGCGTGGCGTTGGAGTATGAATGGCGTGACGACACGCCCACGCGGCAAGCATCTGACGCCCGCTCCGCAGTAGCTTATTATTACACCACCAATTTCATTGCGTTTCATAATATTTGATTTCAGTGTTATCCTTTGCTACTAGGTGATGAACTCGTGCACAGAAATCGCGTGTTTGGAAAAGTTAAGGTCCACTTTTTTCCGCTCCGCCATGGCGTCCTCGCTGGTGTTTTCATAGTCTCCGCAAGCGTGTGACGCGCGTAACGCGCCGGCGATGACGAGTATGAATTGCGCCTTACAACGGCTCGTCTTAACATTGTTATCTAATATTGCTGCCTCAGGCAAACTGGGGATCGGAACCCCGTCCGACGGCCGTCGGAGCGGTCGAAGGCGTCGGCTCCGACAGCCAAAGTGGGCGGAGTCGTTCCCCCTGCTGCTGCCTTCAACGCCCCCGCAGCCGCGTTCGGTGCCCCTGCTCCGGCACTTTTAAAACGCCCCTGCTGCTGCCTTTGGTGCCCCTGCTCCAGTCCTTTCAAAGCCCCCCTGCAGCCGTGTTCGGTGCCTCTGCTCCAGCCCTTTTAAGGTGCCCCTGCAGCTGTGTTCGATGCCCCTGCTCCGGCACTTTTAAGATGCCCCTACTCCAACCCTTTCAAAACGTCCCTGCTCTCAGGCAAACTGGGGATCGGAACCGCGTCCGACGGCCGTCGGAGCGGTCGAGGACGTCGGCTCCGACAGCCAAAGTGGGCGGAGTCGTTCCCCCTGCTGCTGCCTTCAATGCCCCCGCAGCCGCGTTCGGTGCCCCTGCTCCGGCACTTTTAAGACGCCCCTGCTGCTGCCTTTGGTGCCCCTGCTCCAGCCCTTTCAAAGCCCCCCTGCAGCCGTGTTCGGTGCCTCTGCTCCAGCCCTTTTAAGGTGCCCCTGCAGCTGTGTTCGATGCCCCTGCTCCGGCACTTTTAAGGTGCCCCTACTCCAACCCTTTCAAAACGTCCCTACTACCGCTCTCGGTGCCATTGCTCCGGGGCTTTCAAGATGCCTCTGTTGCTTCCATTTATGGCCCTTCTCGGGCTCTTTTAACAACACGGCTGTTTTCAAAGTCCCTAATCATGTGAGGGAAAACCATACATTGTAATAAAAAACGAAAAAAGTTTCAAATAAAATTTTATTTATCTTTTCAAAGCGTAAGCACCAACGTCGACACGAAAACTAATTGTAGCATCATTCATTCAAGGTGACTCGTAACTCATTCATAGCGAATGTAGCGTGTTTCGGCGTACAATCTTCTCCTCATTGTATCTTCGACCTTGCACATTCCGTTGAGGAACTTGCGCATCTGAAATAATGCAAAAATATTCGATTGCCATGTAGCACTAATGAATCTTCTCCGCTCAAAATGGGGCGATTCTCGGGAAGAATTGACTGTTTTCGTATTTTCCAAAGAAGTTATACGACAGTTTATTTACATGATGACGTTTTCCTCGTCGCTTTATTAAAAAATTCTAGAGCTAGTTTCGACAGTGGGAGGGAGTCAAAGGATAATTCCACACCCATTCCAGATTTTCTCCTAGCTAGGGCACCGACCCCTGAGGAAAAATTAGAGAACACTGCATATAATTAACGAGTCATAGAAACCGCAGGTCCAAAACCTATGGCGAAAAAATGGAGACTGGCTCCCTTAACCTCTCAATCGTCGGATTAAGAGTCGAAATTCTATTTCCTACTGCAGCTTGGTTGTTGTTAAATTGTGTGATAGGTTGCGATTGTAAAACTTAGGGCATAAACTGAGCTGCATGCGTAGAGTTGAGCTCAATGTCACACTTGCATTAGGCATCTTTCGCAGTCATCACCACAAGCGCAGCACGCGCGCGACGGGCGGTGGACTATAAAACTGCATGCGCGGGCTGCGCGTGCCGCCTATTCAGCCCCGCCATAGCGGCACCGCCGAAGCAGTCGTGACGGTTTCAACGCTCGAATCAATACTAGCGTCTCAGTTTAGGTCCACTCCAACATAAGTAATTTTAGGCCTATCCTACGCCACAGTATACGGAAATGCAAGCCAGGAATCTCTGTGTATGTCGCCCTTGCGATGCAGCCAGAGATTTCATGTTTTCCGCGCGTCCCGCAGTGGGAAAAGTTTCATAGTACACTGCTCATCCCGCGCTTGCGGTCAGGACTGTGGAAGATGCCTTAAATATACGCTTTAAATGATATCGATTCTATGACACAACTCGAAGATTCGGAGCTGGAAGTATAGGAAATTCACAGAAAAATCGAAGCAAACTGAATGAAAAAATAAATGACGGATTGTTTTTTATGGAATGAAGGTGGATGAGTTACATCACAGCATGCCCGGGACAAAATGGGGAAGGGACAAAACGCTTGAACTAGCTAATCCAGTACTGCTACAGCTTATATTGGAAAGTTTACTTCGTTGGAAGCTTCAAAAACTTGTTAAAGTAACCGTATTCAAACGATCAGTCTGAGCGTGTTTGTTTTTCTTTTGGGGGGGGTGGGATTGGCTAAGCTCAGGGCAGAGTTACCAAAATTTTTGATTTGATATTGCTCAAATTCAGTAGTGTTCACTCATTCATGACGCTTCAAAAGTATATTTGTACAGTCGAACACGAATGTTATAGTCAGTATACTGTCCCTTTTATCTAGCCGACATTCTCGAAGACATGGGGCTTGAGGAGAATTTAGATAATGCTTTGAGGATGCTTCCAGATATCGTCCATCACTGGATGAGGGATCGCTGCGACGCTGCTTGGCGGGAAAAATTGCGCGATCAATAGCCACTCTCCCTTCCTTTTCCCCCGCGCAATTTTCCCCGCCAAGCAGCGTCGCGGCGATCCCTCATCAAGTGATGGACGATAGATTGTGGAATTTGACGAAGGAATATTCACTTTTATTAACCAGTACGAACTGCTTGCCTGCACTGACTCCAAAATTTCGAAAAATGCGAAAGTCGCCCCCATTGAAGAGATTTCGCGAACCCGTTTTGGTGCTATGGACTAGTAGTTATGGGTTCAAGCGTTCCATAGGCCGGGATCATACTTACCGCGACTAGCGACGGCGACAGTGCATATCGGGCTTATTGATTTTCAGTCGATATTGCTGGTAAACACTGCGTCGCGTCGCTCGTCGCTGGAAGTATGATTCCGGCCATACACTTGATGAGTATGGTATAAAGAAGAGAACGAGAGGCATTCAAACTTTTTCGCGCCCGTCTTCCTCTAAATTTTGAGGACAAATTTGAACCAGGTCGAGCATTTTCGAGAAGAAGTTGAACCTGTTAGATAGAGGACGAGTTATGTTTTCGAATGGTATACCACACCTGGTGGAAGGATCACAGACGGACAAAGGACACTTTACTCACTATTATTTGGTGCAGAACTTTCCAGCCAACGACATACTGAGTGGGAAATCGAGAGGATTGTTGAGTGCGCAAAATTCAGTCAGAAATATGGGAGAAACTTTTCACCGTTGTGAATAATGTTGGAGACGCTTCTGATCCACACCAGTTTCAACGGCAGTTGTTCCCTGAACGCGGAATTTCCGTCAGCAAATATTGCGCTCTCCCAGGACGACAAGAATTCCTGAAAACAAAACCGTTTCTGAGGTTGCATAAATTTTGAATACCTTTCACAACCGACTGTGACGGGTATCTCGACCCCACTCTGATTTCATTCTAGTGCAAATTCGGCTTAAATGCAGCGTTCGCAATCAAAATTATCATTGAGCTCTACAGTGAATTGGAAGACGAAAAGGAATTTCGGATCTTGTTGTTAGTGTCGCGAGAACGGCACAAAACGAGCCAGGAATGGTCAAAATAAGATTGCAAACGGGTTTTTATATCTTCGAAACGCCTCAAAGCCCTTTTTTGCCCGCTCGACGTGAACAAATGAAAACTTGAGAATGTACTCTGCCAACGCGTAGCTAGATGCCTCCGAGGGCGCGGCCTGAAACGCCGCCCCATTCCATGTAGCGGTAAACTACCGGTTTTGGCCACGATAGCTAAAACCCGCATATTCTTGTGTCGAGGCTACAAGGGTGCAAATTTCACGCGTATTTTATGTAAAAACGAAGGCTAAATTCGATACATTGATCTCTCTGACGCTAAACCCGTATATTCTCGCTATAATTTTGTAGCGAGAATCTACGGATTTAGCGACAGCCTGTGTTGAAATGCAATCTCAAACCCGCGTTGGCTACGCGGAACGCAGGGATGCGGTTCGAACAGTGTTGGCACAGTCAACCCACGGATAACTTGACACTCTGTGGGTGGTCGTGGAGAGTGACCCCATGTCGCTCTCTGGAAGACCTTGCTAGGGATAATTTTGGCCGCTGGGATGCTGCAGGCCGTGGGGAAGAAACGGCAATGCGCTCGATCGCAGCGGGATTGCCTTTCTAGTACGGATCAGGACTGGGTGGGTCGATCGACCGAGTGCTGCAACGAGAATAAGCGTAGAATATGCGGGTGCTGTAGCGAGAATTTACGTAGAATTAGCGGGCGCTGTAGCTAAAATTTCACCAACTGAGGCTAAACTTTCCGTAACTTACGTAAATTCTCGTGTCAAAATCAGACTAGATGCCTCCGAAACCCTGGGCATCTCTGGTTTCCGTGGGAGGCATCTAGCTACGCGTTGGCGGAGTAGTAACAGCAAATAACCAAATCAAGGAGGTACTGTCAATTGAGCTATAGCGCTTGTTTGCATTGATAGGTACCATTTGCTCACAGCGGTCATTTCTGACACTCTCAGAAGTCAATACTATTTTAGCGCGAAAACAAGGCATGTTTTTATTTTTGTTGTTTTTAGGTATACCTACCTTACCCTATGAACCCCAGAACTTCCGCATATTTGGGAGAACACAAAAGTGATGTCTATCGTGGACCCCTCATTCGAAAAAAATTTCTTCCCAATTCAAAGCTGCAAATACTTCAGAAGTTTTTGCGTACTATCGTTCTGAGAGCCGAATTTTGAAAAGCTGTCTCCTGAATTGATTTGAATGGGTGTTCGGAAAATTCCTCCGGAATTTCAATTGAAAATTCGAGATTTCAAACTCTTTCCGATTAATTTATGCATACTCTGAAAATTCTCTACAGTGGCGGAAAAATTGAAGGTGTTCACTCAAAATCATCGAATACCCAAAAAATTAGGTATATCAGATTCCTGAGTAAAGATAATCTTTGAAGAAACTGAATACCTTGAATTCCCGAATGAATCGAAAATTTGGAAAACCGAATAATTTAAATTTGGGCACGTATCAAATTCTTGTAAACACGAAATCGCCGAGTGAATAGTTTTCAGAGTTTTCAGAGTGAATAGATTTTTCAGAAGAAATTTACAAATGAATAAAGTACTCGAAAGAATTAGAAGTTGAATTAGAAGTTGAGAGTCCCGAACTAACCGAGAATTCCAAACTATAAATTTCCTCAAATAATCATCATTGATGTGGTAGGGTCTGTGTCATTTTCGTAGAAAGTCATCACACTCCTACGTGGCACAAGCCAAAGCGAAGATATCATTGATGAGGTAATTATATCTTCGCTTCCGCTTGTGCCATGAAAGCCGCGTAGCTGCGTCTTCCTAAGCAATTCACACAGATGAAAAAAGTGTCTTATGTGGTTCGCGCAACACTTATCGTCAATCTCTGGATGCGCGAAAGCCGCGACGCTGCTATGATAGCTTCATCATGAGATCCGAATGGTTGTTTTCAAGAAAACAAAGTGATGATAATGGGGGAAACAACCGCTTCGCTTCGAAGATAGCGAGAAAATAAAAAAAGCTGCAACGCGGCTTCCTAGAGATAGAATACAAACGACACCTCAGTTTCGAATGGTGTATAAAATACAGAACAAGCAAACCAAACATTAAATGAGCGCGAGGGCTCGTGATGAGAAAGTACGAGAGATAGAATGCTATCACGAGTTAACAGAAGTCGATAAGAAAATGTCGATCAATGAGGCCTCAGCACACCCGCGAATTTGTTCATCAGGGTGCCGGCGGAATGCCTGCGCTCGCACAGCCTGCCTGCCAAGAGCCAGCGCTGGCACTTTCGGCAGGTGCACCGGCTGTCCGCCAGCCCGATCCCTATCTGACGTATTCTACGGCGCTCCGATCCCTAGTTTGCCTGAGGCAGAGCTCGTCCAGACACTGAGCTGACCAAACTTGTTATTGATTTCGTGTTTGAACAAGAATGAGCCGTTTGGATCCCCAAAGCTCTGTACCGAACGTCCTCTCTATCAGACTGATTAGCCTCAGCAAGTTTAGTTTTGACTTACTATTGGCTGTAGAGAAACAACATCTGTATTAAGAAAGAAGTAATTAAAATTCTGACACAGATCGCCTCAAAATCTCATGATGGCATAACATTGACGAAAATGTGGGCAAGTTAAAGCATAAACCAAAACAGGCCGAATAGTTCTTTGCTTGCGTTAGGTTTTGTCCTAACCGTGATCGTGCAGTGGGCTAACAAAAAGCCAGTAATGGTTCAATAATGACACAATAGGCAAGTTTGAGCTGATAGAAAATTTTTGTAGTAGAGGAAATTACGTTGAGGATTTAGAACGTCCCCTATTTTTAATGGATTCCAAACTCGGAGTGGGCGAAATTGTGGCGTATGCCGAGCATTATTCGGGGACGTGTTGGACTCTCGATAACAGCTCACTAATCATAAGGCTTCACGACACCTGGGTGCAAACCTAGTTGGATAGGGTCACTCAGGATACGAGGGAAGAATGAATGATACACTTTCAAAGTTCTAAGCATTTTTATGGAGTTTCTTTAAGAACAATGACTGATAGCACTATCAAATAGCAGGTACCGACAGAAGTCTACATTCTGTCGGATTAGAAACCTCCAACTAGGTTTGCATCGAGACCTCCGGGTGTGTGGAACCCTTTAGTGGGTGCGTAAAACTTCTCAGGTTTGAAATAGTTCGATTCCCAACTAGTATTCATCAAACAGAAGGGGTGCGAGGGCGGGTGGGGGAGGGGTTGTTACCGACTGTGGTTTCGTGGGCACTACTGCGCAACAGTGCCCGCAAAACCACCGCCCTGGCAGACACGGTTTGGCATTGGAGCGCGATATTTTTCGACGGCTCGCCGCAGTGGTTAATTAAAGCCTTGCTCCGGAACGCTCTAAACTGAGGAGTTTCCGAGAGACATTGTGGTAGTTAGTAGACGATAGGCCAAGGATGAACAATATACCTTCAGGATTTCAGGATTGCTTTTTTGAAAGAAAAATTAGCATTGTCCAATTTCGGCCAAAGGCGCGGTTTTGGACAACGGTAAAACGTGTTTTAGGCGTTTTTCTTCGTGATTTCAAGGTGGTGGGAGGAATGTTAGGTATCAGTTCATAGGGAATTTAATGGAGAATCTGAATCTTTTCTCAGAATTTTAAAAATCTGAAATTTTAAGGGGAGACGTACGTTGTCCAATTTTCGAAGTGAAGAATTTAAGCGGTAATAGGCCCGATTAATGAATGTAACTCTTCTAAAAATAGGTAAAAAAAGGTAATAGGCCCGATTAATGAATGTAACTCTTCCAAAAATTTGTTTCATATGCTGAAAACTTGAATACTGCCTAAAATATGTCTATTACATCGTTATGTAGAGATACTTCCTTCACATGTACTGTTGTGGTGCTGTACTATTGTTCTCTTTGATCTTTTTGTTGCTATTACAATATATGAGACAACCACGTCCGAACCCCTCGTTAAACGACCTGTTTTCCTCACAGAAAGAGAAACGCAACTGAAAACACCCCCGGTTTTTTAGAAGTTTTATCCCGAAGTTTAAACGTCCCCCCCCCTGAAAAAAATCTAAATTTCAAAATTTTTTACGTTGCCCTGTTGTCCAGCTGGACAACGCCGGCGTGACCTTGAGCTCCTTTTCTGCTAACCTCTAGAGACCCCTGAAATTTTTCAACAAAATGTTAAGCTATAGTGACTCTTCATGAAAGTTCACGCCCTCACCATCAGGGTGAGATCCAAAAAGTTCGCAGTCCGGAGGGGATCAAGCTCGAAGAAAGTTGCTTTCTTACCTGTACAGAAATGATTTTTGAACGATTTACAGCATTTTAAGACCATTTTTAACAAAATATTTTCTGTGAGCAGGTCTTGTAATAGTCAGGCATGAAAAAAAAACTTTTCTCCGTGGATCCTGTCCATATGGGGTTTATATTTTGAGACCCCTAGCCATTAGTTGAACTGAGAACGAGTCATTGGGATGTCTATGTACATTCATTCAATGGGATGAGGACTCCTAAAACCGGTACCATACCATTGAGGAAAATTTTCGGTGAACCCTCCTAGAAGGAGCTGCGCGACGTTTTAAGTACAAACTTTTGTCGAGTCCAACTTGCCTCCTTATTTCAGCAGAGGAAGCAGATGAATTTGTCATTTCCAGCTTCAAGGTTGCCCAAAATATCTTCCGGGCTTACAGCTGTTAGAGCTGTCAGGTATGAGAAAAACTTTGTCTTGTAGATCCTGTCCATATGGGGTTTTTTCAAAGCTTTGGTGCTATGTGGCCTGGGGGCGCTGTTGTATTGCATTTGGTCACGCCCATTTTTCCGAGCCGCAATGACTTTCTTGATTTCGGCAGGGGAGGGAAACCCCGGGTAGGTGCTTTAATTTAGTGCGGCATGGTGAAATGGGCGTGGCCAAGTGCATCGCGCCACAGTGGCATGTGGATCCAATCCACACCGCGGGTGTGGCTAAGGAGCAGTTCGGCTGGCAGACGCGACGCGCGCGACGGAAAAACGCTGCGCGCGCGTCGTCCTGGGGGCGCGTTACCCGAGGGCCCTCAAAAAAAGATTGTTGTTTTATTTTAGCCGTTCCCCTTTATAATTTTTTTTGCATTTCGTTCATGTTGTTGTTGTGTCAGACGTAGGGTCGGCGTCGGAATCAATATTGTCATCTCCCATTCCGCTCCGAAAAGCAAACAAAAATTATCTAAAAAACTAATGTAGAAGGTGCGAATTTCATTGAAACGATGGTATGAGAAGCATTGCGTTTAAAAAAGTATATTATAAACAAAAAAACATGAACAAAAAGGCAAAAAATGTTAAAGAGGGACGGCTAAAATGGAACTACTTTTTTCAGGGCCCTCGGTTAACGCGCCCCAAGGACGACGCGCGCGCAGCGTTTTTCTGTCGCACGCGTCGCGTGTGACAGCCGAACTGCTCCTTAGCCACAACCGCGGTGTGGATTCGATCCACATGCCCCACAGTGCCCCCCCCCCCAGGCCACATGCGCCACCCGCACACAAGCGCTGGGCATGGACTTGCAATAGTATCAGGTCTCGGAGTTCCACAATACTACACTAGCCAGCCAATAAGGGAAATTGCGACAAAATTTTTTTATATACTTTACAAAAATTAAAATATCAAAAAAGAAAGTAGAAAATGAATGGGGGAAATTCAAATTTTTGTACGGTAGGGGAGGGGGGCAGTTACGAGCCACATGCTGCGGGAGGGGCGCTTTTCTTCGACCTGTTCCAGTGCCACGCTTGACCCTGGGACGCGCGCGATCGACGGAGATAAATTTTGCTCCGAAACAGGATCTGCGAGTGAAGAAAAAGAATGTTAAGAACAAGGTCGCATTCCTGAACCAGACCTGTTCGATGATCTGTCGTGTCACTAACTAAAGTATATGAAAAGAGGCTTTCAAGTAAAAAGCGAACAAGGCAAGACAGCGGAAGCTACCCAGTTGCGGTATACAGGGTGTTCAATAATTTTGGGCGTACAGATATCGATGTGCTTCTCCAATATCAGATCGGGTTTGAATTAACAAACATGGATAAGTTCGTGCGTAGTGTTTTGAACTCCACACAATAACTAGATCCCGAAATGTCGGTCACCCCCTCGAATACAGGTACGAAGTTCGCTTCGGAAGGCATGACAGCAGGTTCGGGGTAGTCGTCATCCATTCCATCTCAGACTTTCCGAAGTACAGCTTTCAGAGAGTCTCAATTTGTGGAATAAGATTTGCAGACCTTTGATTCGCTCACGTATTAGATTGAGAGGTCAAAAAGATTCAGGTTCGATGAACAAGACGGCCGATCTTCGTCCGCGATGAAGAGAGTAAGCTCGCGACGGCACCACTTTTTAAAGGACTTCGCCTTGTGCGCTTGCTAAAAGTCCTTCGGGAAGCAGCTGGGTCTGCTGGCAAAGTGAGAGATTGTCTAATGCTTCAAAATATCTTCTTGGAATGTTTGTTTGTGAACTTCCATGTCGATTCGGCTAGCAGAATCCATGAAAACTAGGAGGGTTTCGCCGTCGCTTGTGATTCGTTTCAAAACCATGACAGAAGTCGATGAACTGCACTTCCAGTGTGTTTGCTCATGATATGGCTTGCCTGGTGCTTTTGGTGACAACCCGATCGCTCTGGAGGTTTATAGTCGGCTCCACTGGAGGGGTTTCCTCATCTGAGAAGACAAGGGCGCGGTGCGAGACTCTTGTGAAACGACGCAAAGGCTTCCCGCTTTTCTTATAGGCAGCCTTCACGATGATCATCCTCGTTGACTTTCCACAGTGAAATGATAGGCGAGAAGGATGCTAGGCTCTCAGTGTCGAAAGAACGGTAGAAAACGAGCCAGGAGCGGCAAAATAACGGCTGCAAACAAGCGTTTTGGTGCCCCAGACACGCCCCGTGCCCCAGATCCGCCCCTCGAAAGGAACAAATGAAGACTCAGATTATAGGAATGATCAAGTGAAGGAAGTGCTGATAACTGAGCTGTTTGCTTCATTGCACTAGTAGGTATCATCCTTCTAGCGGTCAATTCCTCCACGCTCAAAAATCAACGTAAACAAGGGAGGGCCTATTTTGGCTCAAAAACGCGTCTTTCGTGTCCTTTTTCAGCATGCCTTGCTATATAGGGCACCAGACCTTCCGTAAACCGTGGAGATATCGGAAGTGAAATTTATCGTGAACACTGCCTTTAAATCTTTGCAGCTTGTTGTCTGCAAAGAGGAATCGAGATTTTTTCAAACGATGCTAACCTAGGTTCAACACTTTTCTGATGATGCTCAGCATGCTTCTCGACGTAAAATCCATCTCTCTAATCCTCCGCCTCGTTGATCTTCGCGGCCTCCGATCGATTCTGCTTGGTATCTTAATATTCCTGGATTTGCGATCATTGACCTTTTTTCCTCTGCCGACTCTGACCGAGAGCGTACCAAGCTGAGCGAGACGGCAGCTTGCCTAGATAGTTTTTCTGTGGAAGGAGAGCAAATCGGCGACGCTCCTTGAAGTGTGTCCTTCATTGCGCATTGCCATGAAGGCGCTACGCATAGGATTAGCCTCTATTATACTGTTCTAGAGAACACTATCAATGAAGTAATGATGGAATCTAGAAGCTAACACATGAAAGTACACAACAATTTGAAAAGCCTTGAAGCCTTATGTCAGAAACTCCGTGGAGGCGAGTTGAGGCAGCGCGCCCATAATTTTGCAATACCCTGTACACCAACATGGCCGCGATGGTCGAAGATTGACTCCCCTAAAGGGTCTCAGAGTTGGAGCCACCGGTACGCAGCGTCAGACTTTGCGCTGGCGACAGAAAAGCTGTCTATCACCACGGTCGCGGTTTCGCTCGTCACTCAACTGTACCGCAGGGTCGTCGCGGATTTAAAGCACTGTGGTTCCTCTTCTTCGCCCTTCAGGACGCGTCAGTCGCCGTCGTCTTATAAGGGGTCTGCAGAGTTACAAAGGCCGGCGAGTGATCGCCGAGCGTCAGTCTTGACGCGGCGACAAAAATGCTTTCGAATATTATCGTCGCGGTATCGGTTGCCTCTCGCTGTTAGTGACGCAGGACCGTCGCGGTGTCAAAACACTGCGGTGCCCCCCTTGTCGCCCTTCACGCCGCGTCGGTCGCTCCCGTCGCCGAATGTAATCGATATTGCATCATCCAGCGCTGTTCGTCGCTGCGAGCAACGTTGCGACTTGAACTCTGCAGGCCCCTGTAGGGGTAGGCAGAGTTGCAGCGATCGGCGAGTGGTCGTCGAGCTTGAGTCATGGCTCGGCGACAAAAATGGTTTCGAAGATTATCGTGGCGGCGTTGTTGGCCGCTCGCTGGCAAAGATGCAGAACCGTCGCGGCGTCAAAGCACTGCGGTGCCCCTCGTCGCCCTTCACGCTGCGTCGGTCGCCCCGTCGCAAAATAGGATCGATATTGCATCACCCAGCGTTGTTTGTCGCTGCGAGCAACGCCGGGACTTGAACTCTGCAGGCTACTTAATCGATGTTGCATCCTAAGAACTGCGGGAAATGCCGCGATTTCAACTCTGCACAACCTTTTATGCATTGCGTGCGCGACGTGCGGGATGCTCTTTCTTCACTATGAAAACCCTGTAGTGTCGTCATTGCGGAGCACTTTAGGAATAAAGCTGAATAGCATCCCGCTCGTAAATTCGACCCACCCATTTCTAGTCAAGGCTAAGCTAGCATGAAACTTTTTGAAGTTATCGATTTCTGATGTCATGGCGACGTGATTCTGCTGGCGTGGGGGCGTATATCGAGTGTTCATCGTGAGGCTCTGTAGTACGGGTTTACCAGCTGTCACATAAGTGTGAAGAACTATCTGTTTAGCGGATTTTTTGCTACTCAGCGCTGAGGACACGTCTGCATGATATAGCATTGAAAACAATTACCCCCTGTATTTCGCTGGCGTCACTATCACGCTTTTTATGCGGTTACGGGACGCCGCAATAGTTTGAAAAACACTACATGACCCAACATTTTCGAAGGAGCGGTTTTTTGGTAATACGCTGTACATTCGGCTTCATCCTGGGTAAAGCCGGTGTCCACGATCAATTTTGCCGTCGAGGTTTCACCTGCAAATTGAAGGTTAGGAGCCTTCGCTGCAACAATGTCGAGAAAACGGCTAAGAATGCGCTCGAAGTTTACTTATACTTTTCTGAAGTTGGCTGCCACGAGGCCCTGTTCACTCAACAACCATCCAGGTCAAACGGTTGCTGTCCGGCGTGACGACTGAGGGGACGTAGGACTTATCCAAAAAAAAGGTTCTGTAGGGGGACGTCGAAAAGTCGAATATTCGAAAAAGTATGACATCCGACTACAGTCGAAAAGTCGAATATTCGAAAACGTGTGATATCCGAAAACAATCGAAAGTCGGAAATTCGAAGAGTTCCAAAATCCAACTAAAGTCGAAAGGTAGGATATTCGAAAAAGTCCAAAATCTGACCCTAGTAGGAAAGTTGCATATTCGAAAAACTGCGACATCCGACTATAGTCGAAAAGTGGGACATTCGAAATAAATTTCGTCCGAAGCAAGGATAGTGCTGATCACAGCTTCATGAGCACAAGGATGCACCTCTCTACCTACCCTATCAGTCGTCCTTGTTGCAAACTCCTTTTTTTTACATAATTTCGAATGTTTATTGAAAATTTTCAGTCTTGGGCAGGGTTGAGCAGGGTTGCGACTTGGCGCCACGGGGTGGGGGGGGGAGTCGTCAGCGTTTTCTAGAATTTTTGATGAAAATGAAAAATGGAGTGGATCTTGTAAATTCTTTGGCGAAACGAGTAATTTTCTCTAAATGGCTGGGTAAAGTAAAATGAGGTAGTAGTAGTCGCCTTCTGATAGTAAGTTTGCAGCGTGAGGACAGCTGTGTCTGCTGAGGCCGTCATGAAATTCTATGTTACGGTTGGTATGCGGTAGTTTTGGCAATGTAGCAGATTACAGTCGAAATTTCTATCCCGGCGTTATTCGATGTGCTGGATACAATTTTGATGTCCATTTGTCGAGTAGGGGGATCGTAAAAAAATGCCAAAGTTTTCCAAATTTTGGATCTACAGGAGTGGGGTCGTAGCTCTGTCGAAAATTTGCGCAACGGCCTGCTTAGCCCTGTTCTCGGGATCGCCTAAAAGTTTACCTGGGGAGGAACGTTAAACTCTCCGACATTCAAAAATTGGTTACCAAGGGGGACGAAGTTTCGTAGAGTCCGGGATAACGGTCTGCTTGGGCCTGACAACCATCTATCGAAGTTGTCATGTGGGAAGCAAGAAAAAGTTATCAAAAAGCTGCATTCAGGCGATTCTAACACGCTCAATTTTATGATAACTGTTGAGTGAACTGGTCCTCGTGCGTTTACACACTCATATATGGGGTTGTATCGGGCCAGTTCGAGCGCATTCTTAGCCTCATGTCGGTTTTCTCAAGTTCACCTAGAGAGCTTAGTTAGCGTCTGAGAGGAATGGAACACAAATGTGCGCGAAGATGCCTCCAGTCTGGCGACACAGGACTCAATTTTTCAACAAGGCTGTTTCGCTGACTTCAGCTACATTGATTTATTTTATACCGATCTACTATTTATGTCTGCTCTGTTAATGCTTGGCAATAGCCGGTTATGCTCTTCTGAGTTTTCCGTGTCATATTCTTGTTTTTATCTTTAATGTCTCTGCTATAGCGCCTTCTGAGAAATCATAACAGGGAACGGTCATCAATAAGGTCAGCTCTGAGGTGGCTATCAGTCCAACCTGATGAACAGCATCGTGGGCAAGGTTTCCTCATAATTTGGCGAAGAAGCTCGTTGTGAGATGGGTAAGTGGCCCCTGGCATTACCAGAGACTGCTCACCACGAGGTGAAATATCCCTGTGGCACTCGCAGCCGTCTGCAAAATCTTCTTAGGCGCGCGTTAGTCGTACGGCTAATTTCGTCGCGCACACACATCGTCCGCTTTCCGTTTGGTAGCATTGTTTTATTTGAGAAGTGAAATTTATAACGTTTTCGTTGTGCACACCGATCCGTCGTGCCACTGGCCAAGTAGCTTGTGGCTCAAACTGATACATTGCTTCTTCCCGAAGTCCATATTCCACTAGCGTATCCCGGCCGTTTCTTCTACATCATTAGTTTTCATTTTTTTTCTCCGTTCGTTTGTTATTACTCCCTCTTGGAGAGTCGTACCTGGAGACTTATACTCCCTCTTGGATGGTGACTTAACCGTGAGTCGTTCTTTAGTGATTTACCGAAGAGCAAGAGTCGAGGTAAAATCTAGCAAAGCTTCCGCTCTTTGTTAAAGTGGGTGTACATCCTTCTGCTCCAGGGGTGATGCACATCTGTTGGCATTTTCGCGCGTACTTTTCATTTATCAAAAATTTTGTTTACAAAAATAGTCTAATAGTCTAGAACTCAATTATGATCCGTGATTGTACTCTGAAAATGCTTTCTTCGTTCCAGCACCACTCGTAAACGTGCCGCGGACGATGAAGTTGAGAGTCGTATTCAGAAGGTGTCGCGTGAAGACAGCGCCAGTATTGATGACATAAAGCAACAAAATTCTCGGAACAGAGCTGTGGCTCTGACTGATGGTACAACCAATGGAGATCTCACAAACCTTGGTATGCTGTTTTACGTGCATGGACAAACCATTTACCTAACGGTTTGCACCAAACAGTTTCGCGTATAACTCAGCTAACCCTTGATAGCTTGCGATCATTTACAACGCTCTTAGAAACGGCATAGCCCGTAATCAGGCATAAAATATTCAGGAACTTCAAGACTATTCATGACATTTCTTTCAGAGATGGCGGATACTATGATTTGTGGTGCATGTCGCTATGTGACCGCGGATTACGAATCGTTCAAAGACCATCGTATTGCTGGGTGTAATAAGAGGAAAGGACGCGGTGAATATCATCATTAGTAATTTCTGAAAATTTAGCTTCCTGGTAGAAGTAATGATTTGGCAATGCCGTATCTAGAAGAAATCGAAAGTCAAGAATAGTCAGAAAATGGCTTGAAATTTTTCAGAATATGATTAGGAGCAGACTAACAGTAAGTAATAAAAAAGCTAAGAAATGAAGTGAAATGACTAAAAATGTGATTTGGCTGTCAATCATAGTCCAACTTTCCTTAAAGGCATCGTACGCGCTGAAAACCACTCACCGTTTTTTGAGTTTGACTCATTGGTTGGGCCCGCCTGAGAACGTGGGTAGAGTTTCTCGGGTCACCTACGCATCATTGGCAAGATATGGGAGATCGAATGCTTAGAATTCCACCAAAAGAGGCCGGCCTTCCGACAGCCATGTGGCCTCAAATGAGAAAAGAAGGTAGCTTATCAACAAATGATACATCAACTTCCACTCATTTACGTGATATAGCGTGTTGAGAAGCTTCTTTCTTTTTCATTTTATGCCACATTGCTGTCAAAAGGCCGGCCTCTTTTGGTGGAATTCGAGGCATTCGATCACCCATATCTTCCGAATGATGCGTCGGTGACAGGAGAAACTCTACTCACGTTCTCAGGCGGGCCCAACCAATGATTCAAACTCAAAAAACGGTAAGTGGTTTTCAGCGCGTACGATGCCTTTAAGTAGTGCCAGACTAGTGACCGGATTTTACAAGCTAACTAATCAAAGCAAAATCAAGCACGATATGAATTGTAGCGATCGGTCTACCTAGCTTGACCTATGCTGATTGCCGTATTAGAGCTTCTTCTTCTTTGCAGCAGCAACTGAGAGGGGTTTCGTCACAAGTTGAGAAACTGGGCGACCAGCACTGGATTCGTCCACAAGTCTATTGTACTGAGCGTTGTTGGCTTCTTCGGACAGTCAAATAGGTGTTTAGTGTCGTGGCCTTGGTTTCCACAGTCCGGGCACACGTCAGGCTCGCTAATGTCGATCCTGTGCAGGTAAGACATAAGCAATGGAGAATGTCCGCAGCGTAACGAAGCGAGGATACACCTGGCGCGCCTACCGAGCTCGGACTCGGTATCACATACCCTGGGCGGCACATCACCGAGAATAGGGTTGACAGCCGCTTTGGCGAGATGATCCTTCACGAACCGGGTGTGCTCCTTGCGTAAGAGACGAAGCCGTTCTTGATTCGAATCGGTCCTTTTCTGTACATTCACTTTGTTCGGAGCATCGGCAAACGGCACTCTGATCGATCTCTCTCTTACGGGATTTAATAGTCTTCTCGACGGATGATTAGGCTGCTCAGGTGAAACTAGTTGTCCTGAATACGGCGAGTATTTGTCCTGAATTCGTACAAATCCAGAACAATTTCTCGTCTGATTCCGGAGAATTCTCGATGAAATCTCAACAACTTCTCACCGTTTTCTCCAGAATTTTCATCTAATTCAGGAGATCTCTTGCTGAATTCTCGACAACTTTTTCCGGTTTTTGGTATCAGTAATGGGGCTCAGTCCATACCCGGAACCGCTATAGGGAGGTCATCCTAGCTGCCGTCGGCATCTGGGACATGATGCTCCCCGCGGTCTCCGCGTGCGAGACCACCCCCCCCCGAGCCGAGGGGCCCATCCCCTCAGCGGCCAAAATTTATTCTTCGGCTTCTGAGTGATCCATTGAGATGTCTTGAAGTCACCACTCAGGATCGGCCTCGAAATGCCGAGTGAGCATTCAGTGAGAGGAAGCGCTTTTTATACCTTTCGGTTTGTTTACTCTGAGCATGATAATGATACCAGAAAAGAACTGAATTCTCAACAAGTTCTGTCAACAACAAGTTCAACATGTTCTCCACAAAAAGTTCTGCCGGAGCTCATCTGTATAATGGAAGACTGTAACTTCTGTGTCTTGTTCACGGGCGGGGGTGCGCCGGTGGTTTCTTGCTCTGCACGATGTCCTGCTCACTCCTGCTCCAGTCCTGTGCAACTTCCTACCGATTTCCTACTCTTTATTTGACGAATTGCGCAGGGCTACTGAAGCTTTGCACACAATGTACTGAATCCTCTAAGAGAACATGCTGCGATAGTGCCGCTACCCTCGACTGCGCCGCGATCGTACCGCGGCGGATCCGCTATCATCACTACGCCACGACGATTCTGTAGCAGGGCCTTGGGCCTCGACAACGGCGCGAGATTGCCGCAATAGTACCGCAGCAGTTTCGCGTTAGATCCGCGCCGGCCCCGCGAGGATGCGTCAGCAAAACCCGAGTCAACAGCGATACCCGGTCATGTGTGGTAAAACGAAATGTTCGCCGATTAAATTACCCAAATATGAGGCATTTCCCGCATGTCCTGCTCACTGTGCAGATCCTTGCGCGCACTGCACCATGTCCTGCGCCCTTCGCGCAGGTCCGTGCCCGTTGTCCTGCGCATTTCGTGCAGGTCCGTGTACGTTGTCCTGTGCGTTGTCCAACGTCTCATACAGTTCCGATTCATTCCTGCGCACTCTGTTCGAGTCCTTTTCAATGCTTCTCCCGAATCCAAGCTCAGCGTTCGACACAGCCCTGCTTGAGTTCTGCACATATTTTATCTTTGAGGCGCAGCTGCTTGTTGACGACATGCAAAACTGGTCGAGAAAATGTCGAAGATTGATAACTTGCCGAGAAATAGACGAGAATCCCGCTGAATTTAGGAAGTTCGAAATTCTAGTGCAGCCGTCCAGAATTTTCTAAAAATTTTCGACGAAATCGGAACAAATTCTCTAGCTGGCGAGAAAATATCCTGAATTCTGCAGCATTTCTACAGCATTTCTCGACAAAAACACGATTTTCCCGAATTCTCGACAACTTCTTGGTGATTTCAGAATAACTTTTGGATTCTCCACCTATTCAGGACAAGTTTTCGACAAATTCAAGACAACTAGTTCTACCTGAGTGCTTAAAGGCAGCAGACACGCTCAAAAATTATATCGATTTCATGATATAAATCGAAGTTCTGAAACTGGAGGTATGCGGAACTAACGAAAAAACCAACGAAAGCTACATGCAAATAGAGGAATAAGGGTTGTTTTTGTTATCGGTTGAAGTTGGACGAGTTTTACCGCGCGCGGTTGAAACAGCAAATATTAGCAACAAAACGGGTGAGATAGAGAAGCCGATATACTCTTACAGACTGTACTGGAACGTTCACCTCGTTGGAAGCGTCAAAATCCAGCCAAAGCGACCGTATTCGAACGATCAATCTGGACGAGTTTGTATTTTGGGGCGGGGTTGACGAAGCTCGTGGGCGAGGTTGCAGAATTTTTCCGATTTGCATTGCTCAAATTTAGTGGGTTTAACTCGTTTTTGACGCTTACAACGGCGTGGGCATTCTACATGGAACCATACGATCCCAGTAATGTAGTTATCTCAACAACTTTTTCGAGCGTGTCTGCTGCCTTTAAGGACATTAATGAACATCTGTCCAGGAATTGTCCGACACGATGTGCTGCCAGACAGGTGCAGCATACTCCAATGGAAGCTGCAGAATAGCTCGATATGTCGTCAAGATTGTCTCTCTGCTGCAACCCCAGGACGTTCCTCATAGAGCTCTCAACACATTAAGCTTTGCCTTGATAATTGCCTGCTTCTGTTCAGCATTTTTGTGAGACTTCAGCGATGGGTTCAAAACGAGGTCCCTTACGATTAGCTTTTCGTCTACTTTCGCGATCGGTGATAACAGGCTAATAGGGCGATAGCCCTTCGCCGTGCTTTGCGATTTCCCTGGCTTAGGCAGGGGTATCACATCGGCGGTCTTCCATGCTTGGGGTAGAGTGCAGGTTCGGAAAGAAGTGTTTATGATATCTGCGATCATCGGTAGGAGTTCCGTGGGAAGCTTCTTCAGGATTGCTGCTGAGATACCATCAGGTCCGAGAGCCTTCGAGTTCCGCATTTCCTTGATAGCCTTTTCCACTTGAGCAGGAGTAAAGGCCTCAGTAGCGTTCATCAGCTGCAGACGGCTTTGTTCTCTTACCGTGACTCTGTTTTGTACGCCTCGCATGGTACGTGTGATGAAAAAAATTTTGCCAAGAGAATATGCAGCCTTTCCTGATTTGAAGACGCTGTTATCCAACTCCATGGTAGAGTTCGAGGAGGGGGCGTACTTGCCAGATATCTTCCTCAATACTTTCCACGCCGTTGTTCCGTCGGCTTTGAAATTCAACCTTTTAGTGAACTTCTCCCAACTGTCTTTCTTGTGCTTGTCCAGATCCTTTTTTATCTCATCATCCAACTTGGCCACTCCAGGATCCAAATGATTCTCAGCTCTCTTTTCTTCTCTTGTTTTGATCTTCTGTAGAATTTCCCTGGTGACATTAGGGTAGAAACTTTTTACACGTCCTTCAGGTATGGCCGCTTTCGTAGCCTTCCGGATGGCGTCAGATATGTGACGTTCTTTCTGGTGCACATCGCCATTCCGTGGATATTCAGCTGCCTAGCGTAGCGCAACCTCTCTGAACAGGACCCGGTCAGCAAGGCCTAAATTGGGATAAGAAGGTTGACGAATACCAGTATAAGAGGCAAGAGAGTTTGAGAGATCAATATGGAGAAAGACGGGAATGTGGTCGCTGGAAAGAGCTGTGGAAGTGGACCAAGTGCGAGCATTAGAAAGATTGGATGAAACGAGGGAGATGTCCGGGCTAGAAGGTCGGCCGTAGGGAGACGAGTGGGCTGATCATCGTTGAGGATAAACAGATCACACTCCTCAGCCCATTCTTCGACGTCTTCCCCTCTGGCGTCGGGCTCAAGCGCAGAACAGAACGTGTGAGCATTGAAGTTACCTGCAAAGACAGCTGATGGGGAGAGAGAGCAGTCATGCTACTGCTTAAGAAGAGGTATGGGGTTGTAGGCTGGGGGGACAAGAAGTGGAGGGAGGGATGTAAATATTAAATAGAGATAATAGAGTTTTAAGAGGGAGGTGAACGGGAACGTACTCGAGAGTACCGTCCTTAGGAACATTTGGAATTAGAGGAGAATGTAAGTTAGAAAGTACAAACGTAGAAACTCCGCCTCCAAGAGCTGTCCTTGGGATGTGATAGGCATTGTATTCTGGAATTTTTGGTTGGGGATAAGTGGTAGAGGGAGAGAGTTTGGTTTCTTGAACCATAATAACATCCGGATGATGAGTACGTGCGAAGAGTGAGAGTTCAGACAATTTGGTACGAAGGCCGTTAAGATTTATATTTTTCAATTCCTGAGGGTCGTGTCAAGACCTTCTTTCTCTTTCTTTTCTTTTTTTTCTTTTGTCGTGACCTTTTTTCCAAATGTCAGCAGGGAAATACTGCAAAAGGTAAGAATCAGAGATGAGAAGAGAGCCGCAGACCATCGAGACCCGGAGATTGCTGTGATGGATAATGAGATCAAGAAGGATCTGGATAAGAATTAGAAGGAGTGCTGGGAGAAGTTCACCGAAAAGCTGAATTTCAAGGCGGACGGAACTACGACGTGGAAAGTATTGAGGAAAATTTCCGGCAAGTACGCTTCCTCGATGGGCTCCGCTATTGAGTTCGAGGAGAACGTCTTCAAATCAGGGAAAGCGGCTGCTTACGCACTCGGCAAGAATTTTCTCATCACACGTATCAAGTGAGGCGTTCAAAACAGAGTAACGGTTAGAGAGCTGAGCCGGTTGCCGCTCATGAACGCTTCTGAGGCCTTCACTCTCATTCAAGTAGAGAAGGCTATCAAAGAAATGCGGAATTCGAAGGCTATCGGACCTGACGGTATCTCCCCAGCCATCCTGAAGAAGCTTCCCACGGAACTTCTACCGATGCTTGCAGATATCATTAACACTTCTTTCCGGACCTGCACTCCTCTTCCCCAAGCTTGGAAGACAGCCAATGTGATACCGTTGCCAAAGCCAGGCAAGTCCCTAAGCACGGCAAAAGGCTTTCGACCAATAAGCCTGTTATCGCCCGTCGCCAAATTAGCTGAAAAGTTGATCGTGACGGACCTGGCTGATCAAAATGAGCGACAGCAGCATCAGCATGGGTTCAGGAAACTTCACTCTACTACTACTGCTCTATTGGAGATCGTGAGCTTTGCGGTCGATGGGTTCAACATGAGAAAGCCCCTGAGAACGGTGGCCGTCGCCTGTTAACTTGGGACTGCTGTCCGAGAAACTGTTGAAGTCCTCGCTGCCATCCTGGCAGAAGCGATGGATTGCAGCGTTTACTAAAGGCCACCGGGCTAAGGTTCTGTTCCAAAATCACGTATCCGATAGCATTCCAATAGCAGCCGGTGTTCCGCAAGGCGGAGTGTTGTTCCCTGTCCTATTCATCCTGTATTTTGAAGACATTCCCGAGCCTCCCAATGATGTAAAGATTGCTATGTATGCCGACGACATCACCATCATGTGCCAGGACCGTGACCTGCAGGTAGCCGCTAGCAAGATCAGCGCCTATCTGGTCGAGTTTAAGCTCTTCCTCGATAATATGATGCTCACAGTCTCTGCTGCAAAATCTTCTGTTTCAGTGTTCACAATAAACACCAAGGAACACAGTGCCCACCCAGATGTCAAATGGGATTGTGACCTGTTGCCAGCAGCAAAATTCTCCAAGCTGCTTGGCCTTATTCTTGATCCGTCACTGAAGTTCCACAAAAACGCGGAATAGAAACAAACAGTCGTCAAGGCTAGGCTTAATATCTTGAGAGCTCTCGGAGGAACATCATGGGGAAGCTGCCGAGAGACTATATTGAGAACCTACAGAGCAATACTTCAGCCGGCTCTGAAATATGCGGCACCAGTGTGGCAGCACCTGGTGTCTGACAGCTCCTGGAATAAGCTGCAGCGTGTACAGAATGCTGCGCTTAGAATTGCTACCGGTTGTGCAAGGAGCTCCCCAATAGAACATCTTCACGCGGAGGCCTGCATATTGCCAGTCAAGGAGCATTGTGAACTCCAGGCACAGCGGATGTAGATTAATGTTCTGAGACAGCCGAATCATCCGACAAAGAGAATCATGAAGCCCATTAGAGAGAGGTCGATTAAGACGCCATTCGGTGATGCTCCTTGTAAAGTTGATGCACAGAGATGGGCCGACTCTAACATGGAAAGGCTTCGTCTTCTGCGTGATTAGCACACCCAGTTTGTTCGAGGATATCTAACGAAGCCGGCTGCGAACCCTATCTTAGGAGCAGTGCCGCCTCGGGTTTGCGAGTCAGAGTCTCAACTCGGCAGACGAG
This sequence comes from Aplectana chamaeleonis, assembly GCA_029168955.1. NCBI lineage: Eukaryota > Metazoa > Nematoda > Chromadorea > Rhabditida > Cosmocercidae > Aplectana > Aplectana chamaeleonis. Next base: position 145,515 of record JAPDOI010001244.1, on the reverse strand, counting down.
CCAGTTGTGCTCTTACCTCGCTGCGCTGTGGTCACTCTATTCTGCTCATGTCCTACGTCAACAAGATCGACAGCAGCCCACCAGACGCATGCCCGGACTGTGGTGCTCCCGGACACGACACGGCGCACTTTTTCATGTGCCCGAAGAGACCTACCTCCTTAACCACAATGAACCTTTGGACGAATCCTGTGAAGGCCGCCTAGTTCCTCAACCTATGACAAAAACCACTTTGAGGCTGCAGAAGAAAAAGATTTATATGTACAATAAAGAGGGGCGGTTGGTGAATGAGGAATCAGAGTTGCTGGCGGCGGAGCATAGAACGGAAGGATGAGTCGTGATGCCTCACAGAACTGAAACCTGAACAGGAGAAGTGCACCCACTTTGGCATCCAAAGCATTGGACGCTTGTTCCATTCCAGGTGACATTCTTGCTGCAGGTGGCACATTGATACTTCTGCACAGGTCCAGGATTCCTCTCGACGCCAGCCCTTTGTAGTAGAATCTTCAGCAGAGCTGGAGCCAGCCAGCAATTCTCCCATGACAAAAACCCTCTCGGTGGAGGGAGTGATGTCGGTTTGCACGAAGGTGATGTTGTTTCCTCCACACTGCCACGGCACGAACGTACGACATCTCGGCAGCATTAGAGCTTCAAAAAATGACTTATATTTCCGTTGCCCGCTTGACTTTGCTTTGATTAGTTTAACGGAGAAGCTTGTAAAATCCGACCACACGCCTGTAACTATTTATCAATATTTGGTATATGATTGACCGCCAAATCGTATTTTTAGTCATTTCACTACATTTTTTTTAAATAGGAGCCTTACTGCGCCATTAGCATAGCTACCTCAACCACGTGCGAGCGTTTGTGCTGTCTTTAATTATCAGTGGAATCCGCTATTTCGAATTTTAAAAGAGCATGTCGTATTCTCGACGCCCAACGTTACAATTTTTGATCCCTTCCGCGCTTCCCAACTTCATGTACTGTGCTTCTCTGGGCCAAATTCCGGTCCGCAGTTGCGTCTCGACACGCTTTGCGGCCGCGCGCTTTCGAGTCGGAAGTGTTTCCAGCGCCGCAGCTGCCAATCTGTTGACTCTAGGTGGGTTTTGGAAACTGGAAACGAAACAAAATTGGAGAAAACTATATAAGAAAGCCACAGCGAGTCGGCTTTGGCGCTGGACACTCGACTGACCCGAGCGCCTGCGGTCGCAAAGCGTGTCGAGACGCAAATGCGGACCGGAATTTGGCCCAGAGAAGCACAGTATGGTAGAGTGCATGAAGTTGGAGAACGTCGACGCTAGCTAGATGTATTTTCGGTGTAGGATAGAAACGCAGAGAAGCAGACTGCGGGAAAATACACCGAGCTGAGAAACAATTCTGCATCGGTTAAATCTTCTTTGATATTGGTGAACTAGTAATGAATTTAGCTAATAAGCGAGGTGTTGTGAAGTAGGACTTGGACTTTCCGCATTTCCAATTTCGAAACGTTGATGATGTGGCTAATTGTTGCAGATGAACCGGTGTATTTGAAGTGTGCTTCGTGTGATAATCGTTTTAAATGCTCTTGGTCATTATTGTGTCACCTCACGGAATTCCATCGTATGATGCTTTATAAAGTCGCGGAGAAGGGGGACAGTTCTCCAGAAAGAGAGGTAGTCGTAGCGTATCAACGTCAAGAAATAAATTGGTGAATATTTGCGATTTCTTCAGGAGGAAGGCAAAAAGGAAAGCGGCAGATATTCCGAATCACCAGAGCCACATTCCAAGGCTACCCCTGAGAGAAAACGTCAGGAAGCTTCTGCCCCTTCTCATCATCTGCCTCAGGCTCCTACACCTCCTACTATGGCACAGCCTGCAGCAAAAGTATTTTATTTATTTTTTTGTTATTCTTGACGATTGATTTGATGGCTGCTAACGAAAGTATTCAGGATGTTGCGCAGTCCCTGGTTTACGGCCCAGCTCATCCTACAAATTATTCGAGTCCCGCTGTGTCGGCGTCTCCTGCCACAAAAGTAATTAATAGTCCATTTTGAATCACCCACCCGGGCTTGGAGGCAGACTCACGTCTGAAATTGCGATTGGCCGCGTTCTCAATACGGATCTCGTCTGTAATCCTCCTTGGTACATCAAATTTTGAATTGAGTCGGCGCCTTGCACATCTCATGCGGCTGTCTGTCAGAACCAAATTTATTGTCCAAGTGGAGTATAGTCGGCTCATAAACGTTCGGTGGTTGGCGTCTGCTCGAAAAGTGTGTGTCTCTCTGGATACGCAGCGCACACCTTGTATGTCATCGGCAGAAAGCATCGATACGAACAACAACTCCGCGTCAACCGAGCGTTGACACTCGTCGTTTCAAAAATTGGGAATGCTTAGAACATGACTAACAGTGGGGGGTGGGGAGGTTCGAGGAAACTTTTTAGAGCCATACCCTGTGCCAAAGGTTAATTAAAACGATTGAATGAAATGGTTCAGGATGCTGGTCAGCCTCCGTCATCATATGGCTCTGTCTATGGCGCAGGCTATTCGAATCCTGCTGCGCCCTCATCATCTCCTGCGAGGGTAAGGGTGATATATCTGTTGGAATTCTTGAATCATTACCTAAAGCCCTCGGACACCTGTTAAAAAAACGGATTAAGCAAGGAAATTCCAGCGAATTATTAACCTATTGACAAATAAAATTTTCAGGATGTTGCGCAAGCTCCGTCGTACGGCCCCGTATATGCTACTGGCTATTCCAATCCTGCTGTGTCGGCGTCTTCTGCACTAAAAGTAATTTAACATTCTCATCCAATTCAGATAGGTTGACGGAAAACTGTACGAAATTGTTAGAGTTGAGTCTTCTGTGTGTACACGTTTAGACTGGAACACTTCATTAGTAGCACTCCCCTTTTATAATGTCGTGCTGGTATCACAGTCTATGATTATCGGAGGTGCTCTTCATATCATTCTTCCATTCCTCCATAAGGCCCCGGTCAGAGTTGGTGCTATTTGCATCTGTAACCCACCGACACCCCCCAACACCCTCCAAGACCCACCCGGTCGATACGTATGATTAGAATGATGGAGTGAGGTTGAGAAAATCACTCGGTGTATCCAACTAGATATGACGATGATTACGTGGCCGACAGGATTGCACCTGTTCGGAGAAATAGTGAAGGAGAGTAAAGTGAAGGAACGGAGGTAGCAGTAAGGTTAGCTTTCTAGTGATACGCAATGTTTTATCATCGGCCCGCCCACCCGGTGATTTTCTCATCCGCCGTCATCCACGTATTGCATGAATATCGACCGCGTCGGATACACCGAGTGATTTTCTCAACCTCACTCCATCATTTTAAACATACGTATCGATCGGGGTGGGTGTTGGCGGGTGTTGGAGGGATACACCGAGTGATTTTTGCATCCCATTTCCAATGCTTTCTGTGTGTATCGACCGGGCTGGATACGTCGGCTCATCAAACTATGACCGGGGCCTAACTCATTCGACTGCCTCCTAAACCACTACAACGCACCCCCCTCTACTGCTACCCTCCAGGGAGTGACCCTCTACTGTTAGCATTTCAAAGGGGTTGTTTCCGTAGTGAGTGTCATGGTGTCCTATCATCTCCTCCGCTTTATCCGGTTCCTGCCATTATGACAGTGCCATATGAAACACAAATACTTGAGAAATAATGTTTTGTTTGCCTCCTATATGGACGGCGCCTCCCCCCCCTCGGTTTCGATCCTGCGTGTGGAAGTTTTGGTCTTCAGTTGAGCCTTCTCGTGTACCATGTATGCTGGCTTGAACAACAGTATTCGACTGTTTAAGCTTCGGAAATGTGGTGTGAAAAAGTCAATCTAGTGTCTAAGCTGGGCAGAGGGAATGAGGCAGACTGAAGAGCCTTCGAAACCTCCCGAATTAAGATGATAAAAATCATGAACAATTTTCTCCTACCCCGCTCCTAAATTATATTACAAAGCCCTACGACTACGTGAGGAGGTTGAATTTGCCTCAAAAGCATTCGAGAGACGTTATTTGCTTCTATTCTTTACCTGTTCGCCGAAAGTTTGCACCAATGTTTCGAAACCAACCTTCTCAAACGGCTTTCCCCAGTCTCTTGCATAGTCACACTCGAGCCTTTGAAGAACTGCAAGTTCCCCAATGGAACCCACCGGCAACGAGCCGCGGTCAACCGAAAAACAAGGGTGGTTCAAAACGGAGGAGCAGGGATGGACAGCTTGTCAACGGTTTCGTAGAAATTTTTGAGAGGGGCCCACCAATTTGAGTCATACTGTTGATTTTTGCGATGCAACTTGCTTGCAAGAACTGTGGCTCTATAACCATCAAGCCCCGTCATACAGTCGGCACGAAACGCACTGATACTTTTGGTTCCCTTTCGTGCCTTGACGCAAACTCGGTGCATGTATGTTATTGCATATATGCCCCGAGTTGGCGCCGCCGAACAATAATGAGCCAAAAGAATCAGCGCGATCCGTGCCGACTTTATGATGCAGCTTGATCCTTATCGTGCCACAGCTCTTGCAAGTAAGAGAATGACGTAGGGTCTTGAATTACGCTGACTTTGTACGTTCTGTTACGTGCTCGCATATTTGTTTATTATCTACGCCCATAGGGTGCGCCAAAACATTGTACAATAAAAACCAAACAGTAGTGAATGTTCGAAGAAGAAAATCAAAACACAAAAAAAAGAAAAGCATCCAAAAGGAAAGGAAAAAGGCGAAATCAAAAGACGAAGATCTGCACAATCCGGTATACAGTCACAGTCACCAGCAGTAGTTTGCATGATGTGAGAATACTATTTCAAAGGCAGCGTTCACGATGATCATCCTCGGTGACTTTCCACAGCGAAATGATGGGCGGGAAGGATCCAAGGCACCCAGTATCGAAAGAACGGTAGGAAACGAGTCAGGAGTGGCAAAATAACGGCTGCAAACAAGCGTTTCGGTGTTCCAGAGCCGCGCCGTGCTCCAGTTCCGCCCCCTCGATGTGAATAAATGAACAATAAGATTGCAGGAACTCAGAAACTCAACGGGTCCAACCGCAGATTTCTGTCGGGTCGAACTCCTTTCCGTGTTCGCCCTTCACTTCTTCCAACTGAGACGACGTGGGGAAGGAGTAAAATGTATTCTCCCCCAATGTCTTCTCACTTGGGACTACGTGGAGGAACAATGCTAAAGGGTCCGACCCGACAGAAATCTGGGGATGGACCCCGTTCGAGCTGGGGTCCGACACGGCGAATGTCTGAGAAGGATCAAGTCAGAGAAGTGCTGATAAGTGAGCTATTCGCTTGATTGGACTAATAGGCATCATCCTTCATAGCGGTCAATTCCTCCACGCTCAAAAATCAACGTAAACAAGGGAGGACCTATTTTGACTCAAAAACGCGGCTTTCACGTTCGTTTTAAGCATGCCTCTCTATAAAAGGCCCCAGACCTTCCGTAAACCTCGGAGATATCGGAACTGAAATTTATCGTGAACACTGCCTTTAAAGGCAGCATACACGCTCGTAAACGTGATTGAGATAACTACGGAAATAGAATGGTATGGCCCAGAATACAACGCCTACGCATTTTGAAGTGTCAAAAACGACCCACAATGCCGCTACGTGAGTTAGAAGTTGGCCCCGCCCTGTATTTTCACGCCCCTTGTATTTGTCCTTTTCCTGCAACGCAAGGTTGCTGGGTCATATTCACCGTCGGTACTGTTGGTAGATTGCCTAACAAATGAACCACACACGTCACTGACGGCGAAGATGGCCCAACAATCCTGCGTTGCAGGATAAGGGCAAATACAGGGGGCTGACAATACAGGGCGGGGCCAACTTCTAACTCATGTAGCGGCATTGTGGGTCGTTTTTGACACTTCAAGATGAGTAGGCATTATGTTGTAAGCCATACGGTTCGATTCACATAGTTATCCCAACCACGTTTACGAGCGTGTATGCTGCTTTTAAGGACGTTGAGATTGAATCGCGATACAAAGCCAATGAGGTTGGTTTAGGCAGTGTCAGCCAGCTTTGACACATATGTTTGATTATGTTGAGATAAATCATCAAGCTTTCTGCTAATCGTATATGAGCCGGTTTTATAAATAATAACATGAAAAAGGCGCTATCGTGTGCTCAAATTCGGAGGGCACACCGGGAGTTGAGAAAGACAAGTGGAATTTATCGTTGACTCTGCTTTTCCGAAATAAAGGCTCTCGAAGTTCCCACTCGAAAGGACGTCGATCATGTATCAATGCTTCGAGAAGGGAGGGGGGATGCTACTGTTTGTGCAATCCTTTAATAGCAAAAGAAGCGGAATCGCGTCACCGTGAAACATTTGCTGGCTTCCCACACGGTAACACTTGAATACTAATTGAACGTGTGATAGGTCTGATATTTACCGGGCATGTGAATAGGAAAAGCGAGAGACTTTTTAGTTTTTTTTTTGATATTTCATAGCCTATCGGGCTGAACTATGGACGAAGAATTTCAAACATCAAAGGAAGAGTCGTCGGCGAGACTAAGAAAACTCACTTATGATCTACTTCAACCGTGCTGCGCGGTCACCCGCCCTGCTTACTCTCTGGAGGAAAGGCTGCGAAGCTTTGATTTTTTTCAAACTTGAACACGTTTATGAAGGCAGCACAACGAGACGGATCGAATGGTTTTCTCACATTTTGAAAAGGTCCGTTGCTTACAAAAAAGGTGTTTTCGACGCGATTTCGCGTCGCGGGCACGTCTTGGGATAAAATTATAGTTGGTGTATTGGTAAACTCTGGCAAATTCTGTTTTTCCTGCTTTACATAATCGAGTATGAGTTTTTACTTCATGAGCATCACTTGCTGAGGCATTATAGAGCAATCAGCGCTAGAACGCTTGAATTTTACCCTCGTAAGGAGAATAAGAGTCAATCACTGCTTGCCCACTCATGACCATGAAAAATGACGAGGTTCTCCTCCGATAGAATCTTTCGCGCTAATACCGTAATGCTTTCGCGATGGTACCGTGTTCGTCTCCCCCCAGTTTCGCGATCCGCGTCCGTTCCGCGATGGTTACCCAAACGACCCATCCGTTGTTTCTCGTGCTCGTGCCGTGATGAGACCGCGATCGTTTCCAACTTTACCGCGCTAGTACCGTGATCGTTTCCTCTCGGTCCCGCGATCTCATGATGTGCAGATTTGTAAAGCCGCGCGAAATACGGCACGGGCAATACCTTATGGCTTCGTCTTGATCTGATATCAACACCCGTTCGGCTGAAACACCGAGAGGGCATGGATGCGATACGATCAGGGGTAGAGACCGACAGACTCTCGCGATCGTCCCGCGATAGTTCCGGGCTCGGTTCGTCGCTGTTCCGCGATGTAACACCCTGAATACATCTATGTATGAACGCAATTTGCATTTAGGTTGAAACTGCTAGAATCTCGCGATCGTTCCGTGACAGCCCCGGGCTCGATTCCTCGTGGTTCCGCGATGGAGCATGGCGGGAACATCGATGAACGAACGCGGTACGCTCTCGGTTTTAGACTAGCATAATTTCGCGATCGTTCCGCGATAGCCCCATGCTAGTATCTTCTTGGCTCCTACCAGAAACCGAGGGGATTCTATCCGTGAACGATCGCGGGGGATTTTCTCAGAGTCTATCTCAGACAACCGCCGCATTCAATGTGTGTTGAATATGCATTCAACTCGCATACGACGCACTCTTTAGGCAGGACTCAAATTTCGGCAGCGTCGCCGCTTCAATTACCCATGTTTGCGGTATTTGGTTGGCCGAACCGCTGGAGACCTTGTGCAACCGCTGGCGGCCCCAGATGGGGTTTGGCGAGCTGGCCACGTCGCATTTCGGTGGGCAGGGTGCGTCGCGTGTCGGTGGCTGCTACGATAGCGCTGGACTTCCTTCAGCACGCGCATCTGCGATGAAATTTTGCCGCACGTGCTGCTGTTTGGAGCTCGTGCCCCTGTGATAGAGCATTTCAATGGGTGTGGTCACTCGAGTTTAATGCATATCCGACATGCATTGAATGCGGCGATTTTTGAGAAACTACAGTATGCCTGCAGCCGACTGTCGCAAGTTTGTAGGGGTCTGCAGAGTATACTTATGTCGAGTCGAGTCATCGAGTCTTGGTATCGACTGAAACAGTCGACATCGAGTCATTCGACTACTCGATTATTCGAAATTTTGAAAAATCGAGTTAGTTGAAAACTCGATTATTCGAAATTTTGAAAAACCGAGTTAGTCGAGAACTCGATTATTCGAAATTTTGTAATTTCGAGGTAGACCGAAATAGTCGAATGAACTCGATAGTCGACTGTTTCGAGTCAAAAAAGTCACCGTCAGGTAAATTACTTCATCTAGTTAACCGAAACTGAGCCACCAGTTTTCGAAGACGTAATTGCGAACCATGATGGCGGACACTCCTCCATGAGTTTTGAAGGTCTCGAAATAGACGACTATGTGCCGTGACTTATTAATGTTAAGCTCACACCCGGTCATTTCCACGGTTCTAGTCTCCAAGGGAGATTTTCGCTTGCTCATTTAAGCTGTGATCCCTCTGAGTTGCATTCCTCTCCAACAATGAAATAAGTTCGGTTTTCGTCAGGTTTTGGAATTTTGTCTTTGGAATTGATTAACGGACATTAAAAAATAAGCGTTGGTTCCAACAGTCCTACTCTGACAAGGGAAAGTCTGAAATGTATATTTTTAATTTGAACTTGGAATCCTAGTGCGCTCTTTGCAGCTGTCTAAAAGCATTCTGAAAAAAGTTATACGCGTTTTCGAAAGCTTGGCGATAGGGTGAGAGTGGAATTTTTTTTACAAGTTTTGAGGAAAATGCGGAACTTTCTTTCAGAGCAACCTGAAAATTCCATGAAGCCTCATGGAATTTTCAGGTTGCTCTGAAAGAAAGCTCCGCATTTTGCTCACAACTTGTATGTTGAGGTAGTCCAAGGTGCTGAACACGATTATGGGGTCCATTTGTCCAAATTCTGAGGTTTACTATAGGTTGCCGTATGTTTCATGCTATTTAGGAGGAAAAGTTTACCTTAATAATTCGAAAACCTATGAATGTTTATCAAATTCGTATTCAGCACCTCGATTAACCGCCGGGAACAATTTCTGAGTCAAATCTAATACCCTGACTAAACTGCCGTATACCTGCTGTAATCTACCGTTATATGTCACAAATCGTCAAACGGACCTCAGATTCGTGTTAAGCACTCCAAAGCACCCTTCGAAAAACAATATGAGCCACATCTATCGTAGAAATCCGAAAATCTCAGGAGTCGCGTTCCGCCCTCGAAGTTTTCCCAAGCTGCGAAGCTTCGAACGAATCAAGTCGTAGAATTCGGAAAATCAAAAAGGTAAACCCCAGATTTGCCCCAAATAACCGACCTAGGAGGATTTCAGGTCAAATCTGGAGCACTTTTTGAAACGCTTTCAGAGATCTCCAATTAGTATAAATAAACGCTCAGCGCAATCTATGCCAGTGGAAAACACTGTCACTCTGTGCAAAGTTCAAAAAATGTGCTCTCATCTGAACTTCGAACAGTGGTAGTTTTGGGCCCTGAACACGATCATGGGGTTCGATTCCAGGTTTTCCAAAGACTACAGCGCGTTTTGGAACATGGCGAAAAACGCCTATAACTTTTTTCAGAGGTGTTTTAGGCAGCTGCGAAGAGCACACTCGGATTCTACGTCAAAAACGGTTTGTGGCAAGTACACTTCAACCGGATTGGCCAGGGCAGCTAATAGTAGTTTCCTTGTGAGAGCATCTTTCGCGCTGGTACCGCGATCCGCGATTGTGACGTTCTCGTCCCTCCCTTGTCCCGCGATCCGCCTCCGTGCCGCGAAAGTTACCCACGGCCGAATTCATCAACGCGTGGGTAGCGGTAAAGGCGTCGGCACTTTTGATGATTACTCGCAAGGGCAGACCGTCTCGTAACCGAGCAGTGTCTCACTTGCGCCTGCCTCTTAGCTGGGTTAGAAGTGGGCACGACTGGTTAGCGATCTCCCGCATGCACAGGGTAATCATCAAAAGTGCCGACGCCTTTACCGCTACCCAAGACCACCGTTGATGAATTCGGCTCCCGAGCGACCCACCCGTGGTCATTCCCGTGCTCGTACCATGATGCTACCGTGATCGTTCCCCTGGTCCAGCGCTCTAATGCTGTGCAGATTTGTAAAGCGGCGGGAAATAGGGCACGGGCAAATACCTTATAGCTTTGTATGTATTGATCTGATATGCAACACTCGTTCGGGTGAAACACCGAGACGGCATGGATGATAGGGCGCAGTACGGTAAGGGGTGGAGGCTGACAGAATCTCGAGATCGAGGAGCATCGCGGAAAAGTGGATGGTCGAACGCGGTACGCTCCCGGTTCGAGAAAAGAAAAAATGTGAGTTGAGTAAAACAGTCGAAATAAATTGTTTTAGAGATTCAATCGTTGAAATTTGAAAAAATCGTGTTAGTCGAAAACTTGAACATTCGATTATTCGAAAAATAGAGTCAATTCGACTACTCGATTATTCGAAATTTTGAAAATACGAGTTAGCCGAAAACTCGATTATTCGGAATTCTAAAAAATCGAGTTAGTCGAAAATTCAATTATTCGAAAATTTTGTCGAGTTGCCGAAGTATACTGCAGAGTTGGATCGACCAGCGACTGGTCGTCGAGCGTCGGCCTTGACGCGGCGACAAAAATGTTTCCGAACATTATCGTTGCCGCGTCGGTTGCCGCTCGCTGGCAGTGACGCAGTGTCGTTGCCCTTCACGCCGCTTCGGTCGCCCTCGTCGCCGAATATAATCGATATTGCATCACCCAGCGCTATTCCTCGCTGCGAGCAACGCCGCGACTTCAACTCTGTAGACCCCGTATGGCGGCCAGGCTACCGTCATAGTTGGGCGATAGTTCGTAGTCCCACCCAATCGAAATGCTAAAGCACGCAAAACGAGGACAAATTATTGTCCTTAGATAGTCTTTCCTAAGTCGTCCGCAGTCCTCTGTCCCGCTCTGATCGCAGTTGGATCAATAATACCATTATTCCCAGTGCGGCATCCGGCTGAGCGCGGCCGATGCGTTCGGATGGACGACCGAGGTGGGACTACGGACGACCAAGAGGGACTACGTTGGACTACTATCCATATATGACATGACCCCCACTCCGCGCGCGTTATTGACAACCTGGACAGAACAGCCCCCTCCATTCTCCACACACAACTCTTGACCATAGGTGTTGAAGGCAGTGTCCACGATAAATTTCGTCTTCGTTTTTTCTCGCCGGAAATCGAAAGATCGGGGTCTCATTGGAGCGATAGGGTCGAAAGAACGAACAAAAACAGGCCAGAAAAAGCCCTTATCGGCTCCGAAATCCGCCCTCGCTAGTCCTTTCCTCGCGTGTATCAGATACGTATCGATTGGTTAGAAAGGTCTAGCGCGAGCGGATTTCGGAGCCGATAAGGACTCTTTCGAGCCCGTTTTTGTTCGCCCTTTCGACCCTATCGCTCCAATGAGACCACGATCTTCCGATCTCCGGCGAAAAAACGAAGACAAAATATATCGTGGACACCGCCTTTAAGGTCTGCACAATTTCGAAGCAAACATGATCTGTGTACAGACAGTGGTAGGTGATTGTGAAGGACGGAGACGTCTCCAGTGCTAGCAGCCCTATTCGGTAGTCCACGGCAGGACAGATGGTCGTGGAAATCCTTCCTTAGATCAACCTGGGTGCGAATAGAAACTAATGAAGTAGTAGTTCTGGGTAGATTTGCTAGAATCTGGTTAGTAATTATCGTGATAATGATGGAACTGTTCAGGAACCTCCACAACCTCCGATGATGGGTGCTACGTACTCTGCCCCTGCTTATTCATATCTTCCTCAGTTGGCAAGACCATTTGCTTCGCAGCAGAGTGCTGCTGGTCCTTCACATGACATGAGAGCAGGACCTTTGGCGCATCATCCCAATGGAACCCCACACTCTAGACCAATGTAAGATTACATGCTACTGTTGTGTTATCATTCAATCATGTCTACTGTTAACCAACTATGCGCAGGGTGGAATGAAGGTTCCCGTGTGAAACGCGTGCCGCAATACCCCTGTAAAGTTACTTGAAAACAGTAATTACTCCTTTCAGACATTTTCTTACTGTTGTGAAATAAATGGTTCAGAAGCGATTATAAGAACATCATTTCTGCATGATTTTTTTGTTGTATTCTCTATTAATGTTATGTAGCCTGTAACTGGTCTACTTACTAGGCTCCAACAAGGCTTTGGAAGTTCAATTTCAGTGTGTAGGCAATCTCCTCCTGGCTGAGATCTGTTTGCACATCATTTTTCTTTGCGAAACATTGTTCTTGTTTGACCCCTTATCACATAGAGTTGCATATTAGACACTTTTCCGCATCATTTCTCTTTCTCTCCAGTCACAGGAAGTTCGCGGAATTCATTTCAAGTCTCTAGGAAGCCCAACAGTGATGTGGTGCAGGAGGATTTTGAACGACAAGCAGCGAGTGAACGTGTGTATCCTGCGCCGCCGAAAAATGCAGCCCAGAGAAGACATGAACGCCGGTCAGCCCAAAGGCAGAGAAACAAAGGAGTGAACGCTGTTGCAAGTCACGAGAGCCGATTTATGGGCCAAGCACAACTGTTAGTGGGTTGAGGACAGGGATGCTTAGCGTATTTGCTGTCTGGGTTGGGAGGAGTACGATTAGGGAAAACCCATCTGTCTCTCTCTCTATTCGTGGGGTATATCTTTTTCACAGGAAATGTATGAAGGTCGCAGCGGATCATTGTAACGAAATCTACCTTGTGTGTATCCATCGTCGTAATGCCATTTCCTAATCGACCCACTCCTGCCTTCGCCTTTTATGAAATTAGTCATGAGTTGTTTGGCCCATTCTTTTCAAAGGGCTCGGCGGAATCGTTTGTGTCCGTGCTTTGATTCAGCGGTGCTGTTTCGGAGTAGACGACCCACGTAAGATTACAATGAAATTAGCAGTTGTTTTGGATTGACCGACCGCTCGGTTGGGCACATCAAAGAGTTCAGTGTGTTTGGAAAAGGATGAACATTTCTCCGACGGCTCTAGTGGGATGAACATTTCTCATGAAATTTCTCTAGTGTTCCGTCTATTCCGAAAGAGTACCGATGCAGCATTTCGGAGAGGTGTCCCTTAGAATCCTGACAACTCATCGCAAGGATGAATCATCTTGTGAACGTTTGGATGCATTTCAAATGGTTCTTGAGGATCTCAAATGGTTCTCAGCAGCACAGCGGCGTTCGCCCTCTAACAGGGACTTTTCTCCTCCACTCGAGCGTTTCAGAGATTTCTGCTTGCGTAGGGCGTGAGCTGCTTTGCGAAATCTTGCACATTTTTGAAGCCGAAAACAAAACAGTCAGCACAGATCGTACTGAAACTGCGTTTCGTATTGTGTGTTGGCGCGAACTCAGCACACGCATGTTTTAACATACGCTCACCGAGTTCGCGCCAAAGCACAACAAGGAACGTAAAGTACCAATAGGATTCGTGCTGACTGTACGGGCTGTGTGATAACACTATGTAATACGATTTTTGTTCCTGGCTTCTAGGTGTTATATTTTAATTGCTTATGTCCAAAGTATGTGAAAAAATGACTTCATTGAGAACAAACTTCGCTTGCACTACAACAGCACGAAGAAAACCCGTTTCTTTTTTTTGAAAATAGAAAGGTTTCAATTCATTTTCGACATTATGAACAGGTAAAAACCAAAAATACACAAGGAATAGACAAACACAGTCGGAAAGCACTCAACAAGGCTCAGAAATGTGTAGATTTTCTAGATTTACGATTTCACTGTGAATCACTCTGTCGAAGTTGCACCCAAATGTAGTCCCTCATCATGTTTCGTTATAACTGTCCTTTGTAACAACTCTGTCGGAGGCTAAGGTCGGGGCTGGTATATTCGTCGGACCACAGATCAAGAGGATCTTAAAATGTGAGCATTTCGCAAAGCTGTTGAACAGGACGGAGAGAACTGCTTGGAGCATTTCCGTTGCAGTTGTTCATGGCTTCCTAGGTGATCACAAAGCTGAAAGCTATGTGGAGTTGGCGCACTCTCATGAAGACTTACGCCGAAATGGGATGCAGAATGTCTCTGAAAGTGAATATCATTGATTCGCATCTTGAAAAATTCAACGAGCAAGGCGAGCCCTTTCATCAAGATATATTGGACTTTGAACGCCGTTACCAAGGACAGTATAACGAAACCATGAGGGGGGCCAGATTTGGGTGCAACTTCGAGAGAGTGATTCACAGCACAATCGTAAATCTAGAAAATTTACCCATTTCTTAACCTTGTTGAGTGGTTTCCGACTGTGTTTGTCTATTCCTTGTGCATTTTTTTGTTTTTACCTGATCAAAGTGCCGGAAATGAATAAAAATCTTGCTATTTTCACAAAAACAAACGAGTTTTCCTCGTGCTGTCGTCGTGTAAGCAAAATTTGTGCTTAATGGAGTCGTTTTTCACATTCATTAGATATAAGCAACTGAAATATAACACTTAGCAGCCAGGAACAAAAATTGTCTTACATAAACACGCTATTTTCCAAATTTTATTGTCCTAGTCACAAAAGCAAAGTTTTCCTGGGATAACAGCGATTTCCTGTCTGTTCTAGACCTAACGGGTCAGGAAAACACAATTTCAACCCAGGAACAGAAAAAAGGTGAAAATTTGTTACATAGTGTAATCAGCGTTTACGATGGTACCCAGCAATATTGCGCATAAAACTGGAGGAGAAATGCCGGACCGGACATATTGCCATTAGATAGTGATAGTAGTATAGCTAGCGAGTAAACACGTCAGTCCACATCTGTTGATGGGCACTTCATGTAAGTTTTCTATTCCAGGTCCGTTGTGGCAATCGGTCCGGTCCGGCATTTCGTGTTTACTGCGCATAGATGAATTTAAATACCATCGTCAAAATCATGATAAAAGAAGGGTTTGAAATGTTCACCAGAGAACCAAAGAAGCCACGTATACTAGTCCTCCTGTCTATACTATAGACAAATCTGTGAGTACAGAAGTAGATAAGAGTTCGGGAAGGGGTTATTCCTTCCGTTGGCCAATAGACAAAGGCAGTGCTAGGAAAAATCACGGTCATAGGCACAATACACCCTCAGACATGAATTTTCTGATTTTTATTTTATTGTGTAGTAGACCCCTCTTGAATATCACTTGCCTAGTGCCCTGCAGCCTGCAACCCCCCCCCCCCCTTCCCCACCCAAAAAACATTATCGTTCGTTTCGATCAATACCGCTGTCTATTACGCGTCTCGAAGCGCTGTAAGTATGGCTTTGAACCAACGGGTTATAAGGAGCTGCGGTGATCGCTTATTAGGAGTTTTGAGTAGAAATCTGAAACTGCTTCTGAACGTTCAGGGGTGCTACTTTCGTGCGGCTAAATCACCTGGTGTGAAGAGATAGTGGGATAGCCCTGAAAAGAATGGACCAGGCAATTCAAGCTGATACCTGTAAGTGTTTCAAAAAGACGGAGCTCAGACTCGGAAACGACCGCGATTACGATATATTGTCACACGTTTGGCCACAAATGATAAATGCGCCTATATTTGCTGGCCTCGTGTGTCTACGCACAGTATAACATCGGCGTGAATCCTGAAGAGACTGCGTTCCCCATTGGAGGTTCGCGCAAACTCGGTGCACCTATGTTATAGCATATGGCACCGAGTTGGTGCCAACCAGGGGTGTGCGTAAATAGAATTTCAAATTTCGTAAATCGTAAACCGTAATTACGACAAAACCACCGTAAGTCGTAAATCGTAAACAACAACTAATAACAATAACCACTATAACTATTATTACTATGGTGAAACAAGAGAAACTACCTACTGTCCACCGTTTCACGTACTAAGTACACACAAGTTATATTAGGATGCGTTCAGAATTTGACAGCTAACCAGGTTTGAGAGGGATAGCATACTTTGTTGCTGTCATGAGCGACTGGAATGAAATCTAGCACAAATCGCGGTTGGACCCGCATCGGAGCAGCGGCATCGGCTGTCGCAGGAACAGTTATCGCGCGTGAGCCGCAGCGACGTGTCGCGGAGGACTAACATACTGCTAATGTGCCGGAGCCTGGCGCTGTGCAGCGCACTGTGAATGCGACAGGTTTAAATGGCGAGAAGCGGTCGCTGCCGCTATGCAGAGCGACGCGACCGCGTGTCGCAAAAAATACCATTGGCCTAATGGGACCATCTTACCCGTATTTCTCTGCTTTCCCTCATCACTCATTCCACAACTTCTTCCCAGATCTTGAGAAATGCGGAAGTCCGATTCAGTTGTCCGCGTATCTGCTGGGCAACAGGAACCCAGTTATACTTGTAATGCCTCTCGCAAAACGCTAACGCCGTTGTTAGCGTTAAAACGAGCCAAAATGACCATATTTGAGCGATTTTCAACGGCTGAATTTGAGAACTCCTCCCATTTGCTAGCGAAACGGCAACATTCATTATACAGTCGGTAAGGATCGCACTGATATGTATAGTTAGGTCCGTGGCTTGTTCCCTCAGGAAAACTCATTTAAATTTCTGCGCCTGACGCTTCAAACCGCGTGAAGCGGTTCGCTGGTAATTACTAGCCAGCCGCTGGTGAGATTGAAACCGCCGCGACAGCCGCGATTTGAATTTTAATGTTTTTTTCCTGAGGAAACAAGCCACGGACCTAACCACAGTGCATTATGTACTTCGAGTTCCCTACTGCAGGTTGGCTCAAACTCGGTGTACGTACGTTAAAAATATGGCCCCGAGCTTGCACCAACCTTCAGTAGAGATTGCAAAGTATCAGTCCGAGCCGGGCCAACTCAATATTATCTAGAGCACAGTATCGGTCGCCCAGCACGAGTTATTTTGCCTATATCCACTAAATCACTTGCAGAATCGTAGCCTTATGATGACGATACCGTAGTTTATCAAAGACAACGTTGGCACAAAAAACCGCTTTCTAATTTCTGCCGCTTTGTGCAGTTTGGTCCCCTTAGTTAAGGAATATAGCCAACGCGCCCCACCAAACGCTCGCATTTGTGAGATATATCAGTTTCAGAGAAAGGGCGAAGATGTATTTAGCTCCAAACCTTTGGGGTAAAAAACGAACGCTCCTCTTGTTGATTTTTGTGGACTCTAAGTAGCCGTAATCTACTCAAAAGGCGGGCCAGGAGCATTATTTGAAGCAATTTTTTGATGGATTAGACTGCTTCGCTTGATGCCTTGCCACCAATTTTGTCATAGGAATCAGGATAGTTGATCTTCACAAAAAAACTCGAAAACGAAGTTCCTCGTGAGTTTTTAGACTGCATTGCGTCGTAGGCGGCAGCTAGTGAGCGGCGCGCAATGCGGGTCTGTTATCCAGCTGCTCCAACTCCGACCGTGTGTCCCTCGTTATAATGACAGAATCACGTCAAAGAATGATAGTGGGTTCGTGCTGTAGTCACACGACTGGGTTGGTCCCATATCCTGACCAAAAACAGTATACGCAAAGTGGGATTAGAGCAGGTCAATTGGAGATGTCTTGTGATTTACTTCTATTGCATGTATTTTATTTACGAAAGATCACGATTTACGGTTCAAAATGTCGTATCTCGTAAACCGTAATTACGAGACCCAAAAACACCGTAAATCGTAAACCGTAATTACGCACACCCCTGGTGCCAACCTTCGACAGTGAACTCGAAGTCTTCCGGATCCATACCGACGTTATGTATTGGTTTTTGTGTACTTATCGAAAAGTTCTTCTTTCCCGTCGGCCTCCATTAGTTGAAGGCACAGGACACCCAAAAAATTATTTTCCAGATATGCTTATTTTGGAGAGAGTCACTCTCTGATCACAATAATAGATATCTCTGAAATCGTTAGGGGTCCCTTATAAACACAAGTTATGGGTCCTTGAAATTGCCTATATATTAGGGGCGGATTTCTCTTCACTTGCAGTCGTTGCGCGGGAAGGGACCAGGATAAGGAGACAGACCGACAATAGGGCAAGAACGAGGACGCAGTTAGTATTCATCCATCCATCTTGCCGCTACTGAGTTCGAAAATCAAGAAGGGGGTGCTGCCCGTGGTGGTGAGTGAAGCGGGTCCTCAGAACTTTTTACTCAAGTTGAAAACTAACAATCGGACAAGTAACGGATGGCCTACGTTACTTGTTTGGAGGATGTAAATTAGTAGGGTTAAGGTCGTTCCAAGCTGGTACTTTATAGTGGATCTATCCACGGCAGGGACCGATGCACAACCCCTTCCGCCGGAACTGGTGGGCGCGCTGCGCAACTGGGTGGACCCCCGGTGAAAGTGCATCGATCGATTTCCGGCCGCACAGCTGATCAGCAGCAACGCATTCTCCTCGTTTTAATCCCTCTTCTGCCTTCTCCTACCATCTTTCTATCCATCTACGTTTTCTGTTTCTCCATTATTACTCAAGTGTTCTAATTGCCTGTGCGTTTGATTCACGTGTCTTCGTCAACAAACTACGTGACTTTCAAACTTTATAATCCAAATTCTTTTCTTAAGGTTAATATTCCATAGCACAAGCAATTGGAACACTTAGTTAATAATGGAGAAACAGAAAAACTAGGAGATAGATAGAAAGATGGAAGGAGAAAGCAGAAGAGGGATGAAAAAGAGGAAAATGCGTTGTTGCCGGTCAGCTGCTCAGAACTTTTTACTCAAGTTAAAAAATAACTATAGGGCAAGTAACGGATGGCTTACGTTACTTGTTCAGAGCTTGTAAATTAGTAGGGTTTAGGTCGTTCCAAGCTGATACTTTAATTGTTCGTTAATTGTTTTATACTTGTCCAATTGTGAAGTCATACTTGTCCAGCCCGCTCATGCATAACTTTCAAGCAGGTTGTGAGCTACTAATAGTTTAGTTGTTTTGTACTTGTGCAAATGTTGTACTTAATTTACCCGTCTACTCTATGGACAATTTACCATCTATTATTACTCTACTTCAAACACAGTTAATGCGCAACCAAAAAGACAGCATATTTGACATATTTATTCTAGGATAACACAAAAAAATACAATCACGCAGCACTGAATTTGGACAGTGCTTCAGAGAACATTATGGATCCTCTCTTCCTCATCAGGTCCCACCTCGAGTTGAGTTTCGACCCTACTGAAAACTCGATCTGATACATTCACTGGATCGAAGAGAAAAATTACACACCTGACATCCTCGTTTACGATGTGTTTGAGGAGTCGCTGTCGGAGGTAGGATTTCTTGTGAAAACAACTATCGAAATCCTCATCGGGGATCATTTCGTGTTGTTTCCGGCCTATTTGTCCTGGCGCACCTTGTTCCGAAAATTTACCCTAAAGCACAGTTACGAACTATCGCCATTATTCATAGCAATCAGATTGTTCATTACAAAATCATTGATTTCAGTACGCAATATCACGTAACTGCAGAACCATGCAGATTTTTTTGCCAAAACGGCGTTTAACGACAAATTTCGCTCGCTCAAAGCGCAACATCGCCATAGCTCACTTCAAAATTGACAAATTGGAGTCTTCAGGGTATTTCGGTGTTCCTCACAGTAAAATGAATGCAATGGTATGTCAAATAGATGTTCTGGCTCCGCCATAAAAAATGCTGAAAAAGGGTGCCGGAAAAAGTGTATTTCCTCCCGGAATTCCCAACGATCGGTGGTCTAAAAATGATAGATTTTTTCTATCATAACCGTCTGATTAGTTCTGATCGAAAAATTTTGAGGTAGAATTATGCACGTTTCGACGAAGTTCTGGAATTAGATTGTTTTTTTTGTAAGATTATTAGATAGGACTCGTTGAGAGTAGTTCGAAAACGACTTCAACATTCGAAACGGACTGGGTACTGTAAAAACATTAGCTTCGTTTTCTGAGTTCGGAGACCTCAAAACTAAGAAAAAGAAAATATCAAAGTGCACTTCCAATAAAATCTTTAAATTTCTTGATACCACGTCATCCAGATCTTCTTTGTTTTATCCATTTTCCTCTAATACCGCATTGACGAAATCTGAACCAAAAAACATGAAATCGTGTACGAAGTGAGAAAATTAGGCAAAGATCTGTAAAATCATCTTGAATTGCCAGTCTGTGTGTGAGTTCGTCACCCCTTATTCCTGTTCTCGTCTCTAACAATGACGGTCTTCCAGTACTTTTTGTCATAGCACTAAAACAGTGAAATATATCCTGGGAAAACCCCTTCTCAAAAATTACCCTCCTCGCGATTTCGCAAACAAACTCGTTGGGGTAGATAGTTTATGCGTTTACTCTGAGAGAATCCCCCGCGACCGTTCACGGATAGAATCCCCCGGTTTCTGGTAGGGGCCGAGAGAGTTCTAGCATGGGGCTATCCGGGATCTGTCGCGAGATTCGGCCAGTCTCAAACCGAGAGGGAACCGCGTTCGTTTATCGATGCTCCCGCCATGCTCCATCGCGGAACCGCGAGAAATCTAGCTCGGGGCTGTCGCGAAACGATCGCGACAGCCAACCAGTTTCAACTTAAGGGAGTATCATGTCTATATACATTGATGAACCGAAGCGCGGAACTATCGCGAAACGATCGCCAGATTCTGCCAGCCTCCACCCCTGATCATACCGCGTCCTATCATCCATGCCCTCTCGGTGTTTCACTCGAACGGATGCTGTCTGTCAGATCAACACGAAGCTATAAGGTATTGTCCGTGCCGTATTTCGCGCTGCTTTACAAATCTGCACATCATGAGAACGCGGGACCAGGGAGAAACGATCACGGTACCATCGCGGACCGCGGGAGCAACACGGTACTAGCGCGAGAGATTCGCTCAGAGTAAGCACACCATTGCGTCGCGTCGCTCATCGCTGGAGGATTGATCCCGGCCAAACGTCGTAACGCTTGCGTCGGCGCCGGTCTCCAAACGGCTGAAGCCGCGACGCAGTCTTCGAAAAGTCCACTTACAATCGTGCGGTGGGTCGACCGTGAAGGGAAGACGTTGGTTTCAGAATGAAGCCCACCCGTCGATAATCTTTGTTGTGCACAACACATTCATGCCATTGTAGGGATTTAGTTGTGCAGTATGTTGTTTTCAAGTAGTCCGTGTAGAGAGTAGATGCAATGTCCAGCGTTAGTTGTTCATGATTCCTCCTTTGTTCGAAGGTAGTTTTATACTTATCCGATCTCAACATAAGTTGAGGATTACTTGTCCGTCGCCCCTTCGCTTGGACATTAATTGTCTATGAGGAAAACCACCGCAAACAAATGAAGTTTGAATTAAATAGGTGAACTTATAGTTGTTCGTGTCTAGATATATTGTTTTATACTTGTTTGAGGTGTTTTAGTTAGTTTTTAACTTGAGTAAAAAGTTCTGAGTGTGCAGTCGGCAATCGATCGATACCGTTCCACCGGGCGCCCCTCTCGTTACCAGCGCGCCCACCAGTGTCGGCGGCAGGGGTTGTGCATCGGTCCCTGCTGGGGATAGATCCACTATAACTGTTCGTAAATTGTTTTATAGTTTTTCAATTATGGGGTTATACTTGTCCACCACGCTCATGCACAACTTTCAAACTTGTTATGAACTACTAATAGTTTAAAGGCAGTGTTCACGATAAAAATTGTGGTGAGCGCGAAGCGCTCACCTGATTTGGTTTTAAACTGCACGTGCGCAAACCCGCGATACCGAAATCGACGTTCTGAGAAAACTTGGAGAATTGGTTCTTTTTCCATTGAAAAGAGCATAAAAAGTTAGGGTAAACACCCAAAAATGGTTTGGAATGGTTCACTAGTTTTCGAGAAAAATTGAATAATCCGCCAAGTTATGATGTTAATCTCCTTTTTTTCAGTTGGCGTTCACGATCTTGTTGGTACCTTTAAAATCGAGCTAGGAAGCCCATTTTTGGACAGGAGGCTGGAAATGGATGCAGGTCGCTCCTATTAGAATTTGGAGTTGAAAGCCCAATTTTAGCGGAACCTCAAAATTGAGGTCTAAGATAGGCAAAAACAAGTAAACATGTTTTTACAAACCAGTCGACGCTCACTTATCCCTAAAAATTAACTAATGAAAATCAACACAGTTACTGATAGGCTTCTTAGCAAGATGTGCCCTGTTCGAGATGGTTTTGGTTTCAAGCTGTACAAATTCGACGAGACCTTGGAAGTATTTTTCGGAACGCCGTATGGTGTGAGTAGGATTCCAATAGCACGCAGGATGCTGTAGAAGGCGTACGGGAACACGGTGAGAGTGGCAGGACGCCGTAGAAAGTGTGTGGGACCCATATGAGAGTGCGCCGGACGCCGTAGAAAGTATGCGGGACCCATATGGGAGTGCGCCGGACGCCGTAGAAAGTGTGTGGGACCCATTTGGGAGTGCGCCAGACGCCGTACAAAGTGTGCGGGACCCATATGGGAGTGCGCCGGACGCCGTAGAAAGTGTGTAGGACTCATATGGGAGTGCGCCGGACGCCGTAGAAAGTATGCGGGACCCACATGGGAGTGCGCCGGACGCCGTAGAAAGTGTGTGGGACTCATACGGGAGTGCGCCGAACGCCGTAGAAAGTGTGCGGGACCTTTGTAAGAGTGCGCCGAACGCCGGAGAAAGTGTGCGGGACCCATGTAAGAGTGCGCCGAACGCTGTAGAAAGTGTGCGGGACCCATTTGGGAGTGCGCCGGGCGCCGTTTTGGTGGCTCTGTGGTATGTAGACGATCGTGGCTTTAAGGTTTATTCACCAAACCAGACGAACGAACCATAATATACTACAAATCCGCCTTTTATACAGATTTGGGAGGCGGTCCCACAAACAAATAGCATTCGTATCTGTAATTATAGATATGTACAAAGGGTGCACCGCGCCTCGAGCACCGTCGCGTCTATTACCTATTGCGGCGCGTTAGAGGTACACCCGTAAATCTGAAAGTCACCAGACACCACCTCTGGATACGATGCCTACCGGCAGGGTTGTAAATGATGTCTGGGCTATGGATGAACTATACAACTTTATATGACCGGTCTGATTCTGAGCAGAATGCAATATAATACCTTTTGCCCTATAACATATATTTTACATTAGATATACATTCACGAGGTTGTGTATCCACAACACTGGGGCGGCGGGCAAGTTGGCGGTAGCCATAGAATAGTATAATAATTACAATTATAAAAACATATCACAAGTGGAATGACTAAACTTACAACAATTATACCTAAAATTGCGGCAAAACATTACGACAGACATAGAGAACTGAAAGGATCGTGTCCAGCTAGCAATACTCTTCCGGATTCGCGAAGTTTTTCGCATTTCACTGGATTGCTGTCAATTCAGATCGTATCTGCTCGTATGTGACAGCAATGTCGATGGTCTTCGTTGCGTTCGTTAAAGGAGTTGACGCGTTTGTCTCGTTGCCGGATACGCAGTAGATGTCGCTCCATTCTACAAAATGGCTCTTTGGTTGCTTCTACAGTCGGAATCTTTCGAGGATGGCTGTCTTCGGCATGTTTCTGTCGTTTTCTCTTTGGAGAGTTATTCTTCCCGTGCAGTGGCCGTTGAAATAGCTCATGCAGAATTTTATGAGATCGTCTATTAGGTTTGTCGTTTTTTGCATTGCTTTTGCAGACTTTCTGGACGACGACTGGAGAAGTTGTGTCCTCAGAGCAAAAAGAGCTGCTGCTAGAACTGCTCGATCTGTTCCCTGATTTTACCCCACTGGTTCCAGATATTGTGTAACCAAATATGGTCGGCGTCAGAGTTAAGCCTGAAGGTAGTGTCAATACTGGAGAATCATAGCAGATCACTTGGTGTAGAAGGTCCTGTCCGATGAGTAAATCAGGAGAAGCTTCAGATGACGAGAGATTCCGTTGAGCGACGGTAATTTTCTTCGTTTTGATGAAGTTCCTATCCTCCTCCGATAATTCGGTTCTCTTTGAAGGGATGTCAGTTTCTCCCTTATGAGGAATGGCAAGCGTAGTAACTTCCTATTGCTCTTACGGCTTTTCAGCGTGATGCGCACTTCACTCGAGTCGTTTTTTTCTTCGAGCTGACTTATTCCTTCAGTGGTGAACGAAGTGGAGCATACTTTGGGAAGCATCATTGAACGTCTTACTTCTGACGTCACAAAACTCCTCTTAGCTCCAGAATCGAGCAAGATGGTTATTGGCTGATATTCCATTACTGCTTCGTTGAAGATGAGAGCAGAAGCTGTCTGTAGAATACTCTGCTTTCCTACGCGCTGTTTGGACCCAGCTGTAGTGCTTTGTTGTAGAACTGAATTGTACAGCACTTGGACTCTATGGAACTCCCGCCGTTGGTTACCGCTCCCTCGCATTTGTTGCTGCAAGCGGTTATTTCGTGATGGAGCCTCAGCATTAGACGATCTTGGGAGTTTGTTCCTGCTTCCTTGCCGATTGTGATCTCGACTGAGTAGGTTATTCGGTGCTCATTAGTCGATGTTCTGCTACAGAGAGATGAATGATGATCGTCACCGCATTTCGGGCAGCTTTCCAAATTATCGCATTGCCTGGAGTTGTGGCATGCGCTGAAGCACCTCCAGCATAAATTCCTTCTTTTTGCCTCGATTCGACGACGTTCTGGAGTTTTGAACTTGGCACAGCTTCTTGGAGCATGATATCCTCCGCATTCACATTTTATTCTCGTCCTGAGAACAGACGACTGCTGATGTGTCGGCGAAACGAAACAGTGAAGCGCCTGGGCCGAAATCGCGTCCATGTTGCTAGTGCTATCTGTCGCCGATTGCGTATTGAGGCGGTTACTGCCAGATGCGACTTTCCACCTTGTGTGCTTTTGATGCACGATGTGAGAAGATTGGCTTTTAGTTCGGATTTCGTACTGCCGATGGTGGTCGCTGTTGAATAACGTCTTCATTGGTAGCTCTGTCGTCTCCTGGAGCGTGATTAATCCGTCGATCGCTTCTTTTATGTCATTCACTCCGTAGGACATACCAGAATCGTTTTCCTTTTTAATTACATTACTGCATATTTCCTCCGTGAACTTCGAAAGTATCAGGCGTCTCCACATTCGATCGGCGTTCATCGGTACTCCGGTTTGTTCGAGATGTGTTATTCGAGACGAAATAGCTGCTAAAGTTTCACGACAACTTCGAGGAGTCTCTCTTGCGCGAGGCAGATGCTCGATTTCGTTGATCAGTACGTCAGCAATACTTGTCGATCTGTCGAATTGTTTTTTGAGAATATTCAGCGCAATGTCATACTTCTCTCCTATCACGGGTATGCTGTTTATTGATGCTGCAGCTTTTCCTTTGAGTGCTTCTTGCTTCAGGAAGAGGAATTTCTCCTGGTTGCTCAGATCACCGTCATTGTGAATAAGAGATTCGAACCCTGTCCAGAATGCATGGAATTCCTTGAAGTTCCCTGCAAATGTTGGAACTTCCAAGAGTGGTCGCCTGACTCTCATATTTCGATCCTGGGAAGACGTGGTAGTACCTTCGATTACAGTGTTTCGACTATTATAGTTACTGCCAGCCAGCTGTCCTTTGGTTGCAGCCTCCGTTAATAGCGCTTTCTGCTGTGACAGTTCTTCCTTTCTGAATTCTATATTTCCCAGCCATTCGATAACTGCAATATCCAAGTCATTGGCGTCGGGTTCCAGGTGCTTGTTGAGATCAAGCATGAGTTTATCGGCTCCTTTCTGCTCCCGACACTCGATCCGTTCTATGGCATCCTTAACGCAACTATCCAGGAATTCCTTGCCTTTCGTGATCGCTCTTCCGAGTTGATTCAGTTCTAGGGTGCGTTCTCTTATAAAGGCCTCTCAATCCGTTTTGTCTGTCGGGAAAGCGAATGGATTGTCCAGTTTTTTGACCTCGGCTTCTTTCGTCCTGATCATCGCACAAGCGTTTGTGATCGTTGTCTTGAAAACTTGGATTCCTGCCATTTTGCACTTTTTTCAGAGTTTGTGAAAAGTTTTTTTTTTGAATTTGAGTTCTATTCCACTGCCTTTGGTAGCTGCACAGTAGTTTAACTTCTTCCACGCGGGACTTTTTCAGCTGCTTTCTCTCAGGGGAGACTCACAATTGAAATTGTGGGTTTTTTTCAATGCTTCAGGGAAGGATGTTAGTGGAAAATCTGATTTGCCTTCTGTTCTCCACGAGGGAGCTAGCTTAGAAGGGCTTTTGTCTTCTCAGGGAGAAGAGCTGAGGAGTTTTTTCCAAGTCCTTCAGGGAAGGACTGGCGAGGAAAAAACTGTTGTGCCTTCTGTCCTCCACGGGGGAGCTAGCTCAGAAGGGCTTTTGTCTTCTCAGGGAGAAGAGCTGAGGAGTTTTTTCCGAGTCCTTCAGGGAAGGACTGGCGAGGAAAAAACTGTTGTGCCTTCTGTCCTCCACGGGGGAGCTAGCTGAGAAGGGCTTTTGTCTTCTCAGGGAGAAGAGCTGAGGAGTTTTTTCCAAGTCCTTCAGGGAAGGACTGGCGAGGAAAAAACTGTTGTGCCTTCTGTCCTCCACGGGGAGCTAGCTCAGAAGGGCTTTTGTCTTCTCAGGGAGAAGAGCTGAGGAGTTTTTTCCAAGTCCTTCAGGGAAGGACTGGCGAGGAAAAAACTGTTGTGCCTTCTGTCCTCCACGGGGAGCTAGCTCAGAAGGGCTTTTGTCTTCTCAGGGAGAAGAGCTGAGGAGTTTTTTCCAAGTCCTTCAGGGAAGGACTGGCGAGGAAAAAACTGTTGTGCCTTCTGTCCTCCACGGGGGAGCTAGCTCAGAAGGGCTTTTGTCTTCTCAGGGAGAAGAGCTGAGGAGTTTTTTCCAAGTCCTTCAGGGAAGGACTGGCGAGGAAAAAACTGTTGTGCCTTCTGTCCTCCACGGGGGAGCTAGCTCAGAAGGGCTTTTGTCTTCTCAGGGAGAAGAGCTGAGGAGTTTTTCCAAGTCCTTCAGGGAAGGACTGGCGAGGAAAAAACTGTTGTGCCTTCTGTCCTCCACGGGGAGCTAGCTCAGAAGGGCTTTTGTCTTCTCAGGGAGAAGAGCTGAGGAGTTTTTTCCAAGTCCTTCAGGGAAGGACTGGCGAGGAAAAAACTGTTGTGCCTTCTGTCCTCCACGGGGAAACTAGCTCAGAAGGGCTTTTGTCTTCTCAGGGAGAAGAGCTGAGGAGTTTTTTCCAAGTCCTTCAGGGAAGGACTGGCGAGGAAAAAACTGTTGTGCCTTCTGTCCTCCACGGGGGAGCTAGCTGAGAAGGGCTTTTGTCTTCTCAGGGAGAAGAACTGAGGAGTTCTTTCCAAGTCCTTCAGGGAAGGACTGGCGAGGAAAAAACTGTTGTGCCTTCTGTCCTCCACGGGGGAACTAGCTCAGAAGGGCTTTTGTCTTCTCAGGGAGAAGAACTGAGGAGTTCTTTCCAAGTCCTTCAGGGAAGGACTGGCGAGGAAAAAACTGTTGTGCCTTCTGTCCTCCACGGGGGAACTAGCTCAGAAGGGCTTTTGTCTTCTCAGGGAGAAGAGCTGAGGAGTTTTTTCCAAGTCCTTCAGGGAAGGACTGGCGAGGAAAAAACTGTTGTGCCTTCTGTCCTCCACGGGGGAGCTAGCTCAGAAGGGCTTTTGTCTTCTCAGGGAGAAGAGCTGAGGAGTTTTTTCCGAGTCCTTCAGGGAAGGACTGGCGAGGAAAAAACTGTTGTGCCTTTTGTCCTCCACGGGGAGCTAGCTCAGAAGGGCTTTTGTCTTCTCAGGGAGAAGAGCTGCTCAACTCTACTTCTCGTTTCTCAAGGAGAAACACTCGCTGAGAAGTGAGGTGAGCGGGGAATTGGGCCTCGATCTTCAAGTTTCCTCAGGGAGGAAACGCTAGCTTAGAAGATGGAGGGGCGATACCACGGCTGATGCACCAATTTGGTGGCTCTGTGGTATGTAGACGATCGTGGCTTTAAGGTTTATTCACCAAACCAGACGAACGAACCATAATATACTACAAATCCGCCTTTTATACAGATTTGGGAGGCGGTCCCACAAACAAATAGCATTCGTATCTGTAATTATAGATATGTACAAAGGGTGCACCACGCCTCGAGCACCGTCGCGTCTATTACCTATTGCGGCGCGTTAGAGGTACACCCGTAAATCTGAAAGTCACCAGACACCACCTCTGGATACGATGCCTACCGGCAGGGTTGTAAATGATGTCTGGGCTATGGATGAACTATACAACTTTATATGACCGGTCTGATTCTGAGCAGAATGCAATATAATACCTTTTGCCCTATAACATATATTTTACATTAGATATACATTAACGAGGTTGTGTATCCACAACAGCCGTAGAAAGTGTGCGGGACCCATATGGGAGTGCGCCGGACGCCGTAGAAAGTGTGTGGTACCCATATGGGAGTGTGCCGGATGCCGTAGAAAGTGCGCGGGACCCAAGTAGAAGTGTGCCAGACGCCGTAGAAAGTGTGTGGGACCCATATGGGAGTGCGCTGGACGCCGTATAAAGTGTTTGGGACTCATCTGGGAGTGCACCGGACGCCGTAGAAAGTGTGTGGGACCCATATGGGATTGCGCAGGACGCCGTAGAAATTGTGCGGCACCCAAGTGGGAGTGCGCCGGACGCCACAGAAAGTGTGTGGGATCCAAGTGGGAGTGCGTCGGACGCTATAGAAAGTGTGCAGGACCCGAGTGGGAGTGCGCAGGACGCCGCAGAAAGTGTGTGGGACCCAAGTGGGAGTGCGCAGGACGCTGCAGAAAGTGTGTGGGACCCAAGTGGGAGTGCGCAGGACGCCGTAGAAATTGTGCGGCACCCAAGTGTGAGTGCGCAGGACGCCACAGAAAGTGTGTGGGATCCAAGTGGGAGTGCGTCGGACGCTATAGAAAGTGTGCAGGACCCGAGTGGGAGTGCGCAGGACGCCGCAGAAAGTGTTTGGGACTCATCTGGGAGTGCACCGGACGCCGTAGAAAGTGTGTGGGACCCATATGGGATTGCGCAGGACGCCGTAGAAATTGTGCGGCACCCAAGTGGGAGTGCGCCGGACGCCACAGAAAGTGTGTGGGATCCAAGTGGGAGTGCGTCGGACGCTATAGAAAGTGTGTGGGATCCATATGAGAGTGCGCCGGAAGCCGTAGAAAGTGTGTGGGACCCATATGGGAGTGCGTCGGATGCCGTAGAAAGTGTGTGGGACCCATTTGGGAGTGCGCCGGACGCCGTAGAAAGTGTGCGGCACCCAAAAGGGAGTGTGCAGGACGCCACAAAAAGTGTGCGGGACCCAAGTGGGAGTGCGCAGGATGCTTTGAAAAGTGCATGGGACCCCACTGGAAGTGCGGAGGTCGCTTCTGAAAGGCACAATCCAACCTCAGGGGTAAAATTTGGTATAATGGTCCGCCCACCGTGAATGTTATTTGGGGCGCTGAACACAATTATGAAGTCCTTTTTCAAGTTTCCAGTAGATTACGGAATATAACGACCGGAAGATCATAAACGACCTTTTTGCTTTTTTTTTCTCAAAGGGAACCTTTGCTAAAATAAAATGAAATTTGTAACTGTTTTGCTTCGCTATAAAAGGGTTATGATTTGGCATGGAAGAAATCGCGAGAGTCTCGTAAAAAGAAGTGAAATACTTCTTGTGTATGATTTGGCACATTTGGCACGAGGGAACGCCAAAAAGTGAGTGAAATGATGGACCATTGATTTGGCCGTGCACTTGTTTAATAAACAACAAAAATTGAGAGTAGCATTGGAAAAACAAATCACACCCGTATTTTCTCCAATCAAGCTAATATTTACAACTTAGCTTTGCAAAGCTGAAAATCAAGTTTTGGCGTTCACCAAAAATTCAGAAACGCATAATTTCGAATATTACTGATATCTTCATGTCTGTATATTCGCTAGCGGATAAGTAATGAACCACATTTGTATCAGAAACAATATTTAATGAATTTGAAATTAATTGCAGTCACACAAAGATATGTGGGTGCTCAGTAAGACGGGTGTGATTTGGTTTTTCAATGCTACTCTCAATTTTTGCTGTTTATTAAACAAGTGCACGGCCAAATCAATGGTCCATCATTTCACTCACTTTTTGGCGTTCCCTCGTGCCAAATGTGCCAAATCATACACAAGAAGTATTTCACTTCTTTTTACGAGATTCTCGCGATTTCTTCCATGCCAAATCATAATCCTTTTATAGCGAAGCAAAACAGTTACAAATCGTTTTTCTGTTTTCCCGCCTATCTTGAAAACGGCCCCATGCTGATTCCAATGATGTCTCCGAAATCGAACAAGACATTCTGGGAACGGAGTTATGGTCCCTTAGAAATTGAGCTAAGGAAACATGGTGGACGAGTTGTCCGAGGCTTGTAACTTCCGTGTTTTGCAGCCGATCTATGCGAGCTGACCTGAGTAAAGAGAGAAGCTGAGAATGAAGGGAAGAAGGGGGCTAATGATTGGAAATCATCGCTCATCTCACGATCTCGAGCATTCATTTTTTCACGTCGGTGGGCGTGTGATGCGCTTTTGGGGTTTTCAATGCGCTCGAAGTTGCAACTTCGGGCTCTTTTGGGGCTCTTCCTGGCTAGTTTTCATGCGTTCTTTCGAGGTCAACGTTACAGTGTGCCCTTCCACTACCCATTCCTGGTGGAAACTGAAACACATTTTTCATCGTGAACACTGCCTTTAAGTGTTTTGTATTTTTCCAAATGTTGTATTTAACTTATAGGTCACACTCAACGGATAACTTACCATCTACTCTTACCCTACTTCAATTTGAATTAATGTACAACTGTATGGAGAGCTCACTTAAAGGCAGCAGACACGCTCAAAAAAGTTGTTTGGTTAAAGGCAGTGGTCGCGATCAAATATGCTTGTCGTCTTTTTCTCTCCAAATCCTTTTCTTGGTCTCGAGTAGTAGGACCTATAAGAAAAAATCGCGAAAAAACCACTGTTTTGGGCCAAATTTGAAACCTGAACTTTCTTGTCTTTTGATGGTGGACGAGCCCACTCCACATCATCGGCATCGATGACCTCTTATATCAAGAACATCAGCTGGCTTGAAATTGAATGTCAATCGATGAACCTTCGGATTTGTGTACACATCTAGTCAAAAACATTGACTGGAGAGCTTTCCTTCATTGCTCAACTGTTTTTATTCGTTAAATTTGCATTTATTTCGTCCTCTGAATGTCGATGATTTTTGACTGCTCGGCATGAGACGGCGATCTTTTTCGTCATCGCTGTGCACGTGTGCACGAACTGGCTTCTTTGGGCCCTAGATACTCTAATTCTAGCCCGTTTTTCACCGCGCTAACTTCATAGTTTTTCAGCTGTTTTTGATGTAAGCTGATTTTTGAAGTTTTTTCGATAACGTTTTTCATCGTGACCACTGCCTTTAAAGGCAGTGTCCACGATGAATTTCGTCCTCGGTTGTGGCCGGAAATCAAAATTTCAGGGTCTCATTGGAGCAGTGGGGTCGAAAGAACGAACGACAACGAGCCCGAAAGAGCTCCATACGGCTCCGAAGCCCGCTCGCGCTAGCCCTTCCGCTCGCGGTCGAGTTTTCCGAGGAACAGTTTGGTCCGCTTCTACATTAGTATTGGAGCGCGAGCGCGGCTGAGTTTCAGCATTGGGGCGCGTTTCCGCACGCTGTCTACTTCAAGTCCATGCCCACGCAGCTCATCCACCGTTGAAATGTGGCTTTCGAGAGGAAGAGCTGATTTTGGATGTTTCCCAGCGTTTTTCATGATTCTTTTTTCACTGATGAAACAGTCAGATTATAAACCTTCGTTTTCTGGTGGAAGCTCGAAAACGATTTTTATCGTGGACACTGCCGTTAACTACGTTACTGGGGTCGTATTGTTCCTAGTAGAATGCTCACGTCGTTGGAAGCGTCAAAAGCGAGAAATACAATGATGCGGCAGCGATTTCGAAAGGATGCTCGCAGGACGGTGTAGATAGACTCTTTCTTCACAACCAGGTCCCATCTCGTGCTGACTCTCGTTTTCTTCCGTCAGTTAGGAGAGAATTTCATGCTGATCGCAATGGTGTCTCCAAAATCGTTCAGAACCCGCTGGGTACGGAGTTACGCCCCCTCGAAAATCGTGAAATGGAACGTCGAGCTTTTCGTGGACGAGTTGTCTCGGGCTTTTTTCTTGTCATTCGCAGTCACCTCACCGGAGCAGACCACATTCCAAAGGTAGTCCGATAAGAAGTGTACGATTTAGAATTTGATCAAAATCCATGGCGGGTCCCGTGCCTATCGGGACCGAAAACCGTGAAGGGGGCGAAAGGAATTGGTGCTGATTCTGGGGACGGAGCGAATGGGTGCTCGTTGTTTTCTCACTTATTTTGAAGAGTCCGCGTTTGGCAGGGTTGCTACACACATTGGTCGGATAATAATATCAAATTTCAACCCGAGATTGGACTGTGCCTTTGGAGGCATTGCTCTCGATAGTCTTCAGTTTTGTAATTTAACGCTAAATCGATTGTTTGGCCCCCGGTTCGAACTGAAATGATGCAGAAGTACAGAAAAACTTACCAGAAGAACACGAAATCTTCAGTCTCATCCCGCTTCTTTACTCCCACAGAAACTGTTTGTTGTGACAATGAAATCTTTTGTGGACGCTGCAAAGCCTGGTGAGCTGTTTCCCAGCAATTTCTCGAGCAAAGCTACCCGAGTAATGACAGCGTCCGCGCAGATATCCGGAATAGGTTTCTTTCTCCTCAATCTACTGTTCGAAAGAAGTGGAGATAGGTCGGCTTGAGACCTGAATGCTAGCTATTCATAGCACGAAAGCCCCGCGAAAATTGCTCAGTGGTATGAAAAGGCGTTTCCCGGTCGATCATATTACGAGGAACAGAAGCGCTACAACGATTTCAGGCCACACAAAAATGGCGATTATTTATTTCGAGACTCACAGCTCACCAAAGGACTTGTATATGGGCAGTAGGTTGACCGCGCAGGGAAGACGTCGGAATAAAATTGAAGCCAACCTGTCTATACATCCTGAGAGCTCACTTCGTTTTTCGTAACATATCCATGGCAACGTAGGAGTTAAGTTGTACAGTATGTTGTTTTTTAGTAGTCCGTATAGCGAGTCGATGCACAGTCTAGCTTTAGTTGTTCGTGATTTCTCCTCTGTTCGAAGGTAGTCTTGTACTTGTCTGTACTCGAGATATATTGATGATTACTAGTCCGTCGCCCCTTTGCTCGCACATTAGTTGTCTATGAAGTGAAACACCGCAAACAAATCAAGTTTGAATTAAATAAGTGAACTTATAAATGTGCGTATCTAGATACCGTATTTCCTCTTTTAAAAGTACATGTATTTCTAATACTCAGGCCCCTATTTTACATGCTTTTCTATTAGAGATGTACTTCAAATAGAGGCTGTACTTCTAATTCTCAGCCCTCATTTTTTGGTGTACTTCTAATAGAGGGTGTACTTTTATTATTCGGGGCAAATCTTTGAATTTTCAGGGGTAGGCTGTTTACATTTTTGCATCATAGATTTCCAGTGTAAGACCGAAAAATTGTACTATGTAGTGAAATTTCGGACCGCAACCACAAAACTTAGACACTTGGGCTCAACGAAATCGAGGTTTCCACAATCACTGATATCTTATTTTCAAACCCTTTATTCACACCCTTCCCGAGTCAATTTCTTCCAAAAACTGTATAAGTTCAGTAACGCTTTCGTTGACACGTGTTTTGTAAGCAAGAGAGAGACCGATGGGAATCAACTTCTTACAATGGAATTGATCGCCTTTCGAGCCCTCCAGAGCGATTGAAAAACTTCAATCGCTCTCAAACGACTTGACAACAGCTCTTTCAGAAGCGAGTTTTTTTTCGTCCACAATCCACTGTATGTTAAACCTAAAATTGGTGGTTCCTGATTTCCTTATCGTAGAAACGATTCCTCTTCATGAATGACCCATCTTCGTAACGCTAGGGAATCTTGGCTTTTCAATGAACATTAAGGGCAAGGTTCGGTCAAATTTTGACACTACCGAAATTCGTGTTAAATAGGTTGAGCTGGCCTAGCTGAACCTCGTCTGAACGTTCCACAAACTCTGAGTCCATACTTCTGGAGAAAACATCCTCAAAGTCTGGGATTACGATATTGCCTGAATGACCGGTATTTACACTGCAGTTTTGAAGGATGGGTGGACGATGGCTAAAACGTGGACGATGGACACACCTTTCTGACTTTTCGGACTCAGCGGTTGACGGAAGTGGCTGTATTAACTTGAAGACCGGTTTTTACGCAGTTTTCGCATGCTCCTTGGGAATTCCTCAAAATCGAAATTCTGACCTGACCCTGCCTTTGAAGTCAACGTCTTGGAAAAAAAAAACAAGTCAACTGTGAATCATTAAAACCCAATCAAATCAGAATTCTTGTATAGTATCTAAGTGAACTCCATTCATTCTCCGAGACTAACATCATTATGTAGTTCCAGCTCTAAGTTTTTTCTTGGTCATTTGAAGTTCGTTGAAGTTTCATCGGAAGTTGTCCCATACAAGCACTCTTTGACCGAGAAAGGGGTGGCCGATGGTTTTTTTGTGTGAATATTTTAACCTCACAATATTGAAAAAACATCTCGTGCAAACTGGTCTCTCAAATCCCACATTCGAATTGCCAAGCACTTATGTACCCGAGTACCGGAGGCTTTATCCGAAACGAGGTGTACTTCTTAAAGAGGTGTACTTCAAATAGAGGGTGTACTTCTAATACTCAGACCTCTACATGTACTTCAAATAGAGGTGAACTTCAAATAGTGGGTGTACTTCCAGTACTCAGCAATCCCTTTTAGGTGTACTTCTATTAGAGGAAATACGGTATATTGTTTTATACTTATTGAAGGCGTTTTAGTTAGTTTTCAACTTGAGTATAAAGTTCTGAGTCGGGCCCGCGGTGGTCGATTATCTATCTCTTATTTGGATGAATTGAGATCTCGTACTTGGCATGTGGGATACAGGAGAGGTCTGCTACACATTGGCATTGAAATCTCAAAATTCATTTCTGAGGGAGTACTGTGCCTTTAAACGATAGGAAGCGTGGGTGAATACTGCAGCAGGATAGCATTCTCTCCAAGTGGCACAGAAAGGTTCTCCCAATCTCGAACTTCGTCGGTTAGGGTTCAGCTCAATGGGCGCGGTTTCTTCTGCTGATATCCCGCTGGTAAAGTTTGCTTCACATTCAAGGTAGACTCTGGTCCATTTCAACTGAGCTCCTGTATTCGGTTATCACAGCGCGGAGCGGTGGCTTTTTCGTGAGAACCTCCTTATCACTACTTATATTTCACTGAGGCCCACCGCTCCGCTGCTGGTGATAATCAAAATTCACAGGTCGCTAGGGGTTTGCCAGAGTCTAGCTGATTTCATCTCCAACACTGCATGGTTTTCAACTCAGGAGTCAGGCAAGACTCGAACATGTATCTCACGCTCCTAGGGATACATCAGCTTGCGCTTCATAGTGAGGACAGCCCGCCATCAGCTGTTTTCAAGCTGTTTGTATAGCTTCCTTTTCAAGTTTAGACTAGCGAATGAGAAAAGCGCAACCACTTGTGGCTGAGCGTGCAGCGTGCGCGACACCACTTGGCGGAGGACTTTGTACCAGACGTCCAGCTGCCTGTTTGCCCCTAAAGGCACAGGACAGGAAATTATTTTTCAGATTTAGTGCTTATCTTGGATAGAATCACCCGCTGATCACAATGGTGTCCCTGAAATCTCTCAAGTCCCCTATAAACGGAGTTATAACTTCTCCAAAATGCCTATATTATGAGGGCGACAATTTAGTGGACGAGTCGCCTCAGACCTGTATTTCTCTTGATTCGCAGTCGTTGCGCGACAGCGAACCGGAATAAGGAGACAGACCGGCGAGAGGGTGAAGAACGACGACGCGGTCGGAATTCATCTTTTCATCTAGCCGCTATTCAGTTGGAAAATCGTGAAAGTGGTTTGGACCGTGGTGGTAACCGAAGATAGTTGGACCCGTGGTGGTCGCTTATATACTCTCTGCCAAACGAGTTGGCAAGCGGGAAGTCTGAAGAAGCAGCGCTCCCTCTGCGTCTCTGACGTTTTTGTATTAGAGTAAGACAGATGCTGCGTCGCGTACATGATTTGAGTACGCGATGGTCTTACCAAAATTAAAAAAAACGTCAGAGACGCAGAGGGAGCGCTGCTTCTTTGGACTTTCCGCTTGCCAACTTGTTTGAGACAGAGTATGGCCGGGATCATACTTCCGGCGCGGCGATGCGTGAAAACGTTATTGATTAATCGCGGCTATATTGCGCTTACAAGGGAAGTATACAAAGCGTAGGCCGGATCTGCCAAAACGACTAGTAGCGTTAGTATCTCTTGTGGCTCATTAGTAAAACTGCGCAGTTACCCGCCCCGAGCTGCAGGCTGACAGCGTTTTGGACTTGTACGGATTTCCGGTTGGGCGTTTATCTATACCAATTAGAAGGCTCTGGAAAGGTCTCAGAAAAATGCCCCAGATTTTACTTAAAATTCTCCCAGGGAGTTTTTTTGGGGCGCTGATCACGGATCTGTGGTTTATTAGTCTGTTTCCCAAAGTTTTCGGCTAATTTCGTTCGAAGCTTCCCAACCGGGGAAAATTCCGAGGGAAAAACGCTAATTTCGAGATTTCCGGATTTCTACGATAGATATGTCTAAAAATCATTCTCTGAGGGTTTATTGGAGTGCTCAACACGAATCTGGAGTCCGTTTATCGATTTTTTGCGGATTACGGTGGGTATACGGTATAGTTGTGCCATTCGAATAGATTCGAATCGATATATTCGAATAGTTGCTATTCGAATACGTATTCATTATCGGAATTTCTAAAATCGCACTATTCGAATACTATTCAAATATCGGACCTCAAAAAAAGGGGGGGGATATTCGAATCTATTCAATAATCGGACCCCTAAAAAAGGTGGTATTCGAATCTATTCAATTATCGAAGCCTACTGTTCGAATATTGATTCGAATAGTTATAATTTGGAAAGGTTTCGAATCCATTGAAAGTCAGTTTCCATTGAAATGGCCAAATCTATAGCGATTGCTAACGGATACGCCCCGGCGATATGGAAGGTCAGAGAAGAGGGACGACGCTATGCAGGTGATCAACGCGATGACGGTAGTACGAAAATACCTTTTTGTCTGCCCTTCATCTCTGACGAGTTAAGCACTGAAGTTCGAGCATGCATCCGAAAGGCTAATCTGCAGGATTTGGTCAGATTAGTCGAGATCCCACCGGCTACTCTCAAAAAACAGCTGACACGTAACCGTCTGTACGACCGTCTTTGTACAACTCCTTCATGTCTGGTCTGCCCCTTCGGAAGAGAGGGTGATTGCATGATCTCTGGGGTTGTGTACCTCATTTCATGTCAGCTTTGCAAGGAAGATTACATTGGTGAGACGGGCAGACCACTCTGTCTTAGAATAAAAGAGCACCTCTGCGGTCTTAATAAGTCCAAAACTTCCACGCCTTTAGGGGACCACCGCGTCCGCGTACATGGCGATGCGCTATTTGAAATCACGGTAATTATCTTAGCGCGCGAGGCTGACATTTCTGCGCGCAAAACGCTCGAGGCATTTTGGATCGCTGCAAGGAATCCAAAAATCAATCGCAGGGAGGCGTGCGTCGCAATTACCCAAGATTTGGCGCCTTACATGGACCTCTGCGGGCTTTAACACCTTAATCAGTTGCCCCAGGTGGTCCCTTAAGGCAGGTCGCTACCATATATAAGGGGGCCCCAGGCGCGAGGCTCATCCCCTGCGTTTGTCTACATCTGAGGGTGACTCGATGAGCTCGTCGGCTCACAGTCTAAGGTTGGTCTGTTTTTTCCTTACCTCTTCGCGTCGTGGGTGGTCCGGCCTCCCACTGAAGGCGATTCTGTTGAATGAAATGACGCTTGATCGAGTAGTTTTTCAAAATGCTCTCAACTTTCCAGGCTCCGAAGAAGGCGAAGACGCCGAAACGTCAGCCGAATAAATCTGTATCATACTCGGTTTGAAGCTGCACATAACATCTGCCAGTTTCGAATAGATTTGCCTCGTTGCCGCTATTTATGGTGTACGGTAGATGACCGTGTGTTCCATTGGCAGGTATGACCACGTCGAAGGATTTCGAAATCGCGCCGCAATTCAAAAATTGGCGTCTTCATCGTAGCGTGGCGGCTCGATTTCGAAACATTTCGGCGTCTATTTCAGCGGCGAGCGGTGAGTTCCTTCCCAATAATTTCACTTAGGGCATTGGTATACTTCAGCGACGGACACGGCGACGGAGTTGTCGCCGCTGCGTGAATTTCAACGCGCTTTTGCGTACCTGCATTTCTGCATAGTCGCATTTGCAGACCAATTAATGGATACCGATTTTGTTCCTCATAATGTTTTCCTGAGTGAAATTGCATGAGGGACCCTTTTTTTATGAAAAAATATCACAATGAAGTGTATGAAGCACATATCTGCAATAGATATTCATTCGAGATTTAGAGAAAAAGGTCCGATTTCACATGGTACTCCGATATAATTCTTCATTTCATAAATGTCAAAAAGTTTCAAGCAAGACGGAAAATGTGCCCAAGTGAGAAAAAATTATGCAACGAGATTTGTACGATCTGGAAAGATGCCTAGAAATGGTAGAAGCGGTGTATAAAATGCTGATTAAATGACTACTGGCATAATTGATCATTTATTGACGCTACCTTCTTAGAAATGTTGAAAAAGTCTGAGAGGAAACAAAAAGTAGACTTCTCAGGGAAATAATCGGACATCACGTCGCTGCGCTGTGCACAGTATACTTGTTATCCGAAGGTAATTCCTCGGATAATGGATCGATTCGGATAATGCGATTTTAAATTTACCGGATATTGGTTCGATTCAGATAATGCGTTTTTTCAAAATTTCGGATATTGGATCGATTCAGATAATGCCATTTTTCCAATGATTCGGATACGGATATCCGTCGGATAATTTCGGATAAATTTCGGATATTATCGGAACAAATCTCAGGCAACACACACACACACACACACACACACACACACACACACACACACACATACACACACATACACACACACACACACACACACACACACACACACACACACACACCACACACACACACACACACACACACACACGCACGCACGCACACACACACACACACACACACACACACACACGCACGCACGCACGCACACACACACACACACACACACACACACACACACACACACCCACACACACACACACACACACACACACACACACACACACACACACACACACACACACACACACACACACACACACACACACACACACACACACACACACACACACACACACACACGCACACACACCACACACACACACATACACACATACACACACATACACACATACACACATACACACATACACACACACCACACACACACACACACACACACACCACACACACGCACACACACACACACACACACACACACAAAATGAGGAGAATAGTAGCTACGAAAAATGGACATATACATACATAAATTACACGAATGAGGAAACAAAAGTGAGTCAAATAGTTGATATAAAAAATGGACCGGATTACTACATTCAACTTGACCGGTTTACTACATTCAACCTAAAATGAACCGATTTATCCGATTTTATCAGGTTTTATCCGATTTTACGCAAATTTTATCCGTTTTATCCGGTTTTTATCCGATTTTTATCCGTTTCTATCCGAGTTTATCCGATTTTTATCCGTTTTATCCGATTTACCCGATTTTATCCGATTTTACGCAAATTTTATCCGTTTTAT
This sequence comes from Aplectana chamaeleonis, assembly GCA_029168955.1. Classification (NCBI taxonomy): domain Eukaryota; kingdom Metazoa; phylum Nematoda; class Chromadorea; order Rhabditida; family Cosmocercidae; genus Aplectana; species Aplectana chamaeleonis. The sequence goes on along the minus strand of JAPDOI010001244.1, from coordinate 105,782 downwards.
CCGGTTTTATCCAATTTTTATCCGTTTTATCCGTTTTTATCCGATTTTATCCGATTTTTATCCGTTTTATCCGTTTTTATCCGAATTTTCGACCCTTCGGATAATGGTTCGATTCAGATAATGCCGATTTTAAATTTCCCGGATATTGGTTCGATTCAGATAATGCGTGTTTTCAAATTTTCGGATATCGGATTATCCGAATCTCGGATATCCGGTCGGATATCCGAAATGGAGTGATTCGGATACTAAGTATAGTGCACAGCGACGGGCTGTCGCCACGGAGTATACCATGGCTACGCCACTCAAAACTATAAGGCCGGGATCATACTTCACGCAAACCGTGCATCTCAGGCTTATCGATTTTCGGTCGATATTAGTGGTAAACATTGCGTCGGGTCGCTCGTCGTCAGAAGTATGGTCCCGGCCTAACACCCCTCAGTGCCCCGTCGCAGCGACGGGCGCGTACAGAATGTTCTCACGGCCAACCCTGGCATAGTGCGGTCTAAGGGCAAGTCACAAGTGAGCATGCGTTGTTGGGCGTTTTTCCTCCGTCGTCGCGCACTCTCCTCGGCGCATGCCTCTCATCCTGCGCCCTCAGGAAAAGGAAGCACACTAGCTGGGATTTCGGTTACAGCTCTCGAATTAGCGTACGGTGGGTGTTTGGCGACCACATTTAACGTGTTTCAGGTTGCAAGAACTACTATCGTCAATTTGTAAGTCGTAACTGGCTCAATTCCTTCAAGTAATAAATTGTAACACCAAAAGCTAAACTGGTTTCAAACCACATGAAAAGCTGCAGTCTTCAATAAAATGTTTGTATATAGAAAATGCATGTATATTTCATGAAAAATTGACAAACAAACAACCAAAACGAAAGCGAATCAAAAACTAAAAAAATAAAATTGAGTCAGTTAAATGGATAAGTCAAAATTCATCCAAACAATTAAAGAAACTATGGACTTTAAATAATATTTGAATCGTTCATCAATGAAAAGCTATTGAATGAAAGTATGCACATCGGCTTAGATGCAGTTGATTGATCAGAACTAAATTTATTGAGGTTGATAAAGTTATTCATAAAAATGATTGTTAACAATATTCGCTGAAAATAAGCGATCATAAAAACTTTTGAGCGATGCTCTCTGAAGTGAGTTCTTAGCATAAATTCTTTTTTTACGGTTGGTGAAAAAGGGAATCCACTCATTTTCATTCATTATTTGACCGAAACGCTATTTAAAAATTATTACGGCAACGCCTGGTCCATATCACAAATTAGAATCAATGACAGTGAGATAAATGGTTGAAGTTTCGGCTTGTTAAACAGAAGAATTCATTATTTTTCAATTGTGTAAGTATCAGCAGTAACAAAAAGGAGTTTAAGATGCTGGAACACCCCAAAATAAATTCATTCATTGATGTTCCACATCATTCGGTTCTCTTTGGCGATTTGTCCGCAAAAACAGAAGTTTTTACTTTTACGTAAGTTCCATCGTTTGTGCGCTTGAGAACCTTCAGTTCTTTAATCGATGCTATATAGTTAAGGGAACACAAACTGAGATTCCAAACCATTCACGAAGAACACCAGCGAGATCTCTGTGCAAGAGAGCTATAGCACTGCAGGTGAAGCTCCACCATGCCCGCAAAGCCATCGGATGGATGGCCTGGTGATGGAATACCCTGCTCGTCTCGCGGCGGGCAGAGACTGAGGGGACAGCCGTGTTCACTTGTGAGATGCCCCGTAACCGCATAGTGCCGGTGCTGGTCCTGACACGATGAGGGATAGTTGGCGAAACCTGCCGCTGCAGCGACGAGGAAGTATACAAATGCCGTTAACATCCTGCCTTCTAAGAATAGCGAAGGAACTAGGCACTAGTAGCCTTTTGCTGAAGCACAGATACTCCAATCCCGCTCGGATTGTGAAAAAAATTACGCCTTATTATCCGAGTGCGAAGCCCAGGGAAACTTAGTTTGAACCCCTGTCCTCTAGTGTTAGAACGTCTCAAGGTGAAGAATTCAGATAGTTTAAGTCCCACTAAACCGTTCATCACAAATCAAAAATGAATAATTTCTTCTCCTACGGAGAGCAAGTATGTCCAGTTGTAGTTTTTTATTTCTGAGAAAACTAGGAATGTTCGCATACGTGAATCCAAGGGCCCGAATAGAGACTTTTCGCGTGAAACTATTTTGCACCCTTTCCAAAATACCTACAATCTGCCGTTTGCAGGGCGCAAAAACGCAGGTACTATACTCCAACATTGAGCGAACGTAAATTTTATAGGCTTAGATCAGCAACTGTGGATCTTTTGATCTTAAAGGCAGGGTCCGGGCAGAATTTTGGTTTCGAGGTTTCACGCTGAATCAGAGCGTACGGTACAGGAGGAGCGGACATTGCTCATCCGTGCGTTCTGCGTCGCGCACGACGGATAGGGCGGCGACGCGACATCTCAGCTCTTATGTAAACTGGCATGTCCCGAAGCATTACTTACTTTGCTGCGTCCATTTTATGTCACTAACGATGACCGTTTCGCCGTATATGGTGCTGATAACTCTTCTAAACGATGGCGGCTTGTCCGCGTTCGCTGCGCGCGTCACCCTCACCGGACCGCAACGCGTGCGCACGCATTTTACTCCGAAGTACAAGATCCACTGACAGCTCACCTAGCCTGTTTTCAGTTTGTCGCTTTGAAATTATTCGGAAAATTATTCGAATATTGTAAGTGACTTCTATGCCATACAAGGTTTTCGGTGGATCTTTATTTGGCCTGACGTTTCGACCCAATCGTCGTCTTCAGAGACCTAAACGTGGTGCAAGGTTACGAAAATGTACTTTACTCGGTCAAACGGGAAATCTCCCTTCGGCATTTCAGACCTCCTCTGAGAACATCTCGCAAGAGGATCAGGTAAACTCACGCTAAGATTTACCGGTTGAGCAGAGAGAAATCGCTACCACCCTGTATTGATGACCAGCAGGGCGAGTGAACTCACGTCCCCCAATGTTTGGTCTATAGCTCGCATTGCGATACAAACGGCAGAAAATCATTTGTAGTAGATAAACACTCATTCCTGTTATTCATTCCAGAATTTCTGTAGAATATCTAAAACGCCTCGAGCATTTTCCGGATGAAATGTCCGTTTCTTGAGCCAGAATACAACACTTGACATCAAAATCGTTGTCATCATGCCGTCCCCTCCGATGTTTTCCAAGTGGAGTGTTTTGGTCCGAACGCCTTTTTCCATCCAGATGTTCTTTTATCCGCACGCTCAACATCCCGCCAGTCTCTCCGATATAAAAGCTGTTACATGACAAACAGTCCATCTGTTAAATTACTCCCATTCTAGAGCAATCCCCAGTTCTTCTAAATGAACAGATAACACAATTTTCTGTTAGGCACTCCCTATCGTACAGTCTGTTTCGCACCAGCTGATGTCGTAGATTGTCGTTAGGAATGCTCACGAGTACGACATCATTGTGCAGCTATGCTCTAACAATGCACCGCTGTATAGCGGCGCTGACTTCATCAGAAATAAACGGGAGACAGAGTGGTAGTTTGTTATCTCGAGGCGTACTACTTCGGTGAGCTGGGGCTGTTCTGCGACGAAATGGAAGTGCGTAGCCATTTTGTCTGGCGATATCCGACGCTAACTGGGCAGATTCTCGCTGCTGATCTTCTCCCGTGCACACTCCTCTTGCCGTCCGAAACATATTTCGTACGACTGCACGCTTCATACTGCTGGGATGCGCAGACGTGGCGTGGATCAAAATATTCTTCGCACTTGGCTTCCGATACCATTTCACGCTCACAAGACCACTGGACAACTTCACCTGCGTGTTGAGATATGGCAGCCAGCCATTTCGAGGGGTTTCACGTGTGAGCTTGATGTACTGTGCTTATCTGGGTCAAATTCCGGTCCGCAATTGCGTCTCGACACGCTTTGCGGCCGCGCGCTCTCGAGTCGGAAGAGTTTCCAGCGCCGATCTGTGGACTCTAGGTGGGTTTTAGAAACTGGACACTCAACAAAATCGAAGAAAACTATAAAAAAGCCATATCGAGTCGGCTTCGGCGCTGGAAACTCGACTGACTCGAGAGCATGCGGCCGCTAAGCGTGTGGAGACGCAATTGCGGACCGGATTTTGGCCCAGAGGAGCACAGTACTGCGACTGCTGGTTGAGAATCTGGAAACACTCGTCCATTTCCAATTGAGTTCTTGTAAAAATACAGCAGTCGTCGATATAACGGCAGTACATCAGCGGAAGCCGTTCCAGTACTGGCTCTTCAATTTTGCTCATAAAGCATACGGCAAGTACTGGTGCCAGTCTCTGGCCCATGGCGAGGCCTCTGACCTGTGAGAAGTACCGACCCGACCATTTGAACACGTTACAGCTAAGACATTCCTTAAAGGCAGTGTTCACGATGATTTTCGTTCCTGAATTTTCCACTCAAAACGATGCGTTGGCAATCAAGTGTTACCAAAATTACGAAGAAACGGCGAGAAACGCACTAAAACGTCTTACTTGAGCGACATTATTTTCTGGCCTGGAATAGTTGTCCAGTTGGATGAACACGTTCACGGTGGTTGTCGCCGGTGAAAAATGGGGCCAATCGAAAACAGAACAATGTCTCATGTAAAGAGTATTAGTTAGAGTTGAAAGGAAAGAACGGAGCAATAGAGAGTAGAGAATTGCAAAGGTCGGGTTCAAAAAGAACTTCTTTGTCACAACGAACAGTTCCTGTGAGAGTAAAGAGGCGGGGTGAGAGTAAAGGATTTCGCGTCCTTCTAGCGCGTTTTTCTCAATTTCTTTGTCATTCCAGTTCTAACCGGGGGTCAAGCAATCGACTTAGCGATTAATCTAAAAATCGAGGATTATCGTGAACACTGCCTTTAATTAGGGTAATGATGCTTGCTTTGCCGAGTCCAAAGGTTTCAATGTCTCTGATGTATCTGTCCAACATTTCCGATAGAGCCTGCAAAGCTTGGTCGTTCTGTACGTTGGTGTAGAGAGATGAAACGTCGAACGATTCCTTTACGCAGCTCACTTCAAAGTTGGAATTTCGCAAACAATCGAGGAATTTATCGGTGGTTGTTAAGTGGGAGGGAACTTTTACCAGGAGCTGGCTAACGATGTTATTAAGAAACCACGATATCCTATCGGTTGGGCCGCCTACACAGCTGATGATTGGTCTTATTTTGTATGTCCCGGCTGATAGAGAGGACATATCGTCACGGCTGAGTTTGTGAGTCTTGATCAGGCTATAAAACACAGGACAACTCGGATTTTCGAGCTTCAATCTAGTGAGAATTTTGTGGTCAATCCCTGCGGATTTCCCTACCGTCATCCAAATGTGGTTGAGGCGCCTGTTCTGTGACGAGAAGTTGCGCATCGTGGCAGGTTGATAAATTGAAGAATCTCGTAGGTGAAGCTCCGTTATCTTACGATCTAGGTCCTGCGACATTACCACGAATTCCCCGCCTTTATCGCTCACGGTGATGCGTATAGAGCCAGTGGATGAGAGTTCACGCAGTTCCCGGAATCCTCTCCATTGTTCAGGAGTCAAGTTTGACCTGCGATCCCGTCTGTGTTGATTTAAAGCGGCCAGTACACCTGTAGATAGAATTCTAAACTTGGCATCAGTTTCAGGTGAGGGATCGGGCTCTTTATAAAAACTCTTGAGGGAATGGTATACGTGGTAGCTGGGTTCTACCCGGATAAACGGCACTGTTTGGGTTGTTCACGCGTCTGGAAGCAGAGCGCAGTAAGTCTTGTAGCCTATGCAGCCCTCCAACAGCCTTTCGAAAAACAGCAGCATTGACGGTTCGTGTAGGCGCAAAGGACGGTCCCAGGTTGAGAAGTCCTGCAGAGTTATCGGAAATCTGAGTTGCCAAGAATAGTGACTTTTTCCGTTTGTCCGCTCTGCGCACCATAAGTATCAAAATTACGGCGGATAGTAGATAAGTCGCCCCCATCCTCAACGGAATTCTCACGTAACGCGCTCAAAAGTCCATCGTATTTTGCACAGAGGTTAGATTTCACCCTAGACCGAATAGAAGCACAAATTGTCCTTGACCCACCCTCAACCCTCCTCCAAGTCTGCTCCGGTAGAAGACGCCGACAGGCCTGCTCCTTCGACACACATTTCACTAAAGAAGAGTACAAATCATGTCGTCGTTTTCTAATCACAACGTTAAAGGCAGCAGACACGCTCAAAAATGATATCAATTTTATGGAATAAATTGAAGGTCTGAAGCTGTTAGTATTCAGAAATAACGAAAAAGACGAAAACAAATCGACGGAAACTGAGATATAACGGTACGTTCTATATTGGCCCAGAAATGGACGAGTTGTACGGCACTGGCTGAAATAGCGGAGCTAGCTACAAATTTGTTGGGATAACGGCGCTAATGTACTCATACGGCCCTTTCTGGAGCGCTTACGCCGTTAGAAGCCTAAAAAGTAATCTAAAGTGGCCGCAATCGAGCATTGAATACCTGTATGGAGGGGCGGAGCCCGTATCGATGGGCGGAGCAAGGATGATTTCGTGACTGACTACGGCTCAAATACGGTCATTTGGACTCGTTTTTAACGCTTGCAACTTCGTGAGGGCTCTTCCAGGGCCTGCACGACCCCGATAATGTAGTTATCTCAACAACTTTTTCGAGCGTGTCTGCTGCCTTTAAGGATAGAACAGTAAACACTCATGACAGAAGGATGGTTATCAGGGATGTGCGGCAAACGATTTTGAAAAATTGGCAAACGGAAATCGACAAAATTTGTCCCAAAACGGCCGGCAAACGGCAATCGGCAATCGACAAACGGCAAAATAAAAAAAACCTTGTCCAAAAAGCTATACGAATTTTCGAGAGGTAACGGTAAAAAAATTACTATTTTCTCATGCACATTTCGTATTGTTGGCGTACCTCACAGTACGTTTACTTTTTGACCGGAATTTGGGTAGACTATGGCGTGGAAAATTGCAACTGAAACACACGTTTAAGGAAAAACTTGGAAGCATTTTAGAAAAACTGCTCAATCTTTGACAACCCTCTCCCCCTCCGACCTTTGAAATTCTCCACAACTGCGCTCAAGAACTCAAACCCAAACTATACACCACCTTTTCCTCCCAACTCATCAGCCCCGAGTCCATGCATCCAGTTCATTGTCAGGCAACGAATTGTTTCGAAACGGATTTTCCCCACGCCGTCTACACCCTCTCCGACCCTTTTACTCAAAACTCCAATTATTAACTCATTAGAAAGTTTTTCAGCGCAATTGTAAGCATGATAGGAGACGGCGAAAATCACAAGCCCAGAAACTGCCACTGAAGTATGGCATCCTTTACACGTAGCTTTTACACTTCCAGTGAAGCCTTGCCTACACTCCAGGACAGTAACGGACTCTCAGCAAAGTCTTGCACTCATTCTTCGGCGCTTTGCGCACTCCTAGCGAGCGAGCTACTGGCGCTTGGCACGTTCCCAGTTGGGTCCTACACACTTTCCTTGGAGCTTGGTGCTCTGTCACAATAAGTTAGCTTCCAGTCACTTTTCCCGACGCTTGGAGTATCCCATTTGGATCCCACATACTTTCCCGTCGCTCTGCGCGCTCCTAGTGAAGTACCGCGTTTTCTGTTGTCAACAACGATCACCGGTCAACGGTCAACCCCTAGCCGTTTATTATGATGTAAGATGATCTCAATAGAAATGTATTGTAATCAAAAATCTAAAACAAGTCAAGCCAACCAGTGTTTAACCTAAACCTTTTATGCCCTCTCCTACAATTGTTCAGGATGTTAATTCTTGTCCCGAAGAGCGCTAGATTAATTGCCCAAACCTCAACAAGGAGGGGGTGTGAGATTCAGTAGTCTTCCAGACAAGTGGACTACACAATCATAACACAACGATACTATGTATTGCTTCTACGTGATCAATCGCACGGTATCTTATGTACACCAACGGGCTTGAGGTTTTTAAAGATTGTATAGCCTGTGTCTCTTCTTTCGAGCAGGTCGCAGCAAGGATAACCGGATTTAGCATGCGAGTCCTAATCACGACGTTTGTTATCTATTGTGCATTTTTTGCCGAATTTTGTCGAAAAATGGGAGGGCAAACGGCTAACGACAAAAATCATCCGAAAACGGCCGGCAAACGGCAATTGCCGCACATCCCTGATGGTTATCCGGCAGATCACAAATCTTTCCTATCTTCTTATTTCGAATGAACGATGGCAGTATTCCAGTCGACTTGCAGCGCTGAAGGAACTTGATTGATTGGCGGGCAGAGACCACTTTCTGACGAAGCGAGAGCGCTTCGCGTACGAGAGAGAAGTATTGTGGCTGCACATCTTGGAGTAAATTCCAACTTAACTCTTCTTGAAACCTCGGCATCGTTAAGTAGTAAATTGTAAGTGACTTCTATGCCATACAAGGTTTTCGGTGGATCTTTATTTGGCCTGACGTTTCGACCCAATCGTCGTCTTCAGAGGCCTAAACGTGGTGCAAGGTTACGAAAATGTACTTTACTCGGTCAAACGCAAAATCTCCCCTCGGCATTTCAGACCTCCTCTGAGAACACCAGGAAAATCTCGCAAGAGGATCAGGTATATTCGAAAAATATATATATTCGAATCGATTTTATCCAAATCTATTTAAAAATCGGACGTTAAAAAGGGGATCATTCGAATCTATTCGATATTCGCTCTTTTCGTCCTTGGCACAACTATAATATGGTAGTTTAATCAAAATCTCCAATTTTACTCAAAGTTTGTATACGGGGGTTATTCGGGGTGGAGAATCCAAATTTAACGACCGTTTGTCGATTTGAAAGATACTGAGGTGGGTTTTGACCCCTAAATGACATGTTACCTACCGTACTCTACAGTAAACCTCAAAATTTGAAAAAATGGACTCCAAGGGCCGAATTCACCACTGCATTTTGTCGCCGGTAAGCTTAATTTGGTTAGCCTCGTAGCCTGCGTCCTCGTTGCTAACAAGCGTGTTTCCACGCACGAGCCTACCCTTACCCAGCGATAAGATCCTTTGATGAATTTGGCCCCAGGGGTGGTAGTAAACTTGCCAAACTACGATGTTTACCAAGACTGTTAACATCGATGTACATCGATGTACGGGGTTCTTAAATTTGGCTGAAATCGTAGTATCGAAGTTCAAGGCTTATATAAGCCACAACACAAATCTTAAAGATAAACATCGATGTTACTTCCCCTTAACTACTCATGTTACCCCTCTCAAAACCCTCAATCGCGAACATTAATGTTCGCCCATTAATCGGCGCACTCCACAGACCAACGGTGAGACAGTGCGCCTATTCAGGAGTGCGCTCGACGACGATGGCGAGTTAGGGTGAAAAGTCCTCGTGAGGACTTTTCTCTGTAACCCGACAACTCCGAGTTTTCCCGCAATCGCTACTGGGGCCGTAGTTGGGCCAAGAACTGTCCAACTGCTCGTCAGTTCCCAAACCGCTGGCGCACCAATCGTTCGTGCAGTGAGAACACGATCAGTAGCGAGCATTGCCTGTCGCTGATTTATCCGTGCAGCTGATTGCTTTTCCAATGATTGTTCTTTCACTATCAAACTCTCTTGTTTTGTGTTTCATAATTTCTTAATTTTTATTTATGTATTTATTTGACTGCCGTTCAATACTTTACAGTATGTGGCGCCTCCTTCTGTTCATCCACTCAATCTTCGTCGCTTGTCTCGCTATTCTTTGCCAGTTGCGTGTCATCAAGCATGTCTGGAAAATATCTCTCCATCTCATTTTAGGTCTACCCACCGGCCGTCTGAGTATTGGCTGCCATTCCATTAGCTGCTTCGACCATTTATTGTCTTTTGAGGTAGCGAGTTCCCAGGCATAGGACGATTTCTTCTCTATCGCCATGTCTACTGCATCTTTAACCTTGGTTACTCCTCGCAACCACCCATTCGATCTCTTGTCTATATGACGTACACCAGCTATGCGACGTTCCATCCGCCGCTGGCCGTGCCGAGCTGACGGTCAGCCGTTTTCGTAAGTGCCCATGTCTCACAAGGGAAGTATAAAAAGCGTAGGTCGGATCTGCCAAAACGACTAGTATGGTTAGTATCTCTTCTGGCTCAATAGTAAAAATGCGCAGTATCCCGCCGCGAGCCGCAGGTTCAAAAAAGTTATGAGCATTTTTTAAGCCTGGCGAAAAGGCAAGGGTACCCATCAGGCATTTTTTTTGGAGTTTCAAAAAATTTTCTCGGATTTAGCTCAAAAGTTGTATGTAGGGGTAATCTAGGGTGGTGAACACGAATCTGGAGTCCATTTGTCGAAATTTTGAGGTTTGCTGTAGGTTACGGTAGGTAACATGTCATTTAGGGGTCAAAACCCACCTTAGCATTTCGAAAATCGACAAACGGACGTTAAATTCGAATTCTCCACCCCGAGGAACCCCCGTATACAAATTTTGAGTAAAATCTGAGATTTTGACCAAACTACCGTATACCCACCGTAATCTACCGTAATCTGCAAAAAATCGATACACGGACTCCAGATTCGTGTTTAGCACTCTAAATAACCCTCAGCAAATGATTTTGAGACATATCTATCGTAGAAAACCGGAAATCTCGAAAGTGGCGTTTTTGCCTCGAAATTTTCCCCGGTTGGGAAGCTTCAAACGAAATGAGCCGAAAACTTTTGAAAATCGACTAATAAATCACAGAATCGTGATCAGCGCCCCAAAAAAAACCCCTGGGAGAATTTTAAGTCAAATCTGGAACATTTTTCTAAAACGCTTCCAGAGCCCTCAATTAGTAGAAATAAGCGCCCAACCGAAAATCCGTAAAGTCCAAAACGCTGTCAGTCTGGACAAGGTACGGAAAATGTGCGTTCACCCAAAATTTGATCAGGGTGGTAGTTTTGGGTGCTGAACACATTTATGAGGTCCGTTTCCGGATTTTCCGAAGAATAACGCGCTTTTTGGAAGGTACAAAAAGCACAAAAAATGAGCTTTTTAAGCTTGTAACTTTTTGGAACCTGCGGCTCGCGGCGGGATACTGCGCAGTTTTACTATTGAGCCACAAGAGATACTAACGACACTAGTCGTTTTGGCAGATCAGACCTACGCTTTGTATACTTCCCTTGTCAGCTCCATAGAGCATCGCCGGTAGTACGCACATATTGAATATCCGTCGTTTCCACTTCATTTCCACAGCTCTCGAGGTCAGGAATACTTTGTATTGACGAAAGCTGTTCCACCCCGCGCGAATTCTTCGTGATATTTCCTTGCTGTAATCTCGTTCAAGGGAAATTTCCTGTCCAAGGTATACATACGATTTTACGTTATCGAGCCGTTTTCCTCTCAACATTATGGTGTTCGGATCGCTGCTCATGATCTTCGTCCACGAAGTGTTTATTCTCAGCCCGTATTTGCTCGAGCGTTCGTCGAGTTCGTCAACCATTGACTGCAGATCTTCTCCAGACTTTGCAACAAGTACAATATCGTGAGCGAATCGGAGGTTTGTCAGACGATTCCCATTGATTTCGATTCCATAGGTATCCCAATTTAAAGTTCGAAAAAGATGTTCAACAAGTTGCAGTGAACAATTTTGGCGAGACTCTGTCTCCTTGACGAACTCCTCGGCAAACTTTGATGGGGATTTTCTCTCCTTGTATCTGTACTGACGATTCGGCGGTTTCGTTGATTTGTTGGAGAAGTTTTATCAACCGAGTACTGACTCCTTGTTAATGGAAAGCGTTCCATATCGCGTTCATTTCGACAGTATCGAACGCTTTTACGTAGTCGATAAATGCGAGGTGAACCGGTATTAGGTGTTCATTGCTTCGTTGAATAAGTTCGCTAATGGCGTGAAGATGGTCTATAGTGGAGAAGCTCTTCCGGAAACCAGCTTGTTCACCTTGTTGCTCAGCATCTAGTACTTTTTCTAGACGTGTAGTGATGACATTCGTAAACAGCTCGTATAACATAGACAGCAACGAAATGGGACGGTAGTTCTTCAGATCAAAACAGTCGCCTTTCTTATGGAGGAGGATTGTCACGGAATCGGCTATTTTTTCAGGGACAGTGATGGATTGGAGGCAGTAATTGAAGAAGTCTGTTATCAGTGGCACCAACCTTGCAGGTGCAGAGCTCTTCATAACCATTTTGAACGTTGGTAAGGGTCGAGGGGCAAGTGGTGGTCCGCCTCGAACTGCAGTGATCCAGTTCTTATGCTGTTAAACCTAATATGGCGACATGCCAGAATATGATCGATGCAGTTAAACGTTCTCCCATCAGGCGATTTCCAGGTCCACTTTTCCGCCACGCGTCTTGAAAAAGCTAGCAGCGACCCTTAGCTTAAATTCTTCACAGAAATCAATAAGCATCTGCCCTAGAGCGTTTCTTTCTCCATAACCAAAGTTTCCTACTGACTCCTCGGCATCAGTTTCTCTTCCCCCGACTTTCGCGTTGAAATCGCCGAGTAGAATCGGATGTAACGTGCAAAGCGTGGATCTGTATGATGAGTCGAATAGATCCAGGCACCCTGTTCCTTTCCAACGCAACTCGGTTAACGCCAGCACGTCCACGTGAGTCTTCTTAAGAGCTTCGTGCAGTTCTAAGAGACGTTCTCTGGTACAAAGTCTTCGAACGTTAAGAGTCGCGACAAAAACTGAATCGATTGGAGGTTGGAACATACTTGATCCTGTTGCTCCACGACTTCGTGGATCAAGGGCTTCTTCGGCTGACGAGGGGCGGAGGAGGAGTGAAGAGACCGACCGCTCGCCGGGGTGTTAGAAGGAAGAACTCCACGTTCTTAATATCCTTGACTAGCGAGACCTAGTGAAGTTTTCGCTCACAGAAACTTTTGCGTGAGCCAACTACTTGAGACGGATCAGTTTGTTAGAACGGTGGTGACTGACTTCCGTCTACCCGAAAGTTGCTGTGCGTATGGACTCTCCTGAGCAGAGCAGGGTGCCGTACATTTACAGCAGGCCGTGGGGCTATCAAAATGTGGGATCATGAAGCAAAACATAAGAAGCCAGCGGGAAATCGCCGGTTGCTACCGGCTCAAAATTCACAACCCCTTCTGTACTTCATTTCCTTGCGTCGCTACCCACTGCCCTTTCTTCCAATTTGTAAAGTTCACAAGCGATTATTCTCGCTTTACCGTCTCTATCATGATAAGGAAAAATGCATTCTCATATTATATGATGTTTCCCTAATTGACCAACATCATGCCCTTGTTCTCAATGAATGAAATTACTAGGTGGTTATTTATGTTTTTGTGGTGCAGATTTTGATAAGCTCAGACTTGAAACATATATAAAACTGGTTTTTGGAAGTTAGGGATTCAAAATGACTGAGCGGTTGCAATGAGTGGCGAACAGAGAAGGTGCGGGAGTGAAGCTGCTGCTTTTTTTCCTAAAACTGGCAAGAAAATGTTTCAGGAGTTCTGCGTCAATCTCAAAACGCGTCGCACGCTTCTCAATATTCATGTTTTCCTATCTATTTCTTCTCCACAAAAGGTTAAGATTTAGCATTAAATAATTGAAAAACCTTTTTTCAAATTCTACACTCTTGGTAACGTCCTGCACACTCCCACTGCGGTCCTGCTAACTTTTGATGACCTGCACACTCCCACTCGGGAACTGTGCATTTTCTATGACGCCCTGCACACTTCAACTGGGGACCTGCGCACTCTCTATGACGTCCTGCACACTCCCGTTAGGGTTCTTCACACTTTCTATAACGCCCTGCACCCTACCATTTGGGTCCTGCACACTTTCTGTGACGTGCTGCACACTCCCGTTGGGGTCCTGCACACATTCAATGACGCCCTGCACACTCCCACTGGGGTCCTGCACATTCCTACTTAGGACCTGCGCACTTTCTATGACGTCCTGCACACTCCGATTAAGGTCCTGCACACTTTCTATGACGTCTTGCACACCCTCACTGGGGTCCTGCACACCTTTTATGACGCCCTGCACACCCCCACTGGGGTCCTTCACACTTTCTATGACGTCTTGCACACTCCCACTGGGGTCCTGCACACTTTCTATGACGCCCTGCACACTCCCACTGGGGTCCTGCACTTTTTCTATGACGTCCTGCACACTTCCGCTGGGGTCCTGCACATTCCTACATAGGACCTGCGCACTTTCTATGACGTCCTGCACACTCCAATTAGGGTCCTGCACACTTTCTATGACGTCTTGCACACTCCCACTGGGGTCCTGTACACTTTATATGACGCCCTGCACACTCCCACTGGGGTCCTGCACACTTTCTATGACGTCCTGCACACTTCCGCAGGGGTCCTGCACTTTCCTACTTAGGACCTGCGCACTTTTTATGACGTGCTGCACACTCCGATTAGGGTGCTGCACACTTTCTATGACGTCTTGCACACCCTCACTGGGGTCCTGCACACTTTCTATGACGTCTTGAACACTCCCACTGGGGTCCTGCACACTTTACATGACGCCTTGCACACTCCCACTCGGGTCCTGCACACTTTCTATGACGCCCTGCACACTTCCGCTGAGGTCCTGCACATTCCTACCTAGGACCTGCGCACTTTCTATGACGTCCTGCACACTCCGATTGAGGTCCTGCTTACTTTGTATGACGTCTTGCACACTCCCACTGGGGTCCTGCACACTTTCTATGACGCCCTGCACACTCCCACTGGGGTCCTGCACATTCCTACTTAGGACCTGCGCACTTTCTATGACGTCCTGCACACTCCGATTAAGGTCCTGCACACTTTCTATGACGTCTTGCACACTCCCACTGGGGTCCTGCACACTTTCTATGACGCCCTGCACACTCCCACTGGGGTCCTGCACTTTTTCTATGACGTCCTGCACACTTCCGCTGGGGTCCTGCACATTCCTACATAGGACCTGCGCACTTTCTATGACGTCCTGCACACTCCGATTAAGGTCCTGCACACTTTCTATGACGTCTTGCACACCCTCATTGGGGTCCTGCACACCTTTTATGACGCCCTGCACACCCCCACTGGGGTCCTTCACACTTTCTATGACGTCTTGCACACTCCCACTGGGGTCCTGCACACCTTTTATGACGCCCTGCACACCCCCACTGGGGTCCTTCACACTTTCTATGACGTCTTGCACACTCCCACTGGGGTCCTGCACACTTTCTATGACGCCCTGCACACTCCCACTGGGGTCCTGCACTTTTTCTATGACGTCCTGCACACTTCCGCTGGGGTCCTGCACATTCCTACATAGGACCTGCGCACTTTCTATGACGTCCTGCACACTCCAATTAGGGTCCTGCACACTTTCTATGACGTCTTGCACACTCCCACTGGGGTCCTGTACACTTTATATGACGCCCTGCACACTCCCACTGGGGTCCTGCACACTTTCTATGACGTCCTGCACACTTCCGCAGGGGTCCTGCACATTCCTACTTAGGACCTGCGCACTTTTTATGACGTCCTGCACACTCCGATTAGGGTGCTGCACACTTTCTATGACGTCTTGCACACCCTCACTGGGGTCCTGCACACTTTCTATGACGTCTTGAACACTCCCACTGGGGTCCTGCAAACTTTACATGACGCCCTGCACACTCCCACTGGGGTCCTGCACACTTTCTATGACGCCCTGCACACTTCCGCTGAGGTCCTGCACATTCCTACTTAGGACCTGCGCACTTTCTATGACGTCCTGCACACTCCGATTGAGGTCCTGCTTACTTTGTATGACGTCTTGCACACTCCCACTGGGGTCCTGCACACTTTATATCACGCCCTGCACACTCCCACTGGGGTCCTGCACATTCCTACTTAGGACCTGCGCCTTTTCTATGACGTCCTGCACACTCCGATTAAGGTCCTGCACACTTTCTATGACGTCTTGCACACTCCCACTGGGGTCCTGCACACTTTCTATGACGCCCTGCACACTCCCACTGGGGTCCTGCACTTTTTCTATGACATCCTGCACACTTCCGCTGGGGTCCTGCACATTCCTACATAGGACCTGCGCACTTTCTATGACGTCCTGCACACTCCGATTAAGGTCCTGCACACTTTCTATGACGTCTTGCACACCCTCACTGGGGTCCTGCACACCTTTTATGACGCCCTGCACACCCCCACTGGGGTCCTTCACACTTTCTATGACGTCTTGCACACTCCCACTGGGGTCCTGCACACTTTCTATGACGCCCTGCACACTCCCACTGGGGTCCTGCACTTTTTCTATGACGTCCTGCACACTTCCGCTGGGGTCCTGCACATTCCTACATAGGACCTGCGCACTTTCTATGACGTCCTGCACACTCCAATTAGGGTCCTGCACACTTTCTATGACGTCTTGCACACTCCCACTGGGGTCCTGTACACTTTATATGACGCCCTGCACACTCCCACTGGGGTCCTGCACACTTTCTATGACGTCCTGCACACTTCCGCAGGGGTCCTGCACATTCCTACTTAGGACCTGCGCACTTTTTATGACGTCCTGCACACTCCGATTAGGGTGCTGCACACTTTCTATGACGTCTTGCACACCCCCACTGGGGTCCTGCACACTTTCTATGACGTCCTGAACACTCCCACTGGGGTCCTGCACACTTTACATGACGCCCTGCACACTCCCACTGGGGTCCTGCACACTTTCTATGACGCCCTGCACACTTCCGCTGAGGTCCTGCACATTCCTACTTAGGACCTGCGCACTTTCTATGACGTCCTGCACACTCCGATTAAGGTCCTGCACACTTTGTATGACGTCTTGCACACTCCCACTGGGGTCCTGCACACTTTATATCACGCCCTGCACACTCCCACTGGGGTTCTGCACATTCCTACTTAGGACCTGCGCACTTTCTATGACGTCCTGCACACTCCCGTTAGGGTTCTTCACACTTTCTATGACGCCCTGCACCCTACCATTTGGGTCCTGCACACTTTCTGTGACGTGCTGCACACTCCCGTTGGGGTCCTGCACACATTCAATGACGCCCTGCACACTCCCACTGGGGTCCTGCACATTCCTACTTAGGACCTGCGCACTTTCTATGGCGTCCTGCACACTCCGATTAAGGTCCTGCACACTTTCTATGACGTCTTGCACACCCTCACTGGGGTCCTGCACACCTTTTATGACGCCCTGCACACCCCCACTGGGGTCCTTCACACTTTCTATGACGTCTTGCACACTCCCACTGGGGTCCTGCACACTTTCTATGACGCCCTGCACACTCCCACTGGGGTCCTGCACTTTTTCTATGACGTCCTGCACACTTCCGCTGGGGTCCTGCACATTGCTACATAGGACCTGCGCACTTTCTATGACGTCCTGCACACTCCAATTAGGGTCCTGCACACTTTCTATGACGTCTTGCACACTCCCACTGGGGTCCTGTACACTTTATATGACGCCCTGCACACTCCCACTGGGGTCCTGCACACTTTCTATGACGTCCTGCACACTTCCGCAGGGGTCCTGCACTTTCCTACTTAGGACCTGCGCACTTTTTATGACGTGCTGCACACTCCGATTAGGGTGCTGCACACTTTCTATGACGTCTTGCACACCCTCACTGGGGTCCTGCACACTTTCTATGACGTCTTGAACACTCCCACTGGGGTCCTGCACACTTTACATGACGCCCTGCACACTCCCACTGGGGTCCTGCACTTTTTCTATGACGTCCTGCACACTTCCGCTGGGGTCCTGCACATTCCTACATAGGACCTGCGCACTTTCTATGACGTCCTGCACACTCCGATTAAGGTCCTGCACACTTTCTATGACGTCTTGCACACCCTCATTGGGGTCCTGCACACCTTTTATGACGCCCTGCACACCCCCACTGGGGTCCTTCACACTTTCTATGACGTCTTGCACACTCCCACTGGGGTCCTGCACACTTTCTATGACGCCCTGCACACTCCCACTGGGGTCCGGCACTTTTTCTATGACGTCCTGCACACTTCCGCTGGGGTCCTGCACATTCCTACATAGGACCTGCGCACTTTCTATGACGTCCTGCACACTCCAATTAGGGTCCTGCACACTTTCTATGACGTCTTGCACACTCCCACTGGGGTCCTGTACACTTTATATGACGCCCTGCACACTCCCACTGGGGTCCTGCGCACTTTCTATGACGTCCTGCACACTTCCGCAGGGGTCCTGCACATTCCTACTTAGGACCTGCGCACTTTTTATGACGTCCTGCACACTCCGATTAGGGTGCTGCACACTTTCTATGACGTCTTGCACACCCTCACTGGGGTCCTGCACACTTTCTATGACGTCTTGAACACTCCCACTGGGGTCCTGCACACTTTACATGACGCCCTGCACACTCCCACTGGGGTCCTGCACACTTTCTATGACGCCCTGCACACTTCCGCTGAGGTCCTGCACATTCCTACTTAGGACCTGCGCACTTTCTATGACGTCCTGCACACTCCGATTAAGGTCCTGCACACTTTGTATGACGTCTTGCACACTCCCACTGGGGTCCTGCACACTTTATATCACGCCCTGCACACTCCCACTGGGGTCCTGCAAATTCCTACTTAGGACCTGCGCACTTTCTATGACGTCCTGCACACTCCGATTAAGGTCCTGCACACTTTCTATGACGTCTTGCACACTCCCACTGGGGTCCTGCACACTTTCTATGACGCCCTGCACACTCCCACTGGGGTCCTGCACTTTTTCTATGACGTCCTGCACACTTCCGCAGGGGTCCTGCACATTCCTACTTAGGACCTGCGCACTTTTTATGACGTCCTGCACACTTCGATTAGGGTCCTGCACACTATCTATGACGTCATGCACACCCTCACTGGAGTCCTGCGCCACCTTTAATGACGCCCTTCCTTTTATGCATCGCTAGACGACTCGCAGAAGTTATCATGACCCACGGCTAAAAGTGCGCTCCACGGACAAACTCGGTTGCCCCGAGGCACGTAAGAGGGGACTCGGGCTGATTTTTTGGTAATCGATAAATGTCGCACCCACCTAAATGTTGGTACCATTTCATACAAGTTTTGATCGGCAGTTCCTAAGATATGCGGGACACATGCACACACATACACACACACACACACACACACACACACACACACACACACACACACACACACACACACACACACACACACACACACACACACACACACACACACACACACACACACACACACACACACACACACACACACACACACACACACACACACACACACACACACACACACACACACACACACACACACACACACACACACACACACACACACACACACACACACACACACACACACACACACACACACACACACACACACACACACACACACACACACACACACACACACACACACACACACACACACATCGGGACATAACTGCTTCAAGTATAAGGATTTTAAAGTGAATTTGGTATCACTTTGGGCGAGAAATTTGTCAGAGGGATGAATAGTTAGG
Source organism: Aplectana chamaeleonis (assembly GCA_029168955.1). Lineage (NCBI taxonomy): Eukaryota > Metazoa > Nematoda > Chromadorea > Rhabditida > Cosmocercidae > Aplectana > Aplectana chamaeleonis. The sequence goes on along the minus strand of JAPDOI010001244.1, from coordinate 86,321 downwards.
CCGGATTTTTTTTTCGTTTTGTATTTCGATTTTGCCTCTTTTTTTCGTCTGTGTTTATGAAAAGTTTATTGTGATTCCAATTTGTTCGTGACTTTATTCTTGACACTGTATTTTTTATTTTCTCAGGTACTGAAAAAAAGAAAAAAACACGCATCGTCATCCTCACTGCCGTATCCAGAATTTTTTTTCGAGATTTTTTTTATTTCGAGAGTGGCAATCCATTGGCACTGCCACTCTCGAAATTTGTGTGGAAAAATAGTTTTCTCATAAAAAAACTACCTGGAAGAATAAAATCTCACTGGGAAGGTCACTATCAGTTATTATCTCATATAAGCACTTTCAAAGATGCTGTCACTTTTTGTTTTTGGTAGTTCCTAACAGTAACTATGTGTAACTAAGACAGTAACTAAGACAAAAATGGTAGGTACTAGACTTGGAAATGAATCGAGTAATTTTATTCGAGTACTATCCGAGTTAATCGAATATTCCATTCAAATGGGGATTTCAGCTTTTTCCAGTATTGGGTTGAATCGGGGAATTAATTCAACTAGGCTATTCATCGAACTCGGCAATCTCGTTCATCCGGTTTTCCGTGTAATCGTTCCAATCTTAAAGTCGCAATATTCGACTTTCGTCTATCTTGTCAACTTCTGAGCATGAGATTCGGATGTTTAGCAGGCGGCAGTAAAAGTTATCTAACAGTATGAGTATGGGAAATTATTCGAAAATTTAGTGAATATTCGAGAGAAATTGCCGAATATTCAGTCGAATTGAGTGGAGGATAGGTTTTCGAGTATATTCATACATTCAAAAAATTCAGGCCTAACTCAAAACTGTTCAACCTTTTTAGATTTCCAAAAAGAGCTTTGCTTTGGAAAAATCATCAATTCGGGAGTTCTTCAAGATTAATTTGGCAGTTCTAATTCGAATTATCTCTTCAGATAATTGCCGAATAATTGATTTTCTTTAAATACAGCTTTTTTCGAATACCCGAAATAATAAATAATTAGGAACGAGGCCTCCCAACTTTTCCTGAATCAGTCGAATATTTGAAGAAAGATTCAATACTAGAATCCGAATATTCAATTCACTCGAATCACCTTCGAATAATTTTCTATCCTAATCCTAGTGATTACGTACTTTTCTTGTCTTTAAGTAGTTAATGTTACCAACCAGTGAAAGCTTAGAGGAACAGTGTTTTCAACTGTGTTTGTCCTCTTTTTCCGAGTGTGATTTATTCCCGTTCATCGCGTGCGTCTGCGCGCGTATGCTGCGTCTCCTTCTCCCCACACTTTCTCGCTGTCTCTACTCTCGCTCCGCACAAGAGCGCGAGGGAACAGAATAAATCACGCTCGGAACCAGAGGATACTAAGAGCTCATTATTCATATTGGGCGTTACGGCGGAATTTTGCTCTGCCAGGTTTTTTCCTCAAAAATATTTTTGCGGACAAATTTCGAAATGGAAAAATACGTGCGCTCTCGTACGCGACGAACAGCATTACATTTCACTCCGATTTTAGGATATGTGTAAGTTTTCTCCGTTCTTTTTCTTCTAAATATCTGAGAAAATAAAATATACAGTGTCACGAGTAAAATGAACTCTAAACTTTTCATAAACACGGACGAAAAAAATTAAAATAGAATCAAAATTTTTGAAAAATTGTAGACTGAACACCTCAGTTTCTAACAGATTCTAGTCTAGCTATTTCTCTGACAAATTTCTCGACTCGACCCTAACTCACAACACTCGTTAGAGTCAAGAACATCAAACCAATAAATCGTAACACAAAACATGAGAGTTAGGCAAAGAATGAATAATTAGAGGAAGAGCTAACTGCTGAGGAAGTCAACAAAACCACGGATGAACCACCTCTGCGGGGAAAACGTGTCTCTCATTTCATACAAAACACATCGTGAATACGAGAAGGAATATTGCGCACTACCAAGAACAATGATTTCTGCTGTTATCGCTAAAATAGCTACTGTTTCGGACAAGAGGGTTAATTGTTGATGTACAGGAGACACAGTTGGAGAAGCTAGGAGAACCCTTCATCAGCCCCTCAAAATGTGTCTGAGTAGCGCAGCGCCATGTGGCGCTGCTTTCGTCAGCACGGTCCGTGGTTCGAGTCCACGCGGACTCAGTTTTGCACACACGTGTGCAACATTTCAGGATGTCAGCCATTCTTCGTAAGATGAGCGTATCGCCTTTGGTGCAAAGCGTTGTCTCGCGGTTGATGTGCTAGGGTTCGCGAGATCGCATACAACGGGATGCTAGTTTTGCAAACAAATACTATGTATGTGACAGCTCCCGTTTAGAATGAAGATAATATCGATGTTTCGCACTGGAATTTCGCCCCATTATCGTGATATAGTCACGGTTCCCGCCCCCAAGTCGGACGAGTTTCCAGCGTCGCAGAAGCCGATTTGTCGACTTTAGGTGGGTCTCAGAACCCGAAAACTAAAAAAATGGAAAAAAACTGATTAGAAAACCACATCGAGTCGGCGGATCGGCGCAGGAAACTCGACCGACTTGAGTGCGTGCGCCCGCATTGCGTCCCGAAACGCAATCGTGGACCGGAACTTGGCCTCGAGAAGAGCAGTACCTGTTCACTTCCGCGAAGCTTGAAAAACTTCGATAACTTCTTGGACGAAGTAGCTCGTGGCGGGATACTGCACGGTTTTACAATAGTTGCCTAATGGATACTAACAGTGTAAATCGTTTTTGCGGACACGTTTAACACCCTATACACCCCCCCCCCCCATTGTTAGCAATTTTTACTTCCTTTGATACGTTGTAATAATTATCTTCATCAACGTGTTTGAACCATTGTCGTTATTCGTAAGATCTGTTCGATTGTAACTCAGAGGATCGCGGGGTCGTAATGGAGCACAATAGACTTTCACCTCGACGAGGATAGCGAAGGCAGCACGAGGGGAAGAGCTGCTGCTCGAGCAGCACGTGCTGCCTTTATGCCGCTCTTAGCAGCACGTGCTGCCCTCGTCCTCCATTTGTCGCCTCAGCTGCTGCTCTTTTTTGTGGCAATCGTAGTGTGGTAACATTGCTCGAAGTGGTTCATTTGGACAGCTACGAGCATATTTACAATCAGCATGGAGAGCTCTTTGTTACAAACTTGCACATACAAACATCTGGATAGCTACATGTCAATTCACCTTTTCTCTTTTTTTCCCAAACAAGGTGCATATAATTGAAGCAATCAAACGGTCTTTATCTCAAACGATCGTGGGCTGTCATGGAGCACAACTAACTCTCACTTCTACTCAAACAGCGAGAGCAGCACAAGGGGACGAGCTGCTGACCGAGGAGCACGTGCTGCCCTCGTCCTCCATTCGTCGCCTCAGCTGCTGCTCTGTGTTGTGGCCAGCACAGTATGGTAACACTGCTCAAAGTGATCCCTTAGGTAACTATGACCATACTCATAATCAACATGAAGAGTTCTTTCCTTTTAAGAACGTGAACATGCCCACTCCCTGAGAAGTTGTTTAGAGTTAACACAACCAATCGATCGTCAGCCATATCACACGGAATACCTTGAAGGCAGTGTCCACGATCAAAACAGTTCGGATTATCAACGTAAATTGAAATACCCGGGGCTCACTGCATCAATAATGCTGAAAAACGGGTTAAACGAGCACAAAATAGCTCTGTACGGCCCTGAACTTTAAAATCCGCTCACGCCACGCCCACTTCAGCGGCTACCGATAAAAGTGTTTAACTAAAAACCCGACTATAAGAAGGCAACCGATTATCAAATGGGGTAAGTTTTGTTGAGGCGAGTGGATTGTAGCCTCCTGGATGTATGTTGTTACCACTAAGGCTCCGGTCATAGTCGGTGGATCAACTGAGTCCCACCCGGTCGATACGCATCGAATTCGTGGAAAACGGGTGGAAAAAAATCAACCCACTGAGTCCGACTGCGACCGACTGATGCCCACCGCAATCCCCCCGGTCGATACTGATGGTTCTCATGCGTACAAGGGCGGGGCCAATGCACCGACTGAGTCCGACTGAGTCCCACTGAGTCCCGCTGAGTCCTACCCGGTCGATATACGTGTTTTTCTTGTGATTTGGGTGCATTTTTTTTCGGCCGACTGCGACCTGCCGAGTCCCGCCGCATCTCGACTCTCCCCGTCTGCGCTCTGCCCCACGTACTGCTGATACGGAAATCAGATTCAGACATGTTGAAAACAAGAAAAATCAGCCACCAAACACGTTCCGATTCACAGCTGAGGTGATAATCGTCACTATCAATTGCGTGTTTCGCAGAGGAACCGGTTGGTGCTGGGGGCAACCGGACTCAGTGGGACTCAGCAGCTTTTTCCACCCCGGACTCATTCGGACTCAGTCGGACTCAGTGGGACTCAGCAGGTTTTTCGACGAAGTCTGACAGGGGCCTAAGGCCGGGTTTTCAGTAATATACGGATAGGTACCGGTTGAAAGGAGTGGGCGTGGCGTGAGAGGAACACTTAGGTTTAGAGCCGCACAGGGGGATAGGGGCTCTCTACACACTCAGAGAGGAGTTACCTCGTAATGTGCTACTCTAATTCCACTCGGGACCACTTCGTTTGCATTGACTGGCGTGGCGTTTCGAACTGCAAAAACGGGACAACTCCTCCCTGGGTGTGTAGAGAGCCTCTATCCCCCGCACAGGTCTTTTTGTGATCGTTCGTAGTCGTTTTTTTCGACATTGCGTGTTTTCAAATTTCCGGATCAGTGAGTGAATCTGAATGGTTTCTCCACACCTTCCCCGCTGTACACTTTTTGGACAGTGTTGTTGTCAGGTCGACGGTACCAATATGTGCTGCTAGCAAAAAACAATAGAGGGGGTTGAAGTCAAACGATTCCTACTCGTGAATCTACAGCAAAAGTTTGTCAATTTAATACCAGTTTGTCTTCGAGTTAAAGACCAGGCGCCGCCCGCTCGCCGTCGACCAAGACACGCTGCCATCCAATCGTCAAATCGCCGCGACCTGACGCTACTAACTGCCAACTTCTCGAAGCCATTTTTTGACACATCCAGTTCATCTCCAACTGGTCGCCCTTCTATGACTCTATCGCTGGCTAAACGTGCGGTGGGGGCCAACCCATTGGGCGGAGAGCCCACTTTCATCAGCACGCGACCTCTTCAAACGTGGTACTTTTATGCAAGATTCACATTTTCGTTGCATCGAGTCTTCAAAAAAAACTTTTGGTATTTTACTGATTGTAAATCAAACGCAGCTTCACTTTGAAGAAAATGTCAATTTAAGATGGCACCCTCGAGAAAAGTAGTTCCTTGCGAGCAATCTGAACGGTTCAGCTCGGCTAAAAACTGATGAATTATTCTGGGAAAAGGGATGATTCGTCATTTTCATCGGATGGTGGTTGTGTGAAACCGGCCAAAAATTCGAGAGCTGTTCGACGCTTCTTAAATGATTTATTTAGCGTGTTCTTCCAGATTAGAAACATTTTGTCTTTTTTTTAAATCTGGAAGGTGTGAAACGGAAATTTTAAAAAATCACCTCACTCTGAAATGCGTTTCCATGAACTCAAACTTTACTCGCATTTCTACTAGAAAAACCAATTGTTTTGGTTTTGAATGAAGACTTGTATTTTTCAAATGCTGAGCGGCGATGGTTTGCCAAAAATTAGACGAAATGGGGAACATGTACCCTTTCTTCACGAAAAGCACAATGCTTACAGAATTTTAAGCCGACAGTTCTCAAAAACAACTTTCCAATGAAATTAATAACTTGAACCTTTCCGAAAAATGTTCACGACCATAATTTAGAAAGAAGAAAAAAAATTCAAGAAATTCTAAAATCGTTGTTTCTTGAAAGAAAAGAAATCATCATTTACAGGGAGATCAATGATTGAATACTCTGATATTTGAATTCCGTTTAACCCTGGACATTTCTCTAAACAGTCTAAATTTCAGCGACTTAAAGGCAGTGTTCACGATAAAAATCGGATTCTGTTTTTTGCGCCTATCTTGAGAACGGCCCCATGCTGATTCCAATAATGTCTCTGAAATCGTACAAGACCTTCTGGAAACGGAGTTATAATCCCTCAAAAATTGAGCTAAGGAAACATGGTGGACGAGTTGTCCGAGGCTTATAACTTCCTTATTTTGAAGTCGATGTATGCCAGCTGACCTGAGTAAAGAGAGAAGTTGAAAATGAAGGGAAGAACGAGGTTAATGTTCGAAAATCATCGCCTATCTCACGATCTCGATCATTCATTTGTTCACGTCGGTGGGCGTGTGATGCGCCTTTGGGGTTTGCCTTGCGCTCGAAGTCGCAGCTTCGGGCCCTTTTGGAGCTTTTCCCGGCTCGTATTTATGCGTTCTTTCGACGTCAACGTTACAGTGTGCCCCTCCACTACCCATTCCTAGTGGAAAATGAAACACATTTTTTATCGTGAACACTGCCTTTAATTCCAGCCCATAAGGTCACATTTCGTTCAGCATTGTTAATTGAAAATTAGTTTTTTTTCTTTTTGTCTTTATCTGCCTTTAAGAATATTTTGAGGAGAACTTCATTCTTGGAATATGTGGATATAACTTTTTGTACAAAGAAAGTCATAATTCCTCTTTCGAAAAGAGCGAAACAGATTATCACGCCTAATTCACATCTCTACAGTCACGAAACCGAGTGAAAATTAATTCTTGTTCAAGGTATAGAGAAATTCTGTGTCAAGAAATGTTTTTGAGACTCACAATCACTACTGACCGAGGCCTGTGTTGAACGGTCCTCGCAAACTCGTGCCAGATACGAGGCCGCCTAGGGTGGGCATTAGACAGCTCGTAGTGCCAGCATCAGTTCCTTCGACTGTGGCGAGGATCGATGGGTATAATTAAGGAGGAATCAGCCGTTGTGGATGTGAATGAGCCTCAATGAGGTCTCTATTTTTGATAGGTCGACCCAGCGCTGCTGCTGAGCTCGACAATTTCCCTGCAGGAGAAGGGTTATGAGAAAGAAAGGAAAGATCATGAATAAAGAGCAGCAATTGGGGCCACGATGAGCAGCAATTGGGGAGAGAACAGCGGCAGTTGGGGCCACAATGAGGAGCAGCAGTTGGGGAGACGACTGGAGCAGGTGGGGCGACTCTAGCAGTACGTGGGGCCACTATACGAGCAGCAGTTGGGGCAGTGAGCGGAGCAAGAGGACACAACGTGCTGCCCTGGGCAGCAGTTGGGGGAACGAAAGGGGCTTACACCTCGACGAGTAACTGCGTTAGTAATCCCCTCGTGCTGCCTTACTAAGCCGCGAGTATCTGAGAATGTGAAACATTTCAGGCAATGTCATAAAACTTTATTCATATCAGCGAACAAAAAGAGATGATCATTCGATGACATAACCCGAAGTAGGGAGAATATAAACACGTGACGATATAAATTCGAACACAGAGTTTTCAACAAGGAAGTAATTAAACTTTGTGACATGTGTATCATGTCTAACGATTAAATGAAGAGAAAAACGAGAGATCCGGGACATGATGTATCGATGAGATCATAGATATCCGTTTGTCAACAAACGAGGAGTTCATATCAAATGTCTAGACATTCCAGCAGCAGTGACGCGTTGCGGCCGGAAGTTGGAGCACAATCAACGAAGAAGCCCAGATATCAGTTGAGGAGTGCAGGACCACTGCCTCAAAAACTATCTAAGAGTCAGAAGAAGGCGGCACAGAAGGATGCTGAGCTTATAGCCAACTATTGGGCGGAAGTCGACAAAGCCCAAAGTAAGGAAATCGATATCCTGTGAGGTCTCTCCAGTGTTTCTTCTCACACCCCGTAAAGCAAGAAGTGGAACCAACGGAACTGTCAATACTGGTTATATTTCCTTGGTTCTGTTCTTGTTCTGAGTGAGGTAAAATTGTTACGAAAGTTTTGGTTGCCACTCTTCTCACCAAGGAGAGTTTCAGCATGGTTAGTAGTGGCGACGGAAAAGTTCTCATTCCATTCGTGATACGGGTACGCTTGGGCATACATGTAACGTCAGCATGGATCCTAATAGGCTTTGCATTCACTATTGAAGGTTGGCGCAAACTCGGTGCCCTATGCTATAGCATAGGTGCGCTGAGTCTGCGCCAACCCTCAATGGGGAACGCAAAGTCTCTTCAGCATCCATGTCGATGTTATATCCTTCCCAATTAGTTTATAATTTTTTGGTTCTTAAAGATTTTCGAGCGAAAATGAAAAACTGTAGAGGGCATTGTAGGTTTTCTTTCGAGTGAGACCATTTTTTTGAGTTTTTAGTAAACGGAAAACAACAAAAATTCCAGAGAATAAAAATTTCAGTTCAATTTATGCGTTCTAGAAAATCACAAAAATGAATTACGTTACAAAGAGATTGTGAATTTGGCTTGAAAAAAACTTCTGAGTGTAGGGGGGGGGGTAACCCTCCCGACACCCCTGTGGAAGGGCTGCTGGGCCCTGCGCACGAGTGACGAGAAGTGGTTTCTGTTCAAAAATACTGGGGGTTCCCAGAAGGAATGGATTCCGAAAGGTAAAGACAAACGCCGCATCAGAGAAGGTTTTGCGGCTTCATGCATGCAGACAGCCATACTCCATTTTTTCATGTTCTTGAAAGGGTATCCTTTTAGTCAATGAAAATAACTAAAAGGCCTTCAGAAACCTCGATTTGTAAAGAAAATCAGAATTAGAAGTTGTTGAGAACGGATTTTGAATAGGCGCCCTATCGATTTTCGAAAAATTGGGCTGGACTGCCAGCATATCCCTCAGTATAGGATCGTGGCGAACTTATTGTAATAGGTGAAAGATAAAATTCGGTGGAGTGTGCCCTCACTCTGCCTTTTCGCCGAAGAAAGTGGGGGTCAGGTGCAGCAAAGGTAACGTCGGCATGGATCGTGAAGAGACTTCGCGTTCACTGGTGAAGGTTGGCGCAAACTCGGTGCCATGTGCTATAACATAGGTGCACCGAGATGGCGCCAACCTTCAACAGTGCACGCGAAGTCTCTTCCCGATCCATGCCGACGTTACACACCAGTTAACATCAGGTTCCTAAATTGCATAGCTATAAATTCTGTTCCTGTTGTTGTAGTGTTGCTGTGGGCTCTATGTATTGTAATGAGAATGAATTTTGATTGGAACTCTTGTTGATGCCTTGAATCCAGCTAAACTTAAAAAATCCACAACCTCATTTCCATGAATCTTTCTACAGTAGATCCCTCACCGAATCGAATATATACATATTTGACTCATATTCAAGTGTGTGAGTATTTGTGGTGAGCGTGAAGTGCTCACCAGGGGTGGTAGTAAACCAGCCAAACTATGATGTTAACTAAGACCTTTAACATCGATGTTAATTATGAGATTATTAGTCAGGACAAAAAAACAAAGTTTTAATATTTAAGGCAATAATAAGCTTCTGTGAAAATGCTGTGAAACTGAAGTTCAATGTTACTACCCGTTAACTATGATGTTATTCACTAGAAAACCCTCGATCGCGAACATTGACGTTCGCCAAGTAATCAGCGCTCTCCACATGCCAGAGACGAGACACTGCGCCTATCGAGGCTGGACGACGATGGTGGGTTAGAGCAAAAAGTCCTCTCGAGGACTTCTCTCTGTAACCCTCCAACTCCCAGTTCCCCGTCCATTATCGCCGATGCCGTAAATGGGCCAAGAACGGTCCAAATACACGTCAATTCCCACTCGACTAGGCGCACCATTAGTGATGTGCAGTCATAGCGCGATCAATAGTGAGTATTGCCTTCCGTTGATTGATAAACAAATGGCAATCCAGCTGACTGCTCTCGTTTGATAATTCTGTTTTTGTTCATCTCTTTATGTTCACGATTTTTCTTAATCTTTTTGGCTCAAATGATTTTTGCGAAATTAGGTGACACTGGCCGAGAAAGCTGTAAGAAGAATAGCGGGATTAATTAAAATCCACTGAAAGATAAACTTGAAAGCTCCACTTTTCGGACTTTGTGACGACCTTGGATTTTTTCGTGTGTTTATGTGTTTGGTATTCATTTCTTTCGTGACTCTGTAATTTTTGTAATTATTCAAATGAATTTCGAAAAACTTGAATATTCAATACGTTCGATGGAGGAAATCAAATGTTTTTCTAACTCGATATTCATTCGACATTTTGTGTTATTCCGTTTTCCAAATATCCATTCTTAGAGTCGTGGAATGTTTTTTATTACTCGACCAACTGCAGGGCATAACATTCCAACGTCCAAGGGCCGAAAAAGCTGTGCAACAGTTGCAGTCAAGCGTTCGGAAACAATTCGAAAACTTACATGGATACTTGTGAGACATTTGCGAATAATTCGAATCGAGTGGAAGAAATGTTCTCGAGTTTATTCATCCATTCGAAGCATTCAAGTGGTCTCACCCGAAATTGTTAAATCATTCGCGATATACGAAAAAATCATTAATCCTTGGATTTTCGGAAGAAATTGTTGCAATTATTCACTCAATCGAGGTGGTCTAAAAATGCTATACTCGTATCACTCATTCATTGCAAACTTAGCGTCGAATGCCTAGTCTGTTAGATTCTGTACGTTGCTCGCACTCGAATATTGGCGATCGCCTTTTCGACCTATCAAGTAAGGACTATTGAATCTCCCTGAATGAATGAGGAAACTAGATATCTTCTCTCATACTCGATTCGAATGAATATTCGGAATTTTCGTATCAATGCTCTTGTGAATTTTCGAATAATTTCTAAATAGTTCACCAATGCTGGTAAAAAATTTTCCCTGCTACTACAGTGCGTTGCAAAATTGTACGACATACCCCAATTTCCGCGGTTCCAAACTTCGCGTCAATTAGGGAGACAAACGGTTAACGTCAATCGATGCAGCCCCTCGAAAACCCCTGGGTACGAATCTTCATGAAATTAGAGCCACTAGCAGGAAACTGGCAACGGAAATTGTCAAAAATGGCCGTTGCAAAATTATACGGCATAGCTGGCGTTCTCGCAGAAATTGCTATTTTACGCCATCTGTATCAGTTCGTTCATGGTAAGAACCACTAGCAACATCGAGTTATTAGTCTTCAAAAATGTCTTGGCGCTGAACCGTTTCGAAAACTCTGTTTGGTATGTTTCAACCCAGCTTTTTGTGAACGCCCCTTTAAATCTGCGCCCATTCGCTTATAACGGCTAGTTTCAGCGGAGCCACACGCTCGTATTGTCTGTTCTAGATGTAGATTAAACGCGCAAGAATACCTCACACGTTTTCCACAGGGTTGAGGTCCTGCAAACCAGCCGGCCATTCTAGCAAATTGGCAGGATCGGCCTGAAACCAAACCTGCGTTGTCCTACTGACATGAAGTGAAGGCGGAAACGGACTAGAAAGAACTGGGAATGATTTTCCGGCACATTCTGATAATCTGTGGAGTTTATAGGTCATGTCGCAAAAAGCTGGTCTAGCTTAAAACTCTACTGGATCCGCGTCAATGCACTATTCTTTCTCCTCCAAAGTTCCTACTCAAGCATAAGTTCGGGTGCTTGTGTGGATCCTTCGAAATCCTTTTTTATCGGTCGAAAGCAAGTGCAGTCCGAACGAGCTTGATCAATTCTATTACATTTATTTATTTTTGACTAACCATTCCAAGCATTGGAGAGATCTACCAAAGGACTCGTATATATCCTTGAGTAGGAATTTCGGAGGAGAAAGAATAATGCATTGACCTGGATCTAGGCGGGGTTTCAAGCTGGACAAGCTAATAGCGAAATGACCTATGAACTCCACAGATTATCAGAATGTGCCGGGAAATCACTCCCAGTTCTTTCTAGTCCGCTTTCGCCTTCACTTCTTGTCAGTAGGACAACGCAGGCTTGGCTTCAGGCCAATCCTGCCAATTTGCTAGAATGGCCGGCCGGTTCGCAGGACCTCAATATTGTGGAAAACGGGTAAGGTATTCTTGGGTGTTGAATCTACATCCAGATCAGACAATACGAGCGTGTGGCTCCGCTGAAACTAGCCGTTATAAGCGAATGGGCGCAGATTGAAAGGGGCGTTCACAAAAAGCTGGGTCGAAACATACCTAACAGAGCTTTCGAAGAGGTTCAGCGCCAAGGCATTTCTGAAGACTAATAACTCGATGTTTCTAGCGGTTCTTACCATGAATGAACTGATACAGATGGTATAGAATAGAAATTTCTACGAAAAAGTCTGCTATGTCGTATAATTTTGCAACGGCCATTTTTGACAATTTCCGTTGCCAGTTTCCTGCTAGCGGCTCTAATTTCGTGAAAACTCGTACCCAAGGGTTTTCGAGGGTGCTGCATCGATTGGCATTTACCGTTTGTCTCCTTAATTGACGCGAAGTTTGGAACCGCGGACATTGGGGTATGTCGTATAATTTTGCAACGCACTGTATATGTATATTCGAATGCCATAAGTTGGTCGAATTTTCGAAAATCAAATGCTACGACTATGAATAGGACAGGTATTTGGAAAACCGATTAGTTGGAAATGCCGAATGAACCGAATATTGGAAAAACACTTGATATGATTTCCTCAATGAATCGAATATTAGAATCACTCGAATATTATTCAAACAATTACTCGATTCTGTCCCAAGACTGGTACCTACTCTCCCTGTGCTTGAGGCCGGGATCATACTTTCCGCGATCAAAGTCGGCGACTGTGCATATCATGCATATTAGATTTTCGGTTGACACTGATAGTAAACATTGAGTCGCGTCGCTCGTCGGGGTAAGGCCCGGCCTCATGTGGTGGATGCGAAAGCCGTTAAGAGAAAAAAGTTGCAGTATTTTTGACTGTGTTTATGAAGAAATTATCAATCATACTTGAAAAAAAGTAGGATGTCATGGCAAAAGTTAGTAACACACTGCAGAAAAACAAAGTCGAAAAAAAAAACCCGGAAAAATCCAAAGATAATTTTTTATGAAAAATCTAAATTTTGAATCCTATCTCCCAGCGGATTCTGGTACAGCTATTCTCTGACAGATTTGTGGGCTAGTTCTACTTGAATTCGCAGCTCTAGCTAGTGTAGAATGAAAAGAAAAATCCGGAACACATCACGAGAGGTACACAAACAAAGAGCAGTCAGAGGGAAAGTATTCTACTTCACGAATCAATCAACAAAAATTCGGCTACCATCTCTCAGGAGGAAGGGTGCTTTTCAGGATGGTTGAAACGTTTAGTGAACGCGGGAAAAACGATTGCACTATCGTTGAAAACTATGATCTTTGCTGTTATCAGGATCATAGCTTATATCCCTGTCGAGAATGTGTTAATCGTTAATGTAAGACACAAGTTTCAATAGCCTTAGAAAGCCTCTCGATGGTCTGTCACCTCGTGGTTGCGTGGCGCCGCGCGATGTCGCGCTGTTGCCTTTAGCGAGGTGATGGGAACGCCCCCACCCCGTACACCCGGTTTTGCACAAGCGTGTGCAGTGGTTTGGGATGTCAACCACTTCTTGTACCCTCTATAAAACGTCGTAATTCACATCATTCGAGGCGCGAGCGGCGCGCGCGTCGCCCCGGTCTCCGTCTGCCCTACGCTCTCTAACTGTCTCTCACCTCCGCTCCGCACCAGCACGTGAAGGAACCAAGTGAATTTTGCCGTTTTATAGCCTGTAGCTGCCCTTCGCCGACATATGGCTCAGAGCGATGCCCTTCGCCGACATCGTGCTACTGAATAGTGGTTCGCGAGTTCATCTCCACCGACGGCTAGTTTTGCAAACAAATATTATGAGACAGATGCCAATTAGATTGAAGGTTACATCAATGTCTCGAGCATCAATTCCTCCCGATTGTTGCGGCATAATCACGGTTTCAAACTCCCAGTTCTGGCTAGTTTACTACCACCCCAGATTTGGCTTTGATCTCTTACCGAGCGCATGGCCTATACCGAGATCACCTATTCATACCGTCACCAGAAAAATAAGCTGTACATCATTCGAAGGGTCCAATCAATATACGTGTCTGAGCCAAGTTTCATTGCAATCGGTCACCGCTATCAAAAGATATGGCGCCTCAAATGACGCAAAAAATTTTTCTGCCTCCTCCGCCTCCGTCCGTCACATTACATTTTTTTGGACGGCGTGTACCAAATTGCTTGAAACTTGGTGACCGGAGGTAATCGGGCACGAGGATGCCAAACATAATCCGCAGAACTCACCATTTTCACTCCTGCACCACTAACTCTGCCAATTCGAAACTTGATGCTTCGGGGAAAGCGGCCTTTATCATCCTCTATTATACGGGTCACCGGTACTTAAGCACGTGGTAGTCAGCAGGGACAGTTTTACTATTGCTGTGGCTGCTGTTGGTCCGGGGGTTCCGCTGTTCTAACTGTACCGCAAAGCAGGCCGAGGTCGTTTTTATAGCTTCAGCACTGTAAATTTGAAATTGACATGTTTCTTTCAGGTCTGACGAAGGTGCTAAGCACCGAAAGCTTACCGACAATTTTCGCTGTCGTTTGGAATTTTGGGAGTCTCACTTTCGCTGTTTTAGCAATAAATCTTTTAAAACTATCATGAGACTTCGGGACAGATCAATTCTTATCTACCCTCTATTATCATTAGGCGTGAAATTCACCTTTTGCGCCGTCTTCAAAGCTTAGGGCCTATTCATACTTCCAACCTCTCGCTCTGCCAGACCGGTCCGCTCTTCAAAAGGAGTGAGTATGAATGAAAACACGACCACCCGCTCCTCCCGCTCCGCCAGTGAAGTATGAATACTCCAGAGACATCGCCATGGCAGAGCAAGAGAGGCGGAAAATCGGTGGGTTTGTTTTTAGAAATGAAGCGATGCGGGTGGTCTCTGATAAGTTTGATAAGATATGTTGGTTTTGTTGTATGTAAAGGTTATACAGGGATGAATTCTACACATTTTCTAAATAGACAATGACTGATAATGCTATCGGAAAACCCATATCAGAGGCAACTTTCATTTTCAGGATTGAATCTTGGAAGGTACCCTCCAACTAGATTTGAGCCAAGATTTATAATCGCACGACAGCCTTGTCGGTTTCTTGCGTATGGAGACGTGCATTTTGATCCTTGTATTGCACATTCAAACCTTACTGCAACTTTCCCGAACATCTGCGAACGCGCACTCCTATTTTCATTGTTTACTTTCTACGACGTCCTGCGCATACCCACTGGTCTACCGTACCCTTTCTGCGGTGTGGTGCGCACTCCCACTTGGGTCCCACATGCTATATGCGACGCCCGACGCACTCCCACTTGGGTTCCGCACACTTTCTACAGCGTCCTGCGCACTTTCATTTGGGTCCCGCACACTTTCTACGGCGTCTCGCACTCTCCCACTTGGGTCCCGCACACTTTCTACGGCGTCCGGCGCACTTTCATTTGGGTCCCGCACACTTTCTACGGCGTATTGCGCGCTTTCACTGAAGCCCCGCTACACTTTAATGATGTAATTTAGTGCAACAAGTAATGCTACCAACAAATGCCTGGGCGGTGCGAGAGGGGAGTATGAATGCTCCAGAGACACCGCTGTGGCAGGGCAGGAGGAACGGGAGAGGCGGGAGGTCGTGTTTTTGTTCGTACTCACCACTTTTTCCGCGCGGACCGGTCTGGCAGGGCGAGAGGTTGGAAGTACGAATAGGCCCTTATTCGCGCAAAGGGTGAATTTGCTGAGCGGCTGGATATCAATCAGCGCAAAGAGTGAATTTGCCGCGAGTTATAGTGAACTATCATTATCAATCTTGACCGATGAGTGCGGTCTGTTTTTGCACGTGATAAATGATTTCAGCAAACCCGCGCTGGGTACGCTGCAGGAAAAAAATGAAGCTGGCTGGTTGCTAACGCGATCAAATTCAAGAGCTCACAGAGAGGGCTCCTGGGGCCGGATTCATCAACGAAATTTGGGGTAATTTATACCTCGAGTTTAATTAACTCCACTCCATACCCCAAAATAAACCCCAAATGTATGTATCGGATACTCCCATATATAGCCAAAAATTGGGGTTTATTCTTTGATGAATCGTAAAAACTTACCCCGCGGAGTAAATTATACCCTAAAACCACGGTTTTATCGTTGACGAATCCGGACCCTGAAATGTCTACCCCGTGAGGGGATTAATTTTCTTTCCACTGCGAGGCTGGCCACCTCGCAGTGGGTCGTGGCGGCTCCGGCCCGCTAAATCTTGCAACGCTTTCAACCCATTTTCGCAGTAAACTCACATTAATTTGCCTGACATTCACCTTATTTTCGCGGCATATTCACCCCATTCTCACGAATCCTAGCGGCAAATTCACCCATACAGTGAATTTAGCGCTGCAAATTAGGACTTTATGCCGACTTGTACATGAGCATCAAGTCTTTTTTGCCGAGGCATCAAGTCTCCAATTGGCAGAGAACAGGCGGTTCAAACTTAGAAACCGGCCTCTCAATATTAGTTCATAAAAATAACGGGTTTTTTCGTTATCAGTTATTGTTTTCTTAAGGGTCTTTCACAGTCTGCCGGACGGTGCCGTCCGGCATGTTATAAGATAGGACTGCGGCGTCAGTGCACTCCGCACTGCGGTGTCGGCCGACCGACGTCTCAGTGCGGTGAAATCATTGCCACGACGTCGGATCAAGTTATGACGGTTTAGAACGGGTTGTTTTCGCCTTACATTTTGTACTGAAGAGTTGGTACTGACGGTTGTTCACCGCAGCTTCCCTCGCACTGCGGCTCGCTTTTAACGTGCTGGACGGCGTCGTCCGGCAGACTGTGAAAGGGGCTTTAGGCCCCGGTCATAGTTGGATGAGCCGACGCCTCCAGCCCGGTCGATACACACAGAATGCATTGGAAATGGGATGCAAAAATCACTCGGTGTATCCCCCCCGCACCCCCCCGCACCCCCCAACACCCCCCAACACCCACCCGGTCGATACGTATGAACAACATGGTGGGGTGAAGCTGAGAAAATCACTCGGTGTATCCCCCGCTCCCGCACTTTCCGCACCCCCAACACCCCCGCACCCCCGGTCGATACGTATGATTAAAATGATGAAGTGAGGCTGAGAAAATCACTCGGTGTATCCGACGCGGTCGATATCCATGCAATACGTGGATGAGAAAATCACCGGGTGGGCGGGTCGATGATGAAACATTGCGTATCACTAGAAAGCTAACCTTACTGCTACCTCCGTGACTTCACCATACTCGCCTTCACTATTTCTCTGAACAGGTGCAATCCTGTTGGCCAAGTAATCATCGTCATATCTAGTTGGATGCATCGAGTGATTTTCTCAACCTCACTCCATCATTTTAAACATACGTATCGACCGGGGGGGTGCGGGGGGGTGTTGGGGGGTGCGGGGGAGCGGGAGCGGGGGGTGCGGGGGAGCGGGGAGTGCGAGGGGATGCAGATGCAAATAGCACCAACTATGACCGGGGCCTTAGAGACTCCATTAGACATAGAGACATCTTGCTCTCTAGGGCGGTGTACTCGAAACGTCCGGATCGGAAGAGGACGGTGGTGCAGGAGAGATGCTTCTGAGCGAGGCGCGTTTTCGTACCATGCGCACCATCGATAAGAAGGCGTCGCGAGGTGTGCTAAAGTGTCACTTAACTATGCGGGACCGCAACAGGGGTGTGCAGGACGCCGTAGAATGTGTGCAGGACCTCAGTAGGAGTGTGCAGGACATCATGAGACGTGTGCAGGACCGCAGTAGGGGTGTGCGGGATGTCATAAAATGTGTGCAGCAGCTAAATAGGTGTGTGCAGGACATCATGGGACGTGTGCAGGACCCCAGTAGGGGTATGCAGGATGTCATGGAATGTGTGCAGGACCTCAATAGGAGTGTGCAGGACATGATGGAACGTGTCCAGGACCGCAGTAGGGGTGTGCATGACATCATGGGACGTGTGCAGGACCCCAGTAAGGGTGTGCAGGATGTCATGGAATGTGTGCTGGATCTCAGTAGGGGTTTGCAGGACATCATGGGACATGTGCAGGACCCCAGTAGGCGTGTGCAGGATGTTATGGAATGTGTGCAGGACCGCAATAGGAGTGTGCAGGACATCATGGAACGTGTGCAGGACCGCATTAGGGGTGTGCAGGACATCATGGGACGTGTGCAGGACCGCAGTAGGGGTGTGCGGGATGTCATAAAATGTGTGCAGCAGCTAAATAGGTGTGTGCAGGACATCATGGGACGTGTGCAGGACCCCAGTAGGGGTATGCAGGATGTCATGGAATGTGTGCAGGACCTCAATAGGAGAGTGCAGGACATGATGGAACGTGTGCAGGACCGCAGTAGGGATATGCGGGACATCATGGGACGTGTGCAGGACCCCAGTAGGCGTGTGCAGGATGTCATGGAATGTGTGCTGGATCTCAGTAGGGGTTTGCAGGACATCATGGGACATGTGCAGGACCCCAGTAGGCGTGTGCAGGATGTTATGGAATGTGTGCAGGACCGCAATAGGAGTGTGCAGGACATCATGGAACGTGTGCAGGACCGCATTAGGGGTGTGCAGGACATCATGGGACGTGTGCAGGACCGCAGTAGGGGTGTGCAGGATGTCATGGAATGTGTGCAGGACCTCAATAGGAGTGTGCAGGACATCATGGAATTTGTGCTGGATCTCAGTAGGGGTTTGCAGGACATCATGGGACGTGTGCAGGACCCCAGTAGGCGTGTGCAGGATGTCATTGAGTGTGTGCAGGACCTCAGTATGAGTGTGCAGGACATGATGGGACGTGTGCGGGACCGCAGTAGGGGTGTGCATGACATCATAGGACGTGTGCAGGACCACAGTAGGGGTGTGCAGGATGCCACGTAATGTGTGCAGGACCTCAGTATGAGTGTGCAGAACATCATGGGACATGTGCAGGACCCCAGTAGGCGTGTGCAGGATGTCATGGAATGTCTGCAGGACCTCAATAGGAGTGTGCAGGACATGATGGAACGTGTACAGGACCGCAGTAGTGGTGTGCATGACATCATGGGACGTGTGCAGGACCCCAGTAGGGGTGTGCAGGATGTCATGGAATGTGTGCAGGACCTCAATAGGAGAGTGCAGGACATGATGGAACGTGTGCAGGACCGCAGTAGGGGTGTGCGGGATGTCATAAAATGTGTGCAGCAGCTAAATAGGTGTGTGCACGACATCAAGGATTGTGTGCAGGATCCCAGTAGGGATGTGCAGTACATCATGGGACGTGTGCAGGACCCCAGTAGGTGTGTGCAGGATGTCATGGAATGTGTGCAGGACCTCAGTATGAGTGTGCATGACATTATGGGACGTGTGCAGGACCCCAGTAGGGGTGTGCAGGATGTCATGGAATGTGTGAAGGACCTCAATAGGAGAGTGCAGGACATGATGGAACGTGTGCAGGACCGCAGTAGGGATGTGCGGGACATCATGGGACGTGTGCAGGACCCCAGTAGGCGTGTGCAGGATGTCATGGAATGTATGCAGGACCTCAGTATGAGTGTGCAGGACATCATGGGACGTGTGCAGGACCCCAGTAGGCGTGTGCAGGATGTCATGGAATGTATGCAGGACCTCAGTATGAGTGTGCAGGACATCATGGGACGTGTGCAGGACCCCAGTAGGCGTGTGCAGGATGTCATGGAATGTGTGCAGGACCTCAATAGGAGTGTGCAGGACATGATGGAACGTGTGCAGGACCGCAGTAGGGGTGTGCATGACATCATGGGACGTGTGCAGGACCCCAGTAGGGGTGTGAAGGATGTCATGGAATGTGTGCAGGACCTCAATAGGAGTGTGCAGGACATGATGCAACGTGTGCATGACCGCAGTAGGGGTGTGCATGACATCATGGGACGTGTGCAGGACCCCAGTAGGGGTGTGCAGGACATCAAGGATTGTGTGCAGGATCCCAGTAGGGATGTGCAGTACATCATGCGACGTGTGCAGGACCCCAGTAGGGGTGTGCAGGACATCAAGGATTGTGTGCAGGATCCCAGTAGGGATGTGCAGTACATCATGCGACGTGTGCAGGACTTCAGTAGGGGTGTCCAGGACTACACGGAATTTGAGCTGGATCTCAGTAGGGGTTTGCAGGACATCATGGGACATGTGCAGGACCCCAGTAGGCGTGTGCAGGATGTCATGGAATGTGTGCAGGACCTCAATAGGAGTGTGCAGGACATCATGGAACGTGTGCATAACCGAAATGGGGGTGTGCAGAACATCATGGGACGTGTGCAGGACCGCAGTAGGGGTGTGCAGTATACTTGTTATCCGAAGGTAATTCCTCGGATAATGGATCGATTCAGATAATGCCATTTTTCCAATGATTCGGATACGGATATCCGTCGGATAATTTCGGATAAATTTCGGATATACACACACACACACACACACACACACACACACACACACACACACACACACACACACACACACACACACACACACACACACACACACACACACACACACACACACACACACACACACACACACACACACACACACACACACACACACAAAATGAGTAGAATAGTAGCTACGAGAAACGGACATATACATAAATTACACGAATGAGGAAACAAAAGTGAGTCAAATAGTTGATATAAAAAATGGACCGGTTTACTACATTCAACTTGACCGGTTTACTACATTCAACCTGAAATGAACCGATTTATCCGATTTTATCCGGTTTTATCCGATTTTACGCAAATTTTATCCGTTTTATCCGGTTTTTATCCGATTTTTATCCGTTTTATCCGATTTGATCCGATTTTATCCGATTTTACGCAAATTTTATCCGTTTTATCCGATTTTACGCAAATTTTATCGGTTTTATCCGATTTTTATCCGTTTTATCCGTTTTTATCCGATTTTATCCGATTTTTATCCGATTTTTATCCGTTTTATCCGTTTTTATCAGTTTTTATCCGTTTTTATCCGATTTTCATCCGTTTTATCCGTCTTTATCCGATTTTATCCGAATTTTCGACCCTTCGGATAATGGTTTGATTCAGATAATGCCGATTTTAAATTTCCCGGATATTGGTTCGATTCAGATAATGCGTGTTTTCAAATTTTCGGATATCGGATTATCCGAATCTCGGATATCCGGTCGGATATCCGAAATGGAGTGATTCGGATACTAAGTATAGTGTGCAGGACCTCAATAGGAGTGTGCAGCACTTCACGGGCATACACAGGACCCCAGTAGGGGTGTGCAGGATCTCAATAGGAGTGTGCAGGACATGATGGAACGTGTGCAGGACCGCTGTAGGGGTGTGCATGACATCATGGGACGTGTGCAGGACCCCAATACGGGTGTGCAGGATGCCATGTAATGTGTGCACGACCTCAGTATGAGTGTGCAGAACATCATGGGACGTGTGCAGGACCGCAGTAGGGGTGTGCAGGACCTCAATAGGAGTGTGCAGCACATCATGGGACATACATAGGACCCCAAGTAGGGGTGTGCAGGACCTCAATAGGAGTGTGCAGGACATGATGGAACGTGTGCAGGACCGCTGTAGGGGTGTGCATGACATCATGGGACGTGTGCAGGGCCCCAGTAGGGGTGTGCAGGATGCCATGTAATGTGTGCAGGACCTCAGTATGAGTGTGCAGAACATCATGGGACGTGTGCAGGACCGCAGTAGGGGTGTGCAGGACCTCAATAGGAGTGTGCAGCACATCATGGGACATACACAGGACTCCAGTAGGGGTGAGCAGGACCCCAGTAGGGGTGTCCAGGACTTCATGGAATTTGTGCTGGATCTCAGTAGGGGTTTGCAGGACATCATGGGACGTGTGCAGGACCGCAGTAGGCGTGTGCAGGATGTCATAGAGTGTGTGCAGGACCTCAGTATGAGTGTGCAGGACATGATGGGACGTGTGCAGGACCGCAGTAGGGGTGTGCATGACATCATAGGACGTGTGCAGGACCGCAGTAGGGGTGTGCAGGATGCCACGTAATGTGTGCAGGACCTCAGTATGAGTGTGCAGAACGTCATGGGACGTGTGCAAGACCGCAGTAGGGGTGTGCAGGACCTCAATAGGAGTGTGCAGCACATCATGAGACATACACAGGACCCCAGTAGGGGTGTGCAGGACCTCAATAAGAGTGTGCAGGACATGATGGAACGTGTGCAGGACCGCAGTAGGGGTGTGCAGGATGCCATGTAATGTGTGCAGGACCTCAGTATGAGTGTGCAGAACGTCATGGGACGTGTGCAAGACCGCAGTAGGGTGTGCAGGACCTCAATAGGAGTGTGCAGCACATCATGAGACATACACAGGACCCCAGTAGGGGTGTGCAGGACCTCAATAAGAGTGTGCAGGACATGATGGAACGTGTGCAGGACCGCAGTAGGGGTGTGCAGGATGCCATGTAATGTGTGCAGGACCTCAGTATGAGTGTGCAGAACGTCATGGGACGTGTGCAAGACCGCAGTAGGGGTGTGCAGGACCTCAATAGGAGTGTGCAGCACATCATGAGACATACACAGGACCCCAGTAGGGGTGTGCAGGATGCCAAGTAATGTGTGCAGGACCTCAATAGGAGTGTGCAGCACATCATGGGACATACACAGGACCCCAGTAGGGGTGTGCAGGATGCCATGTAATGTGTGCAGGACCTCAGTATGAGTGTGCAGAACATCATGGGACGTGTGCAGGACCGCAGTAGGGGTGTGCAGGACCTCAATAGGAGTGTGCAGCACATCATGGGACATACACAGGACTCCAGTAGGGGTGAGCAGGACCCCAGTAGGGGTGTCCAGGACTTCATGGAATTTGTGCTGGATCTCAGTAGGGGTTTGCAGGACATAATGGGACGTGTGCAGGACCCCAGTAGGCGTGTGCAGGATGTTATGGAATGTGTGCAGGACCGCAATAGGAGTGTGCAGGACATGAGGGGACGTGTGCAGGAGCGCAGTAGGGGTGTGCATGACATCATAGGACGTGTGCAGGACCGCAGTAGGGGTGTGCAGGATGCCACGTAATGTGTGCAGGACCTCAGTATGAGTGTGCAGAACGTCATGGGACGTGTGCAAGACCGCAGTAGGGGTGTGCAGGACCTCAATAGGAGTGTGCAGCACATCATGAGACATACACAGGACCCCAGTAGGGGTGTGCAGGACCTCAATAAGAGTGTGCAGGACATGATGGAACGTGTGCAGGACCGCAGTAGGGGTGTGCAGGATGCCATGTAATGTGTGCAGGACCTCAGTATGAGTGTGCAGAACGTCATGGGACGTGTGCAAGACCGCAGTAGGGGTGTGCAGGACCTCAATAGGAGTGTGCAGCACATCATGAGACATACACAGGACCCCAGTAGGGGTGTGCAGGATGCCATGTAATGTGTGCAGGACCTCAATAGGAGTGTGCAGCACATCATGGGACATACACAGGACCCCAGTAGGGGTGTGCAGGATGCCATGTAATGTGTGCAGGACCTCAGTATGAGTGTGCAGAACATCATGGGACGTGTGCAGGACCGCAGTAGGGGTGTGCAGGACCTCAATAGGAGTGTGCAGCACATCATGGGACATACACAGGACTCCAGTAGGGGTGAGCAGGACCTCAGTAGGGGTGTCCAGGACTTCATGGAATTTGTGCTGGATCTCAGTAGGGGTGTGCAGGACATTATGGGACGTGTGCAGGACCGCAGTAGGCGTGTGCGGGATGTCATGCAGTGTGTGCAGGACCCCAGTATGAGTGTGCAGGACATGATGGGACGTGTGCAGGACCGCAGTAGGGTGTGCATGACATCATAGGACGTGTGCAGGACCGCAGTAGGGGTGTGCAGGATGCCACGTAATGTGTGCAGGACCTCAGTATGAGTGTGCAGAACATCATGGGACGTGTGCAGGACCGCAGTAGGGGTGTGCAGGACCTCAATAGGAGTGTGCAGCACATCATGAGACATACACAGGACCCCAGTAGGGGTGGGCAGGACCTCAATAAGAGTGTGCAGGACATGATGGAACGTGTGCAGGACCGCAGTAGGGGTGTGCAGGATGCCATGTAATGTGTGCAGGACCTCAGTATGAGTGTGCAGAACGTCATGGGACGTGTGCAAGACCGCAGTAGGGGTGTGCAGGACCTCAATAGGAGTGTGCAGCACATCATGAGACATACACAGGACCCCAGTAGGGGTGTGCAGGATGCCATGTAATGTGTGCAGGACCTCAATAGGAGTGTGCAGCACATCATGGGACATACACAGGACCCCAGTAGGGGAGTGCAGGATGCCATGTAATGTGTGCAGGACCTCAGTATGAGTGTGCAGAACATCATGTGACGTGTGCAGGACCGCAGTAGGGGTGTGCAGGACCTCAATAGGAGTGTGCAGCACATCATGGGACATACACAGGACTCCAGTAGGGGTGAGCAGGACCCCAGTAGGGGTGTCCAGGACTTCATGGAATTTGTGCTGGATCTCAGTAGGGGTTTGCAGGACATCATGGGACGTGTGCAGGACCGCAGTAGGCGTGTGCAGGATGTCATAGAGTGTGTGCAGGACCTCAGTATGAGTGTGCAGGACATGATGGGACGTGTGCAGGACCGCAGTAGGGGTGTGCATGACATCATAGGACGTGTGCAGGACCGCAGTAGGGGTGTGCAGGATGCCACGTAATGTGTGCAGGACCTCAGTATGAGTGTGCAGAACGTCATGGGACGTGTGCAAGACCGCAGTAGGGGTGTGCAGGACCTCAATAGGAGTGTGCAGCACATCATGAGACATACACAGGACCCCAGTAGGGGTGTGCAGGACCTCAATAAGAGTGTGCAGGACATGATGGAACGTGTGCAGGACCGCAGTAGGGGTGTGCATGACATCATAGGACGTGTGCAGGGCCCCAGTAGGGGTGTGCAGGATGCCATGTAATGTGTGCAGGACCTCAATAGGAGTGTGCAGCACATCATGGGACATACACAGGACCCCAGTAGGGGTGTGCAGGACCTCAATAGGAGTGTGCAGGACATGATGGAACGTGTGCAGGACCGCTGTAGGGGTGTGCATGACATCATGGGACGTGTGCAGGACCCCAATACGGGTGTGCAGGATGCCATGTTATGTGTGCAGGACCTCAGTATGAGTGTGCAGAACATCATGGGACGTGTGCAGGACCGCAGTAGGGGTGAGCAGGATCTCAATAGGAGTGTGCAGCACATCATGGGACATACACAGGACCCCAGTAGGGGGTGAGCAGGACCCCAGTAGGGGTGTCCAGGACTTCATGGAATTTGTGCATGTACAGGACATCATGGGACGTGTGCTGGGACTTAGCTTAATGTCCAGGACGCCGTATGCGGGTTATACCTCCGAGTCAGACGTCTGGGTCGGCACAGACGAGCGACATCCGCAAGAGCCGGTGAAATTTGGCTAGAGCGACTGATCCTGTACAATTGTGTCATTTTAAAACCCATTCCTTCATTTTTTCGACTTTTAAATTCAAAAAGTATATGCCTTGTATTGCTGCGATGCAGCTACATATTACCTTGCTATCTTAGCAGCAGAGCGGTTCTTTCTCCATTTCTACCCCTATGTTTTCTCAAAAACATCAACTTGGCTCTCAAAATAAAGCTATCATAACAGCATCGCGGCTCCTCCCTCCAGAGATTCGCGATATTGTAAAAGGGAAACCCTCGGAAAAAGTTGTAAAATTCCTGAAAGTTGGGCTTCGCAAAAACGGTTAGGGATATAGCATTGTTCTTAAATGTCGTGAAATTGTTTTATCGGATTTGGCTCTCAACTTGATTTTTTTAAATTGTAGACATCGCAATCATTAAAATATAGGGAGATTTTTGCTAATGGATTTGGCAGGCGCTCTATCAATTATCAGAGTCAAACCACGTGTCTAAAGCTCGTCTGGCGAGCAAATAAAGACAAAAAGAAAAAAAAAACTAATTTTCAATTAACAATGCTGAACGAAATGTGACCTTATGGGCTGGAATTAAAGGCAGTGTTCACGATAAAAAATGTGTTCCAATTTCCACTAGGAATGGGTAGTGGAGGGGCACACTGTAACGTTGACGTCGAAAGAACGCATAAATACGAGCCGGGAAAAGCTCCAAAAGAGCCCGAAGTTGCCACTTCGAGCGCAAGGCAAACCACAAAAGCGCAACACACGCCCACCGACGTGAACAAATGAATGCTCGAGATCGTGAGATGAGCGATGATTTCCAATCATTAGCCCCGTTCTTCCCTTCATTCTCAACTTCTCTCTTTACTCAGGTCAGCTCGCATACATCGGCTGCAAAAGACGGAAGTTACAAGCCTCAGACAACTCGTCCACCATGTTTCCTTAGCAAAATTTTTGAGGAACCATAACTCCGTTCCCAGAAGGTCTTGTACGATTTCAGAGACATCATTGAAATCAGCATGCGGCCGTTTTCAAGATAGGCGGGAAAACAGAAAAACGATTTCTATCGTGAACACTGCCTTTAAGGTTTTTGAATGTTATCCTGCCTTTTTTAGTGTAGCTCCCACTAAGGTACTTGACCCTCTCCCCCCTTCACCGATTAGATAAAAATCACGAAAACGTAATTTAACATAATTTGTTAGCTACTTACGCTGTCTTCATGTCCTCAACGCTTTCAGGGTTCACTTTGTATGAGTACGTTTTCGTTGCTAGATTTTTTCTTGTTTTCATTTGATTCAAATTACGGTCTATTCAAAACTCCTTCTGACGCGTGATTTGACTCTGATAATTTGTAGAGCGCGTGCCAAACCCATTAGCAACAATCTCCATATATTTTAATGATTGCGATGTCTACATATACCATCATCTGCCAAATCGAGTCAATAATTTCACTACATTCAAAAAATCAAGTTGAGAGCCAAATCCAATAAAACAATTTCACGACATTCAAGAGCAATGCCAAATCCCTAACCTTTTTTGCGAAGCCCAACTTTCAGAAATCGAATATTCGATTCATTCGGTTTCCGAAATTCCAGCGTTTCATTTTTTCGAATGTTCACGATTTTAAAATAATTAAGTATTTTTGTATATTTGAGAATCTAAGTTGAGGTTCCTCGAGTTCTCGGTGTATTCGGAAAGCCGAATTATTAGGGTTTTCAGATATTTCGTCAATTTCATGTCACTACATTCATATATTCAGCCTCTGAAAACAATTACTCGAACGCTTTCTTGGGTTCTTCGGAGATTATCCGAAATTTTGAATATTCAGTTCATGTTCGAATAAGATTTGTGAATGCATGTGAATTGTGTGATTCATTGGAATCGAATAAAGGACAGGTTTTCGAATTTATTGGTTGATTGGAAAAATTGAGAGGACTTATTCAGTCTTATTCTTTTATTCGGAAATTTTAAGAAGACATCATTCAAGTGGATTCATTTATTCAGAGATTTTGAATTCCGGGGGTTGTTCGAATTGTTCATCCAATCGAATACTGTGATTGAATGCCCATATCTGGAATATAGATATTCGGTTTCTTTCCACAAAGGCATGCGAGAATCCCGAAATCGGGTAGTCAAACATTTTCATCTGGAACTAATCGCAGATTTCGCGCAAGTTGCGCGGATTTTCGTTGACCAACTATTCGAATATTCTCACATAAAATAATTATTTGGGTATTGTTTCCCTGTGACCTGAGTAGCCCATCGGAGCCTTTGATCAAACCCGACCTGAAAGTGTGTGATGTCCTATGCGGTGAGCACAGTGGAGACCATTTCTTGCACGCTCACTCTCGAAGCTCGCAATTGCTTACTTATAGTTAGATCTTCAGTAGAAAGTATGCAATGCAGTCAGTCAATGGTGCGGACTTTGCGCGACGCAACATAGGAACGAATGCGGAGTCAGCGGCGATCAGACCACTTTTTTTGTGTGCGGCCATCTCTAAATGGACTTGTGGTCTGGACATGGCGTGGACAAAAATAGGACCGACCACGAAAAACTCGATTGAAATAAATCATTAATTATAAGACAACTAGGCGTAGCCTAAGGGCAAAATTAAGCGCCTGTGGATGTTAAATCCTCTGTCGATTAGGGACAGAGGATATTCCCGTCAATGCGACCAAGGCGATACTAGGTCGGAATTCATCAACGCGTTCCGTTGACAAGGGGTAAAGGCATTAGCACGTTTGATGGTTACCCTACAAAAGGGAAAATTCGGTAACCGATAGTAGCCTCGGCCTACCCAGCTAATAGGTTGGGACAGCTGAGACACTGCTTTGGTAGGATACCATTTGCTCGCACGGGGTAATCATCAAACGTGCCGACGCCTTTACCCCTACCCAACAAATCGCATTCCGCCCTTGGGTGTACCTCAAACTTGGGCACATTTAACCGGAGACGGGCTCGTTTTACCCCACAAAACAGCGCATCGTAGTCAACGCGGGTTTGCTGATGTATTCACTGCCCAACATGCGGTCAGTCCGATATGTGTGACTGCTCGCGATCAACTGGATTACGGAGCAGATCTGTTCGCGGTTACTTATAAATAGTTTCTATGCTCGTTATGAATGGATATTGTGCGCGGTTTCTACGCAACTTCTGGACGCGATGAGTCCGCACCGTTGTCTGAGCTGGGAGTAGGTGGAACGTCGAAGCAGAAAGAAGAGTATGGAGGAATTCGCAAAATGTTCAGATGGCGATCAGCACGGATTGTGGAGGCTTCGTTCCGCAACACTGAAAAATTCGCTGATACTATCTTACTCACTTCAAGATCTCGGTCACTAATTGAACTACACACACACACGTCAACATCGAACGAAACGATCCTGCCAAGGGCCAATACCACAAGGTATCGCAGTGAATGTTTTCATCATTTCAGCTTTTTTATGGGGATTGAAAAGGTTACAATAGAAGCAAAAAAGAAGTCGTGTCGTTGTCTCTTTCACCACAGACTACGGCGTTTTAAGAAAGGTCGAATCTGTTGTTGCTCACTCACTCACTCATCCCATTAGCTGGCGGCTGGCGGAGCGGGATGACCTCTCAACCAGTACACTACTGTAGGTGCCATAGGAGCTCGTGTGGCCTGAACGATACGCTTCCATTCAGAACGATTAGCCGCAATTATTTTAGCATTAACGACACTGCACCGTTGAGGTTTTAGATCAGCTTCGACTGTCTTCAACCACGTCTTCTTCGGGGCTGTTCTCTCGACCTTCCACAGTGTTGGGCGCTTTCTCCATAACAAGCTGTGCGGTAGACGGCTGGCTTCCATTCTGCATACGTGCCCAAACCAACGCAACCTCCTCGTCCGGATTTGTTCTTCGATCGTCGGTTGATGGTCGCAGCTGTCTCGAATAACGTCGTTGCGAACGCGATCTCTTAACGTTGTTTCGAGAATTTGACGCAAACACCGCATTTGGAAAACTTCCAGCTTGCTGAGATCCGACTTGAGCAAGGTCCACGACTCCGAGCCGTACAGTAGAATCGGCATTATAAGTGATCGGAAGATCCGCATCTTGGTCTTGATTGACAAGTCGCCCTTTTTCCACAGACACCAACCTAGTGAAGCAAAAGCAGCACACGTCTGCCCGATCCTGCATTGTATCTCTGTGCGGCCCCCACCTTGCGCTGTTGCACTACGGATCCTAGGTACTTGAACTCCTCGACTTGTTGGAGCTCAGCTTCTTCGAAGAACACAGATGCACGTGAACCGTCTGACGGCATGACTTTAGTCTTGCCCTTATTTATCCGTAGACCGTACGATTCCGCGATTTCCGCTATATCCTTCATCAAATCCGTAGCTTCCATATCAGTATCATTGAACACAGCGCTGTCGTCCGCGAATATCAAGTCCGTGACGAACTCGTTATCGCCATACTGGACTCCTCTTCTATCTTTTAAGGCCTTCCTCATTATGGCGTCGACCACAGTGTTGAAGAGCAGTGGCGAAATTACATCCCCTTGCCGTACTCCTGCATTGACCGCGAATTCCTCAGACGGCTTGCCCCCGACGCGGACGCAGCTAGTTGAACCGTTGTATGTTCCCTGCAGAAGCTTCACAATTTTTCCCGGCATGTGTTCGCACTCCAATATTCTCCATAAGGCAGGCCAGTGTACGCAGTCAAAGGCCGACTTGAAGTCGATGAAGGTGATAACAACCCGCTTTCCACAGCGGATCCTTTCCTCCATAAGTTGACGAAGTGCGAATATTTGATCAGCGCAGCCTCGACCAGGACGAAATCCTGCCTGTTCCTCGCGACTGGTATGCTCCCGATGGCGTTGAAGTCTGCACTGGATTATCTTCATGAAGACTTTACCAACGATTGATAACAGACTGATTCCGCGATAGTTTTTACAGTCCCTGGTATCACCCTTTTTGTGAATCGGCACGACGATAGCCTTCTTCCAGGTAGATGGGACGTTTTCTGACTGCCAGACGAGGGTGATCAGTTGATGTAACCGTCGTTGCAACACATCACCACCCGCCTTAATCGCTTCAGCAGTAACGTTGTCTACGCCAGGCGCCTTCCCGTTTTTGAGACGCATAATTGCAGCTCTCACTTCGTCCAGAGTGGGTTCAGAGTCAAGCATTGCTTCCCGTGGCACTTCAACTGGTAGAGGTTCATCAAGTGGGCCTTGTGGTGCATCGTGACTATAGAGTTCGCTGAGGAACTGCTTCCATCGTGACAGGCGCTCATCCACAGAACGCACATAGGAGCCATCCATATTCCTAATACAATCACTAGCTGAATTGGTCTTCTTTCTGAGACGGTTTAGTGTACCATACAATGTGCGATAGTTATTCCTTACAGAAGCCTCCTCTAGTTCGTCGGCTATCTTATTCCAGTAAGACTCTCGCTCGTCTTTCAACTTTCGACGGAGCTCTCGACACAGCTGCCGATAACGTCCGCAGTCGCTTAGCTTCACTTGCTTCCGCTTATCCACTTATCTCTGTCGCTTATCTCTGTTGTTATCGTGAAGTTACCGGCGAACCACGAGATTTGTAGTCGAGTCTAGGCTAGGTGAGTACATTGGTCATATTTAGCACTGAGCATTCCGTTTTGTGGCGAACAATTCGATTTTTGAAGTGCATGTCGCACTGGTGCGACACGCGGTCCCACCAGTGGGACACTAACTTCAAAAATGATGTGTAAAGCCTCTTTCACAGTTCGATCGCTGTGCGATGCGACCGAATGAAGTTCATGCGTATCGATCTGGCTGCTTCGAGACAAGATCGTGGGGAAAGTCGCCCAATCGCGCGATTGGGCGACTGACATTGCCAGATCTTGCGCCGTGGACCGGTCGCGGCGACCGATTCATGTGGCCTCGTTCAAATTCCCCTATTTTTCCCCGTTGATTCTATTTCTTATTAGTTTTGCTTTTTCAGGTAGATTACCTTCATTCTCGACTGCCTAGGTGATTATTCGCTACGCAGAAGATCTTCTGTTTCTTAGGAGAATTCATTGTTCAGTTAATTCTGTGTTTCACTTTGTGACATTCGAAGGAATTTATTCGCTCAGTTCATCTATATTATTCCCCTTTCGCACTTCTAAGGTCAGTGCTTAATTTTTCAATAATCATTTGTAAAAGCTAAGTGTCCATGGGAGGTGTTGGACTCGTTTTGAGAGTGAATTTTTATTCGCCGTGTCCTTTTATTCCAATCTTCACGGCTTGTGAGCTGCCTACCAGATGAGCTATGAATCTCAGAATTCATGATACAATCCATGAAGCTTTCAAATAAAAAAGAGTAAAGAAAACAAAAAAATTCTCATAGAAGACATTCAACACCACCCACGGCCGGCAAACGGTCACAAATAATTGATCACAAAGTTTTTCATGCATAGATACATATATACAGCATATAAACACAGCTGCAGTTGGCTATGTTTATTAGCTGTATCCATCTATGCTGGTTAGGCGTCGATTAGAATGTGTACGTAAAAGTGTGTGATCGCCAACTTTCGCGGTTGGGCATTCACACTTCCAAAGCCTGCGATTTCCAAGGCGACGCGACGGTCGCGTCGCCGTGCACACGATCGCGTCGCACAGCGATCGAACTCTAAAAGAGGTCTTAAATGAAGGATTTCGAAAATTCAATCTACACAAACCTGTAAATTCTCTCACCTGCACTGAATTTATGAGGACCGCATACAGACTGCTCGTCCATTACTCGTACAATGACTGTTCAAAATTTCGCCGCTCTTTGCCGCGTGCGCCGTTTTTGACAAACGATCGCAAAAATCTTCCTTCAAAAACAAAGCGATTTAAGAGATTTTCGGCTCACATGTCACATAATTAGGTAGCAAATTGATCTGTGAATATAATAGCGTTTCCAGAATTAAAAAAATCTTCATTCAAAAAAGTTACATGCATCCGACGTTTTTTTTGCCAAGTTTGGCCGTTGCTCCCCGTTTTTACAAAATTTAGCGCGGGTATTGTACCTGGAGCAGGTGCAGTATAGCAGAGGTCTACGAGGGTCGTGCCGCGTGTGGCTCGTGGTTAAATAGCTATTGACGGAGTCTTATTCTGTTAGCGTAGCCGCTAAGCAGCCGCCTGCCTGCCGCGCTGCAAGCTGTTCTTAGGTGGTGCGGGAGCACCTGAGCCCATCCTGCCGTCTGATCAAGCATTGAGGGCGATTTATTGGGTCGAATTAGGAAGTCTTGTGTACCCTCACTTTGTAACTACATATAGGCGCGCACATTTCTACATAATTCAGAACAGAGCGCGGCTTCGTTTCACGTTTAGGAAGAAGGAATACGAAAAGAATCAGGAACAAGCAAAGTTCAGCCTAGGCTGGTAAAAGTAAGTCGGGTGGATAGCCGCGCGGCGCGGTCAAAGAGGATGGTATGGTTTCCGTTTTCATTTTAGTCTGACGCATGAACCAGGCGGCTGGCCGTGCGGGGTTGGCAGCCTCACTAGAGAATGGGTTTCGATTTGTGCGGGGTGATCTACCGTCGCAGCCCCGTCCATTCATCAGACTAAAATCATTGCGCGAACTCTAAGTGAGTTTTCCTAGTCCGTTTTTTAATTTTTCAAATTTCTTCGGCCAGTCGGTCAACAATCCAAACGGTTATGAAATACACAACGAAAAGCTAAAAATTCGTCGGCGAGACTAAGAAAATTCGCTTGAAGTTGTTTTAATCGCACAAAGCGGTCGTCCACCCGGCTTACTTTTACCAGCCTAGGCTGTACATTATAGTTGTACACGAACGAAATTTTCGAAAAATTTTCGAAAAAGTTTTTGAAAAACTTTTCGTTCGTTCGAAAATTCGTGGAACGAATTTTTTTTTAGATTCCGTTCGTTCGAAATTTCGGCGAACGAAATTTTTTCAGATTCAGTTCGTTCGAAATTTCGTCGAAAGAAATTTTTTCGAAATTCGTTCGTTCGGGATTCTATCCAACAAATTTCGAAAAAAGTTTGAAATTTCCGACAAATTTCGAAAAAAGTTCGCAATTTTAAACGAATTTCGAAAAAATCCAAATTTCGATTAGTTTCGAATTTCGTTCGTTCGACCTGCGCAATTTCGAAATTTTTTTGAACGAAAATTTTTCAATTTTCGTTCGTTCGACATTTTTTTCGAAATTGTACAAATATATTGCACATACAAAACGGCAAGATGGGCGACACGTGTACGACTTTCCTTTTTATATCTACCCCTAGCAGGATTTCTCGTTCGTTAAAGGCAGTGTTCGCGATGAAAAAGTTGACCGTTTTTCGGCGGAAATGTAAGCCTTGGGTCCCTCTAAGAATAGAAGGGAAGAAAGTGCGACCGAAAACGTTCGGGAAGTGGGTGAAAATCTCGTGGGCCAGCCGACCCATCGGGCCACCCCGCCCACGTCCTATAACAGTTGTCCTAATTCGTGTTAATGTAAGAACAGACACCGATTTTTCG
The DNA here is from genome assembly GCA_029168955.1 of Aplectana chamaeleonis. Taxonomy (NCBI): domain Eukaryota; kingdom Metazoa; phylum Nematoda; class Chromadorea; order Rhabditida; family Cosmocercidae; genus Aplectana; species Aplectana chamaeleonis. The sequence goes on along the minus strand of JAPDOI010001244.1, from coordinate 52,592 downwards.
AATATTGTTGTATCGTCCATCACTGGATGAGGGATCGCCGCGACGCTGCTTGGCGGGAAAAATTGCGCGATCAATAGCCACTCTTCCTTCGTTTTCCCGCGCGCAATTTTTCCCGCCAAGCAGCGTCGCAGCGATCCCTCATCCAGTGATGGACGATAATTGTTTATTACAGGGTCAACCTGCGTAATGCATCGCAAACGATAAAAAATAAGATTAAAAACACGTATATTCTTCATCGCGAAAGGTTCTTACACCCAGCATGTACATACATTGACCCCTCTTATTTTTAAAGAGTTTTCGAAACAAAAAACAGAAAGCAAAGCCACTTACCTAAAAATTTTGAAGCGCGAAACCATTCACCCGCGTCAGGTTCGATGCGGTGTACGCAGTGGCCCTGCGTACCACGCATCGAACCTGACTTCGGGGGTATGCACAAATTACTCAGACATTCGGAGCGTTGAACTTTGGGGGAAAATGACGCTCGAGTTGAACTACTGAGGCTATCTTGTCGGGGTGAACTGATGAGAACGATGCGTTGAAGTGATGGGCTTATCGTCGCGCTGCGTGTTGCGTCGCGTGCGCAGTGCCCACAGACGACGGCTCCAACGCAAAGTTGAACGCCGAAATCAAACCAGCGGTACATACGAGCCGTCTCGAGGTGGGGTTAGACCGATTCATTTCATTGTCAAGTGTTTGCTCCTCGAACTCTGCCTTCGAGGTGAGTGAGGGTACGAGTGCCTGCTCCTATACCAACACGGGTGCTCTATCGTGGGAGCAGGGAAGAGGCGGAGCATTTGCACTTTGATTGACACAGAAAGTGCACTCCTGGTTAGGGGCCAGGTGGGGTTAGGTATATTGAAATAACGTTCAACCGTAAGGAGAAACTAGGCAAACCGTGTAGGATTAGCATGCAGAATTTATTTGAAATTCCCTCCGATCAGCACTTCTGTTCAACTTTAGTGTAAATCCGTATCAACTACCGAACAATTTCCGTTGAACTAACGGGGAAATTCGGCTGATTTCCAGTGTGGACATTAGTTCAACGGATTTTCCACGGTAGTTGAACGTTCTGAATGTGGGAGAACAGGCATAATTATTTTTTCAGTAATTTTTTTCAAACGGTTTCTCTCCGGTAGTTGATTGTTCTGTAGTGACTTTTTTTCTAATAACCTCTTCATAGTGGACTTACCCTCTATAAAACGTCGTAATTCACATCATTCGAGGCGCGAGCGGCGCGCGCGACGCCTCGGCCTCCGTCTGCCCTACGCTCTGTCACTGTCTCTAACCTCCGCTCTGCACCAGCACGCGTAGGAACCAAGTGAATGCCGCCGTTTTATAGCCTGTACCTACCCAAAAACATCGGAAACTATAATGCGGTTTTTATCGTGAACACTGCCTTTAGGGACTGTAGTATGACGACTAGTCTGACAATAGGGGGGGAGGGAATTACCACGTCGTGAAGGCGTGGCGTAGATCACACTACCGTAGTCTGTGTGGGCTGCCAGGTCCGACTGACGAATCGAGGAGCCCATTTGATGCCGGCGAGACCATTCAGAATCAGTTCACGGAACTCCGGATTCAGAAACGCGTAGAGCAATGGATTCGCGACGCATGACAGCATCGCAAGACTGAAATGAGTTTCTAATATCAAACGGAAAGTTGCGTATGTGATCTATGAAAAGGAGCAATGATTTTTTTCTGAACGGAAGAGTACGTAATCTTTGTAGACTCATTTTATGTTCAAGAAAGCGTTTTTCTGGAAAGCATCTATTTTTCGAGCTGCACATTTTTAGCTGGAAATATGTCAATACCCATGTTTACGAAATACTTTGCTTCAGAGGATTTGATTTTTTGCACTAGTAATTAGAAATAAATTATTACTTTGATATTCAGCCTGAATATTGTATTGAAAGAGCGAACGTTCGCAGTCCGGCAAGCTCTATATACTGCAATGTTTACGCTCAAGTGTGAAATACGTTACCGCGCAGCTCGCCCTGAAGCTAAAATAGAAGTCTACATCTTTTTTTTTTAACACGCCGCACCGCAACTTCCGTGAGGCGAAAAATTAATCCGAAACGGCTTTAGTTGATCTTTCAATAAAATGGTAACCAATAATGTGATGTTTTCGGACATAGCGCAGCATTTTTGAAAACAGCTACGTGGCACACGCGAAAGAGAGTAGGCGATAGCTATCAATTGAAGGATACCGCGTCACTTAACACCTAAGAGACCGTGTGTTCACACGCCATAAACGATTTTTCGTAGCTTCTTCGAAAAACAAGAGTCCTTTTCAATGTAGCTGAAAAACCGTATTAAGAGGAGCTGATATTACTGGTTGGCAGACATGAGTCACCTTCGTATTCTTTTATTCGGGTTGTTTCATAAGGAGAATCCCGGTTTTAATACCCACTGAACTGATTGGCGCTGGAGCGCGCGGCCGGCTGCGCATACAGTCCACCTCCGCATTGTCGTTCAGTCCGCAAAGTGCATGCTGATTGCGAAATCGTGCTGCGGCGCGGTGGCGAGCATCCTCAGACAAGGAAGTGGATCACCCGGGCGCTTTTCGCCTTTGGTGCCCGGGTGATCCCACCGCCCGGGTGATCCTACATCCCTGTCTGAGGATACTCGCAACCGCGCCGCAGCACGATTTTGCAATCAGCGCGCACTTTGCGGACTGAACGGCAGTGCGGAAGTGAACTGTAGTAGCTCTGGGTCGCCCGGTCCCTGAAAGGCAGGGTTCACGATAAAAATGAAGTTTGAGCTCTCTTCATGAGAATGTAGATTTGGTCGTCACAAAAGTAAAAATAAGTGAAAAAACCCGGAAGCTTGTATGGATGAGAAGGATTTTCGCTTGAGGAAGATTTCCGGAAGTTTTCGACAACGAATTCTCAAATCTAATCTCATTCACTGCCAATGATTGCACGTCAAAGCTTGGCAGTGATGGAGACGTATCGGTGTTGACCACAACAACAACAGGAGGCCGGCCCTGAACAAAAGGATAATTTTTGAAACCGTTTTCTGCCTTTGATAAGACTTTCGAATCCGTTTTTTTAAACACTGTTCTGCTTCTGAGGGCTACCACTATTGTTTTTCAAAGAAAACTCAAGAACGTATTTTTATCGTGAACACTGCTTTTAAGTGTTAACTGCGTCGCGATTCACTAAGGAAATTAAACGAGCTATAGAAATGCGAACAAATGATGAGAATTTGTTCGCTTACAAGTGCGTGATGAGGTTCAGGAGGTAGGTGTAATCATTGCCGTTGTAGGCGAGCAGATCGCGACTGTCGGTGAACTCCATAAGAGTGCTGACAATGTTATGAGGAAGAGAAGTGATGCCGAAGATCACCACCATCGACACCAGTATCAAAGTCACTCGACGTCGCTGCTGAGTCACTCGCTTCTTCTGCTCGATCAAATGCGTCAGCTGAAACAATTACATAAGAATTTTGATCGCACTGGGAGGATGTGCCATATAGCCTTTCTCCATTGGTTCAATCCGGTCCACATAGTCCACGTAGTCCACGTAGGCGGCGGAGCGGTTGAAAATGTTAGGATTCTCGTAAATGACTGTGATCTTTTTCTATTTTTCCACCCACTCAGCCAAACCATCGCTCGGAGCGGAATCGGCTCCTCCCATTTATGACGTCATCGCCCGGAGAGAGGCCGAGGGGCGAACTGGCACAGCGGTACCTGTCCGGTTGGAAAAGCACACTCGGCCGCTGTCCGGCCACTCTCATGGCAACAGCGGTGCCATCGCCAGAGACACAGGATCGGTTGTTGTTTGAGTGATAACGTGCGGAACACTCTTGTGTAGAAGGGCAGTTGGCCTTTCAAGGCCACTCTTGAGAGTCGAGTTTGGGTCACTCTGAGGAGGCAATTTTGGGCGACCAAAAATATCCCCCATGTCCCACGGTGAGGAAGACTTCCTCATTGCGGACCATGACGGGATGGTATCCTGGTTGCGCCCTGTGGTAGGACTAACCTCCCTCCCCACAGGCCGTAACAAGTACCCTGTCCTCCTAAGAGACTTCACCCTCCCGAAGAGGCGGAAATAAAGAAAAATTAGCAGTTGGAAAAATGTCGATAATCGCCCGGACAGCGACAGCAATGCCAAATGCGACCGAATATCTCTCCGAGCGGGATTGCGGTCGCCCGGAGAGCGACTGCTGTCGCCCGAGTAGATGGCTATTTTTCGCTCAGAGCGGAGAGACAGCGTCGGTCGAGTGGATCTCCGGTCCCGTGGACCGGCTTGAAAAATCGGAGAGAAACTGTTTATTCGATTGATTCTCGGATTAGCTAACCCTTGTCAAGGCTGCGCAGAATATGCCAATATGCATGAAACTTCTCCTGTTTTTATGCCATACAGGAGCATCGTTCGTGACGAAAACTTTTGCAGGCAGTCGGGGATCGGCGCGGGCTCTGGAGTTCTCTTCTTTGAATGTTACAGAACAGGACTAAGTCACGCTCCTGGGGGGGGGGGAGGTCTGAAAAAATCGTCAAAAAATTGTTCAAATCAAGGTCTTGGGGTGGTGTCGCGAAGGCGAACTTCCGCTCCCAAGGTGGGTCTGCAGCGTGACCCCCTCGTCGATCAGCGGCGACCACCCGGCCGGGTCGATGCTGTCGGGCGAGGGGGACGAGGGTCATTCGCGTCTCCACTCCTCCGCCGTCGGCAGCCGGCCACTCTTTTGGCTGCGTTCCTTCTCTTTTTCTCACGTCGCTGTTCGAGGGGCTACTCAGCCCTTAGAACATTATATTACATTATACTACAGCAACCTTTTAGCCGGACATCGGTCCGGCCCTCCTTGCAGCCGTAGTCCCGTAGGATCATTACTAACTTACTCTATTAGTACAGACATGATTCAGTCTGTACTCACCCTTCTCACAACTCATCTCTAACCTATTAACTTCTCACATATTAACATCTACATAATAAACAGTAATCATTCTGGTGTCGTGTTTGTGATTATCGGATCGCATCCGATCGTATTTTATATTTTGTTATCTTGTGTTTGATGTTCCCCCTTTGTGGTCCCCCGGACATAGAGAGTGAGAGGGTTAGGTCTTAAGTCCCCTGGGTTAGAGGTAGGTAATACATATTTAATACAGCTATAATACAGTAGGGTGAGCGGGTGAGCCCGTCCCTCACCGACCGGTGTCTAGCCGATTCGCGTGAAGTGGGGTCTGAATGAAATTGGCCTTCTTCACACCTCGTGCAGTACCCTGTTCGCAGTTTTCGAATTTGAGGCAGTTTCCACTAATTTCACTTCTCTGCGCAAATACAATACCGCTGCTATCCACGGGAAAAAATGGGCGAAATCGCCAAAGTGGGCAACTAAAGCGTCTTTCGTTCACAACTCGCCTCAAAGTGCTCTGTTTTCAATTTCGAAAACGCCGAAATGTACAGCATGTCGTGATCTGATCAATCGTGTCAAAATATTTCGCGAAATTTATGAGCAAATTTTTTTTCAAGGCGAAATACATTCTCATTTTGGCCATGCTAGAGATCGAGTACGGTTGCTTTTGATCAAATGGGCTCGTTATCTTGTGATAACATTATCAAATTCATAACTAACTCCATTTTAAATAAGCGTTTTCATAGGTAAATTACGATTTTGTTGTTTCATATAGTTAGATAGATGGTTGCACGGTGAACATTTTGATACCTTCGAAATTGAAAACGGAGCACTTTGAGGCGAGTTGTGGTCGAAACACACTTTAGTTGCCCACTTTGCCCATTTTTCCCTTGGATAGCAGCGGTATTGTATGACCTCGATGAATGCTGCTCGTGTGTAAAGTAAAGTCTCTTCACTCAAATCAGCTTTTCAATGGACATTCAAAACGATAGATCCGGAGCAAATGCGAGCATCCCTAGTTTTTTTCGTTGTTCTGCATTTTCGGATTAAAGCAATTGCAAAAATAATAAAAATGATAAAGTGCTTCGATTTTTTCTCATTACGAAACTTCAAAAAGAGTTCTGATAGTCAGGCTGTCGCATAGCCGCGATTACTGATCGATGGACTGAGAGGCCTCACAGTGGGGGGTCTGAGATTCAGTGATTTGGGGAGGGGGGCCTGAGGGGTTGAAAATCGGAAAATTGACACTGCCAATTTTGCCGCACCCCGGTCGTCGTCGTCGTTCGTTTCGTCATGAAATTGGTACTACATAAGAATGGAATGCGATGTAATAAAAAATTCAATAATTATTTTGAGGTTGCAATGTTAAAATTTTTCTTGAATCTTTCAGGAGTTAAAGGCAGTGGTCGCGATCAAAAATGCTTGTCGTCTTTTTCTCTCCAAATCCTTTCCTGGGTCTCCAGTAGTAGGACCTATAAGAAAAAATCGCGAAAAACCACTGTTTTGGGCCGAATTTGAAACCTGAACTTTCTTGCCTTTTGATGGTGGACGAGCCCTCTCCACATCATCGGCATCGATGACCTCTTATATCAAGAACATCAGCTAGCTTGAAATTGAATGTCAATCAATGAACCTTCGAATTTATGTACACATCTAGTCAAAAACATTGACTGAAGTGATGCTTTCATTATTCAACTGTTTTTATTCGTTAAATTTGCATTTATTTCGTCCTCTGAATGTCGATGATTTTTGACTGCTCGGCATGAGACTGCGATCTGTTTCGTCATCGCTGTGCACGTGTGCACGAACTAGCTTCTTTGGGCCCTAGAAACTCTATTTGTAGACCGTTTTTCACCGCGCTACCTTCATAGTTTTTCAGTTGTTTTTGATCTAAGCTGATTTTTGTAGTTTTTTCGATAACGTTTTTCATCGTGACCACTGCCTTTAATCACATGAAGGAGGAGGTGAAGGTGAACATGCACGACATGTTTTTGTTTTATGTAATAAACAATGTTGGTAAATAAATGTCTGTAAATAATGATATATTAAGTAAAATCGGTGCAGAGATATGAAAACTCCAGGTGTAAGAATGAAGGAAAAAAACCAATATAGAGAAACAAGGGAAGCGGAAGTGTTATACGGCAGCGGATAGTTGACGAATGGTGTAATTGCACTACACCCCCTCGACAGAAAAGTTGTTGTAATTTACTTGAACTGATTCAATGAGAGCTGTTATTAGGCCTAAACGGTGGACTATACACCTGTGCTAGAACACAGAAAATTTCATGTCGAACGGTTGATGCGGAGAGGCCCCACAATATACGAGTGAGGTGAAGGGAAGTAAGTCCCGAGGTGGTATCCTCTATATATAAATAATCGCAAAGGGCAATTCAAAAAAGTGGGATTTTAGCACAAAACGCGAGAATTTCGCGCCATCCATTCCGAGATGTGCAGGTTCCGGGGTTACTGTAGCTAAGCACAGCCGGTGCAGCACATGTTTCGAAAACCGCCATTGCGCTTCTTTTCTTTTTTTTTCCTTTTTCTTTTTTCTTCTTTTTGTTTTCAGTGGGGCTTCAGAATACGAGATCGGGGGGACGTGGAAATTCAGTTCGGGTCCAGATTACGTGATCGGGGGGACGTGGAAATTCAGTTCGGGTCCAGAAGACGTGATCGGGGTTGCGTGGAAATTCAGTAAGGCTACAAAAGGGGTGACGTGGAAATTCAATGGGGCTTCAGAAGACGTGGGAATTCAGCAAGGCTTCAAAAGACGTGATCGGGGTGACGTGGGAATTCAGTAAGGCTTTAGAAGACGTGTCCAGGGTGACGTGGAAATTCAGTAGAGCTTCAGAAGACGTGTCCAGGGTGACGTGGAAATTCAGTAGAGCTTCAGAAGACGTGATCGGAGTGACGTGGGAATTCAGTAAGGCTTCAGAAGACGTGTCCAGGGTGACGTGGAAATTCAGTGGGGCCTCAGAAGACGTGATCGGGGGGGGGGGCGTGGGAATTCAGCAAGGCTTCAGAAGACGTGATCGGGGCGACGTGGGAATTCAGTAGAGTTTCAGAAGACGTGATCGGGGGGACGTGGGAATTTAGTAAGGCTTCAGAAGACGTGATCGGGGTGACGTGGGAATTCAGTAGGGCTTCAGAAGACGTGATCGGAGTGACGTGAGAATTCAGTAAGGCTTCAGAAGACGTGTCCAGGGTGACGTGGAAATTCAGTGGGGCTCCAGAAGACGTGATCGGAGTGACGTGGGAATTCAGTAAGGCTTCAGAAGACGTGTTCAGGGTGACGTGGAAATTCAGTAGGGCTTCAGAAGACGTGATCGGAGTGACGTGGGAATTCAGTAGGGCTACAGAAGACGTGATCGGAGTGACGTGGGAATTCAGTAAGGCTTCAGAAGACGTGTCCAGGGTGACGTGGAAATTCAGTGGGGCTCCAGAAGACGTGATCGGAGTGACGTGGGAATTCAGTAGGGCTTCAGAAGACGTGATCGGAGTGACGTGAGAATTCAGTAAGGCTTCAGAAGACGTGTCCAGGGTGACGTGGAAATTCAGTGGGGCTCCAGAAGACGTGATCGGAGTGACGTGGGAATTCAGTAGGGCCTCAGAAGACGTGATCGGGGGGGGGGCGTGGGAATTCAGCAAGGCTTCAGAAGACGTGATCGGGGCGACGTGGGAATTCAGTAGAGTTTCAGAAGACGTGATCGGGGGGACGTGGGAATTCAGTAAGGCTTCAGAAGACGTGATCGGAGTGACGTGGGAATTCAGTAGAGTTTCAGAAGACGTGATCGGGGTGACGTGGGAATACAGTAGAGTTTCAGAGGACGTGATCGGGGGGACGTGGGAATCCAGCAAGGTTTCAGAAGACGTGATCGGGGTGACGTGGGAATTCAGTAGGGCTTCAGAAGACGTGATCGGAGTGACGTGGGAATTCAGTTCGGCTTCAGAAGACGTGTCCAGGGTGACGTGGAAATTCAGTGGGGCTCCAGAAGACGTGATCGGGGGGACGTGGGAATTCAGTAAGGCTTCAGAAGACGTGATCGGGGTGACGTGGGAATTCAGTAGGGCTTCAGAAGACGTGATCGGAGTGACGTGGGAATTCAGTAAGGCTTCAGAAGACGTGATCGGGGTGACGTGGGAATTCAGTAAGGCTTCAGAAGACGTGTTCAGGGTGACGTGGAAATTCAGTAAGGCTTCAGAAGACGTGTCCAGGGTGACGTGGAAATTCAGTGGGGCTCCAGAAGACGTGATCGGAGTGACGTGGGAATTCAGTAAGGCTTCAGAAGACGTGTTCAGGGTGACGTGGAAATTCAGTGGGGCTTCAGAAGACGTGTCCAGGGTGACGTGGGAATTCAGTAGGGCTTCAGAAGACGTGATCGGAGTGACGTGGGAATTCAGTAGGGCTACAGAAGACGTGATCGGAGTGACGTGGGAATTCAGTAGGGCTTCAGAAGACGTGATCGGAGTGACGTGGGAATTCAGTTCGGCTCCAGAATACGTGATCGGGGGGACGTGGGAATTCAGTAAGGCTTCAGAAGACGTGTCCAGGGTGACGTGGAAATTGAGTAAGGCTTCAGAAGACGTGATCGGGGTGACGTGGGAATTCAGTAGGGCTTCAGAAGACGTGATCGGAGTGACGTGGGAATTCAGTAGGGCTTCAGAAGACGTGATCAGGGTGAAGTGGGAATTCACTAGGAGCTTCAGAAGACGTGATCGGGGTGACCTGAGAATTCAGTAAGGCTTCAGAAAACGTGATCAGGGGGACGTGGGAATTCAGTAGGGCTTCAGAAGACGTGATCGGAGTGACGTGGGAATTCAGCAAGGCTTCAGAAGACGTGATCGGGGTGACGTGGAAACTCAGTAGGGCTTCAGAAGACGTGATCGGGGTGACGTGGGAATTCAGTAAGGCTTCAGAAGACGTGATCGGGGTGACGTGGGACTTCAGTAGGGCTTCAGAAGACGTGGGCGGAGTGACGTGGGAATTCAGCAAGGCTTCAGAAGACGTGATCGGGGTGACGTGGGAACTCAGTAGGGCTTCAGAAGACGTGATCGGGGTGACGTGGGAATTCAGTAAGGCTTCAGAAGACGCGTCCAGGGTGACGGGAAAATTCAGTGGGGCTCCAGAAGACGTGATCGGGGTGACGTGGGAATTCAGTAAGGTTTTAGAAGACGTGATCGGGGTGACGTGGAAATTCAGAAGGGCTTCAGAAGACGTGATCGGGGTGACGTGGAAATTCAGTGGGGCTTCAGAAGACGTGATCGGGGTGACGTTAGAGTTCAGTAGGACTTCAGAAGACGTGATCGGGGTGACGTGGGAATTCAGTAGGGCTTCAGAAGACGTGATCGGGGTGCCGTGGGAATTCAGTAGGACATCAGAAGACGTGATCGGGGTGACGTGGGAATTCAGTAAGGCTTCAGAAGACGTGATCGGGGTGACGTGGGAATTCAGTAGGGCTTCAGAAGACGTGATCGGAGTGACGTGGGAATTCAGCAAGGCTTCAGAAGACGTGATCGGGGTGACGTGGGAACTCAGTAGGGCTTCAGAAGACGTGATCGGGGTGACGTGGGAATTCAGTAAGGCTTCAGAAGACGCGTCCAGGGTGACGTGGAAATTCAGTGGGGCTCCAGAAGACATGTACGGGGGGACGTGGGAATTCAGTAAGGCTTCAGAAGACGTGATCGGGGTGACGTGGGAATTCAGTAGGGCTTCAGAAGACGTGATCGGAGTGACGTGGGAATTCAGTAAGGCTTCAGAAGACGTGATCGGGGTGACGGGGGAATTCAGTAAGGCTTCAGAAGACGTGATCGGGGTGACGGGGGAATTCAGTAGGGCTTCAGAAGACGGGATCGGTGTGACGTGGGAATTCAGTAGGGCTTCAGAAGACGTGATCGGGGGGACGTGGGAATTCAGTAAGGCTTCAGAAGACGTGATCGGGGTGACGTGGGAATTCAGTAGGGCTTCAGAAGACGTGATCGGGGTGACGTGGGAATTTAGTAGGGCTTCAGGAGACGTGATGGGGGTGCCGTGGGAATTCAGTAGGGCTTCAGAAGACGTGATCGTGTTGCCGTGGGAATTCAGTAGGGCTTCAGAAGACGTGATCGGGGTGCCGCGGGAATTCAGTAGGGCTTCAGAAGACGTGATCGGGGTGACGTGGGAAATTAGTAGGACTTCAGGAGACGTGATGGGGGTGCCGTGGGAATTCAGTAGGGCCTCAGAAGACGTGATCGGGGTGCCGTGGGAATTCAGTAGGGCTTCAGAAGACGTGATCGGGGTGCCGTGGGAATTCAGTAGGGCTTCAGAAGACGTGATCTGGGTGACGTGGAATTCAGTTGGGCCCCAGAAGTCGTGGTCGGGGTGACGTGGGAATTTAGTTCGGCTTCAGAAGACGTGATCGGGGTGTCGTGGGATTCCAGTAAGGCTTCAGAAGACGTGATCGGGTGTGACGTGGGAATTCAGTAGGGCTTCAGAAGACGTGATCGGGGTGACGTGGGAATTCAGTAAGGCTTCAGAAGACGTGATCAGGGTGACGTGGAAATTCAGTGGGGCTTCAGAAGACGTGATCGGGGTGACGGGAATTCAGCAAGGCTTCAGAAGACGTGATCGGGGTGACGTGGGAATTCAGTAGGCTTCAGAAGACGTGATCGGGGACGTGGGAATTCAGTAAGGCTTCAGAAGACGTGATCGGGGTGACGTGGGAATTCAGTAGGGCTTCAGAAGACGTGATCGGAGTGACGGGGGAATTCAGTAAGGCTTCAGAAGACGTGATCGGGGTGACGTGGGAATTCAGTGGGGCTCCAGAAGACGTGATCGGGGGGGACGTGGGAATTCAGTAAGGCTTCAGAAGACGTGATCGGGGTGACGTGGGAATTCGGTAGAGTTTCAGAAGACGTGATCGGAGTGACGTGGGAATTCAGTTCGGCTCCAGAAGACGTGATTGGGGGGACGTGGGAATTCAGCAAGGCTTCAGAGGACGTGTCCAGGGTGACGTGCAAATTCAGTAGAGCTTCAGAATACGTGATCGGGGTGACGTGGGAATTCAGTAGTTTCAGAAGACGTGATCGGGGTGACGTGGGAATTCAGTAGGGCTTCAGAAGACGTGATCGGAGTGACGTGGGAATTCAGTAGGGCTTCAGAAGACGTGATCGGAGTGACGTGGGAATTGAGTAAGGCTTCAGAAGACGTGTTCAGGGTGACGTGGAAATTCAGTAGAGCTTCAGAACACGTGATCGGGAGGACGTGGGAATTCAGTAAGGCTCCAGAAGACGTGATCGGGGGGACGTGGGAATTCAGTAAGGCTTCAGAAGACGTGTCCAGGGTGACGTGAAAATTCAGTAGATCTTCAGAAGACGTGATCGGGTGACGTGGAAATTCAGTAAGGCTTCAGAAGACGTGATCGGGGTGACATGGAAATTTAGTAGGGCTTCAGAAGGCGTGATCGGGCTGACGTGGGAATTCAGTGAGGCTTCAGAAGACGTGTCCAGGGTGACGTGGGAATTCAGTAGGGATTCAGAAGACGGGATCGGTGTGACGTGGGAATTCAGTAGGGCTTCAGAAGACGTGATCGGGGAGACGTGGGAATTCAGTAGAGCTTCAGAAGACGTGATCGGGGCGACGTGGGATTCCAGTAAGGCTTCAGAAGACGTGATCGGTGTGACGTGGGAATTCAGTAGGGCTTTAGAAGACGTGATCGAAGTGACGTGGGAATTCAGTAGGGCTTCAGAAGACGTGTTCGGGGCGACGTGAAAATTCAGTAGAACTTCAGAAGACGTGATCGGGGTGAGTGGGAATTGAGCAGGGCTCCAGAAGACGTGATCGGCGTGACGTGGGAATTAAGCAGGGCTTCGTAAGACGTGATCGGGGTGACGTGGGAATTCAGAAGGGCTTCAGAAGACGTGTTCGGGGCGACGTGAAAATTCAGTAAGGCTTCAGAAGACGTGATCAGGGGTGACGTGGAAATTCAGTAGAGCTTCAGAAGACGTGATCGGAGTGACGTGGGAATTCAGTAAGGCTTCAGAAGACGTGATCGGGGTGACGTGGGAATTCAGTGGGGCTTCAGAAGACGTGTCCAGGGTGACGTGGAAATTCAGTGGGGCTCCGGAAGACATGATCGGGGGGACTTGGGAATCCAGCAAGGTTTCAGAAGACGTGATCGGGGTGACGTGGGAATTCAGTAGGGCTTCAGAAGACGTGATCGGAGTGACGTGGGAATTCAGTTCGGCTTCAGAAGACGTGTCCAGGGTGACGTGGAAATTCAGTGGGGCTCCAGAAGACGTGATCGGAGTGACGTGAGAATTCCGTAAGGCTTCAGAAGACGTGATCGGGGCGACGTGGGAATTCAGTAGAGTTTCAGAAGACGTGATCGGGGGGACGTGGGAATTTAGTAAGGCTTCAGAAGACGTGATCGGGGTGACGTGGGAATTCAGTAGGGCTTCAGAAGACGTGATCGGAGTGACGTGAGAATTCCGTAAAGGTTCATAAGACGCCATCGGGGTGACGTGGAAATCCAGTAGGGCTTCAGAAGACGTGATCGGGGTGCCGTGGGAATTCAGTAAGGCTTCAGAAGACGTGATCGGGGTGACGTGGAAATTCAGTGGGGCTTCAGAAGACGTGTCCAGGGTGACGTGGGAAATCAGTGAGGCTTCAGAAGACGTGTCCAGGGTGACGTGGGAATTTCGTAGGGCTTCAGAAGACGCGATCGGGGTGCCGTGGGAATTCAGTAGGGCTTCAGAAGACGTGATCGGGGGGACGTGGGAATTCAGTAGGGCTTCAGAAGACGTGATCGGAGTGACGTGGGAATTCAGTAGGGCTTCAGAATACGTGATCGGGGGGACGTGGGAATTCAGTAAGGCTTCAGAAGACGTGATCGGGGTGACGTGGGAATTCAGTAGGGCTTCAGAAGACGTGATCGGAGTGACGTGGGAATTGAGTAAGGCTTCAGAAGACGTGATCGGGGTGACGTGGGAATTCAGTAGGGCTTCAGAAGACGTGATCGGAGTGACGTGGGAATTGAGTAAGGCTTCAGAAGACGTGTTCAGGGTGACGTGGAAATTCAGTAGAGCTTCAGAACACGTGATCGGGAGGACGTGGGAATTCAGTAAGGCTTCAGAAGACGTGATCGGTGGGACATGGGAATTCAGTAAGCTTCCGAAGACGTGATCGGGTCGTCGTGGGAATTAAGTAAGGCTTCAGAAGACGTGATCGGGGTTACGTGTGAATTGAGTAGGGCTCCAGAAGACGTGATCGGGGTGCCGTGGGAATTCAGTAAGACTTCAGAGGACGTCATCGGGGTGACGTGGGAATTCAGTAGGACTTCAGAAGACGTGATCGGGGTGCCGTGGGAATTCAGTAAGGCTTCAGAAGACGTGATCGGGGTGACGTGGAAATTCAGTGGGGCTTCAGAAGATGTGATCGGGGTGACGTTGGAATTTAGTAGGGCTTCAGAAGATGTGATCGGGGTGACGTTGGAATTAAGTAGCACTTCAGAAGGCGTGATCGGGGTGACGTCGAAATTCAGTGGGGCTTAAGAAGACGTGATCGGGGTGACGTGGGAACTCAGTAGTGCTTCAGAAGACGTGATCGGGGTGACGTAAGAACTCAGTAGGGCTTCAGAAGACGCCATCGGGGTGACGTGGAAATTCAGTGGGGCTTCAGAAGACGTGATCGGGGTGACGTGGGAATTCAGTAGGGCTTCAGAAGACGTGATCGAGGTGACGTGGGAATTCAGTAGGGCTTCAGAAGACGTGTCTAGGGTGACGTGGAAATTCAGTGGGGCTCCAGAAGACGTGATCGGGGGGACGTGGGAATTCAGCAAGGCTTCAGAAGACGTGATCGGGGTGACGTGGGAATTCAGTAGGGCTTCAGAAGACGTGATCGGAGTGACGTGGGAATTCAGCAAGGCTTCAGAAGACGTGATCGGGGTGACGTGGGAACTCAGTAGGGCTTCAGAAGACGTGATCGGAGTGACGTGGGAATTCAGTAAGGCTTCAGAAGACGTGTCCAGGGTGACGTGGAAATTCAGTGGGGCTCCAGAAGACGTGATCGGGGGGACGTGGGAATTCAGTAAGGCTTCAGAAGACGTGATCGGGGTGACGTGGGAATTCAGTAGGGCTTCAGAATACGTGATCGGGGGGACGTGGGAATTCAGTAAGGCTTCAGAAGACGTGATCGGGGTGACGTGGGAATTCAGTAGGGCTTCAGAAGACGTGATCGGAGTGACGTGGGAATTCAGCAAGGCTTCAGAAGACGTGATCGGGGTGACGTGGGAACTCAGTAGGGCTTCAGAAGACGTGATCGGGGTGACGTGGGAATTCAGTAAGGCTTCAGAAGACGTGATCGGGGTGACGTGGAAATTCAGTGGGGCTTCAGAGGACGTGATCGGGGTGACGTGGGAATTCAGTAGGGCTTCAGACGGCGTGACCGTGGTGACGTGGGAATTCAAAAGGGCTTTAGAAAACGTGATCGTGGTGACGTGGGAATTCAGAAGGGCTTCAGAAGATGTGATCGGGGTGATGTGGAAATTCAGTAGGGCTTCAGAAGACGTGATCGGTATGACGTGGGAAATCAGAAGGGCTTCAGAAGACGTAATCGGGGTGACGTGGGAATTCAGTAGGGCTTCAGAAGACGTGATCGGGGTGACGTGGGAATTCAGTAGGGCTTCAGAAGACGTGATCGGGGTGACGTGGGAATTTAGTAGTACTTCAGAAGACGTGATCGGGGTGACGTGGGAATTCAGTAGGGCTTCAGACGAAGCGATTGGGGTGACGTGGGAATTCAGTAGGACTACAGAAACCGTGATCGGGGTGACGTGGGAATTCAGTAGGGCTTCAGAAGACGTGATCGAGGTGACGTGAGAATTCAGTAGGGCTTCAGAAGACGTGATCGGGGTGACGTGGGAATTCAGTAGGGCTTCAGAAGACGTGATCGGGGTGACGTGGGAATTCAGTAGGGCTTCAGAAGACGTGATCGGGGTGACGTGGGAATTCAGTAAGGCTTCAGAAGACGTGATCAGGGTGACGTGGGAATTCAGTAGGGCTTCAGAAGACGTGATCGGGGTGACGTGGGAATTCAGTAGGGCTTCAGAAGACGTGATCGGGGTGACGTGGGAATTCAGTAGGGCTTCAGAAGACGTGATCGGGGTGACGTGGAAATTCAGTAGGGCTTCAGAAGACGTGATCGGGGTGACGGAGGAATTCAGTAAGGCTTCAGACGACGTGATCGGGGTGACGAGGGAATTCAGTAGGACTTCAGAAGACGTGATCGGGGTGACGTGGGAATTGAGGAAGGCTTCAGAAGACGTGATCAGGGTGACGTGGGAATTCAGTAGGAGTTCAGAAGACGTGATCGGGGTGCCGTGGGAATTCAGTAAGGCTTCAGAAGACGTGGTCGGGGTGACGTTGGAGTTCAGTAGGACTTCAGAAGACGTGATCGGGGTGACGTGGGAATTCAGTAGGACTTCGGAGGACGTCATCGGGGTGACGTGGGAATTCAGTAGGGCTTCAGAAGACGTGATCGGGGTGCCGTGGGAATTCAGTAAGGCTTCAGAAGACGTGATCGGGTTGACGTGGAAATTTAGTAGGGCTTTAGAAGACGTGATCGGGGTGCCGTGGGAATTCAGTAAGGCTTCAGAAGACGTGGTCGGGGTGACGTTGGAGTTCAGTAGGACTTCAGAAGACGTGATCGGGGTGACGTGGGAATTCAGTAGGGCTTCAGAAGGCGTGATCGGGATGACGTGGGAATTCAGTAAGACTCCAGAAGACGTGATCGGGGTGACGTGGGAATTTAGTAGCACTTCAGAAGGCGTGATCGGGGTGACGTGGAAATTTAGTAGGGCTTCAGAAGACGTGATCGGGGTGACGTGGGAACTCTGTAGGACTTCAGAATACGTGATCGGGGGACGTGGGAAATCAGTAAGGCTTCAGAAGACGTGATCGGGGTGACGTGGGAACTCTGTAGGACTTCAGAAGACGTCATCGGGGTGACGTGGAAATTTAGTAGGGCTTCAGAAGACGTGATCGGGGGGACGTGGGAATTCAGTAGAGCTTCAGAATACGTGATCGGGGGGACGTGGGAATTCAGTAAGGCTTCAGAAGACGTGATCGGGGTGACGTGGAAATTCAATGGGGCTTCAGAAGACGTGTCCAGGGTGACGTGGGAATTCAGTAGGGCTTCAGAAGACGTGATCGGGGTGACGTGGAAATTCAGTGGGGCTTCAGAAGACGTGTCCAGGGTGACGTGGGAAATCAGCAGGTCTTCAGAAGACGTGATCGGGGTGACGTGGGAATTCAGTAGGACTTTAGAAGACGTGATCGGGGTGACGTGGGAATTCAGTAGGACTTCAGAAGACGTGATCGGGGTGCCGTGGGAATTCAGTAAGGCTTCAGAAGACGTGATCGGGGTGACGTGGGATTTCAGTAGTGCTTCAGAAGACGTGGTCGGGGTGACATGGGAACTCAATAGGGCTTCAGAAGACGCCATCGGGGTGACGTGGGAATTCAGAAGGACTTCGGAAGACGCGATCGGGGTGACGTGGGAATTCAGTAGGGCTTCAGAAGACGTGATCGCGGTGACGTGGGAAATCAGTGAGGCTTAAGAAGACGTGATCGGGGTGACGTGCGAATTCAGTAGGACTTCAGAAGACGTGATCGGGGTGCCGTGGGAATTCAGTAAGGCTTCAGAAGACGTGATCGGGGTGACGTGGAAATTCAGTGGGGCTTCAGAAGACGTGATCGGGGTGCCGTGGGAATTCAGTAAGGCTTCAGAAGACGTGATCGGGGTGCCGTGGAAATTCAGTAGGGCTTCAGAAGACGTGTCTAGGGTGACGTGGAAATTCAGTGGGGCTTCAGAAGACGTGATCGGGGTGCCGTGGGAATTCAGTAAGGCTTCAGAAGACGTGATCGGGGTGACGTGGGAATTCAGTAGGACTTCAGAGGACGTCACCGGGGTGACGTGGGAATTCAGTAGGACTTGAGAAGACGTGATCGGGGTGACGTGGGAATTCAGTAGGGCTTCAGAAGACGTGATCGGAGTGACGTGGGAATTCAGTAAGGCTTCAGAAGACGTGTCCAGGGTGACGTGGAAATTCAGTGGGGCTCCAGAAGACGTGATCGGGGGGACGTGGGAATTCAGTAAGGCTTCAGAAGACGTGATCGGGGTGACGTGGGAATTCAGTAGGGCTTCAGAAGACGTGATCGGAGTGACGTGGGAATTCAGCAAGGCTTCAGAAGACGTGATCGGGGTGACGTGGGAACTCAGTAGGGCTTCAGAAGACGTGATCGGAGTTACGTGGGAATTCAGTAAGGCTTCAGAAGACGTGTCCAGGGTGACGTGGGAATTCAGTAGGGCTTCAGAAGACGTGATCGGGGTGCCGTGGGAATTCAGTAAGGCTTCAGAAGACGTGATCGGGGTGACGTGGGAATTCAGTGGGGCTTCAGAAGACGTGACCAGGGTGACGTGGGAATTCAGTAGGGCTTCAGAAGACGTGATCGGGGTGCCATGGGAATTCAGTAAGGCTTCAGAAGACGTGATCGGGGTGACGTGGGAATTCAGTGGGGCTTCAGAAGACGTGACCGGGGGGACGTGGGAATTCAGCAAGGCTTCAGAAGACGTGATCGGGGGGACGTGGGAATTCAGTAAGGCTTCAGAAGACGTGATCGGGGTGACGTGGGAATTCAGTAGGGCTTCAGAAGACGTGATCGGAGTGACGTGGGAATTCAGTAAGGCTTCAGAAGACGTGTCCAGGGTGACGTGGAAATTCAGTGGGGCTTCAAAAGACGTGTCCAGGGTGACGTGGGAATTCAGTAGGGCTTCAGAATACGTGATCGGGGGGACGTGGGAATTCAGTAAGGCTTCAGAAGACGTGATCGGGGGGACGTGGGAATTCAGTAAGGCTTCAGAAGACGTGATCGGGGTGACGTGGGAATTCAGTAGGGCTTCAGAAGACGTGATCGGAGTGACGTGAGAATTCCGTAAGGCTTCATAAGACGTGATCGGGGCGACGTGGGAATTCAGTAGAGTTTCAGAAGACGTGATCGGGGGGACGTGGGAATTTAGTAAGGCTTCAGAAGACGTGATCGGGGTGACGTGGGAATTCAGTAGGGCTTCAGAAGACGTGATCGGAGTGACGTGAGAATTCCGTAAGGCTTCATAAGACGTGTCTAGGGTGACGTGGAAATTCAGTGGGGCTCCAGAAGACGTGATCGGAGTGACGTGGGAATTTAGTAAGGCTTCAGAAGACGTGATCGGGGTGACGTGGGAATTCAGTAGGGCTTCAGAAGACGTGATCGGAGTGACGTGAGAATTCCGTAAGGCTTCATAAGACGTGATCGGGGCGACGTGGGAATTCAGTAGAGTTTCAGAAGACGTGATCGGGGGGACGTGGGAATTTAGTAAGGCTTCAGAAGACGTGATCGGGGTGACGTGGGAATTCAGTAAGGCTTCAGAAGACGTGTCCAGGGTGACGTGGGAATTCAGTAAGGCTTCATAAGACGTGTCTAGGGTGACGTGGAAATTCAGTGGGGCTCCAGAAGACGTGATCGGAGTGACGTGGGAATTTAGTAAGGCTTCAGAAGACGTGATCGGGGCGACGTGGGAATTCAGTAGAGTTTCAGAAGACGTGATCGGGGGGACGTGGGAATTTAGTAAGGCTTCAGAAGACGTGATCGGGGTGACGTGGGAATTCAGTAGGGCTTCAGAAGACGTGATCGGAGTGACGTGAGAATTCCGTAAGGCTTCATAAGACGTGTCTAGGGTGACGTGGAAATTCAGTGGGGCTCCAGAAGACGTGATCGGAGTGACGTGGGAATTTAGTAAGGCTTCAGAAGACGTGATCGGGGTGACGTGGGAATTCAGTGGGGCTTCAGAAGACGTGTCCAGGGTGACGTGGAAATTCAGTGGGGCTCCAGAAGACGTGATCGGGGGGGGGGCGTGGGAATTCAGCAAGGCTTCAGAAGACGTGATCGGGGCGACGTGGGAATTCAGTAGAGTTTCAGAAGACGTGATCGGGGGGACGTGGGAATTCAGTAAGGCTTCAGAAGACGTGATCGGGGTGACGTGGGAATTCAGTAGGGCTTCAGAAGACGTGATCGGAGTGACGTGGGAATTCAGTAAGGCTTCAGAAGACGTGTCCAGGGTGACGTGGAAATTCAGTGGGGCTCCAGAAGACGTGATCGGGGGGACGTGGGAATTCAGTAAGGCTTCAGAAGACGTGATCGGGGTGACGTGGGAATTCAGTAGAGTTTCAGAAGACGTGATCGGAGTGACGTGGGAATTCAGTAGAGTTTCAGAAGACGTGATCGGGGTGACGTGGGAATTCAGAAGGGCTTCAGAAGACGTGATCGGAGTGACGTGAGAATTCAGTAAGGCTTCAGAAGACGTGTCTAGGGTGACGTGGAAATTCAGTGGGGCTCCAGAAGACGTGATCGGAGTGACGTGGGAATTCAGTAAGGCTTCAGAAGACGTGATCGGGGTGACGTGGGAATTCAGTGGGGCTTCAGAAGACGTGTCCAGGGTGACGTGGAAATTCAGTGGGGCTCCGGAAGACATGATCGGGGGGACTTGGGAATTCAGCAAGGTTTCAGAAGACGTGATCGGGGTGACGTGGGAATTCAGTAGGGCTTCAGAAGACGTGATCGGAGTGACGTGGGAATTCAGTTCGGCTCCAGAATACGTGATCGGGGGGACGTGGGAATTCAGTAAGGCTTCAGAAGACGTGATCGGGGGGACGTGGGAATTCAGCAAGGCTTCAGAAGACGTGATCGGAGTGACGTTGGAATTAAGTAAGGCTTCAGAAGACGTGTCCAGGGTGACGTGGAAATTCAGTGGGGCTCCAGAAGACGTGATCGGGGGGACTTGGGAATTCAGTAGGGCCTCAGAAGACGTGATCGGGGCGACGTGGGAATTCAGTAGGGCTTCAGAAGACGTGATTGGGGTAACGTGGGAATTCAGTAGGGCTCCAGAAGACGTGATCGGGGTGACGTGGAAATTCAGTGGGGCTCCAGAAGACGTGATCGGGGTGACGTGGGAATTCAGTGGGGCTTAAGAAGACGTGATCGGGGTGACGTGGAAATTCAGTGGGGCTTCAGAAGACGTGATCGGGGTGACGTGGGATTTCAGTAGTGCTTCAGAAGACGTGGTCGGGGTGACGTGGGAACTCAGTAGGGCTTCAGAAGACGCCATCGGGGTGACGTGGAAATTCAGTGGGGCTTCAGAAGACGTGTGCAGGGTGACGTGGGAATTCAGCAAGGCTTCAGAGGACGTGTCCAGGGTGACGTGCAAATTCAGTAGAGCTTCAGAATACGTGATCGGGGGGGGGACATGGGAATTCAGTAAGGCTTCAGAAGACGTGATCGGGGTGACGTGGGAATTCAGTAGGGCTTCAGAAGACGTGATCGGAGTGACGTGGAAATTCAGTAGAGCTTCAGAATACGTGATCGGGGGGACGTGGGAATTCAGTAAGGCTTCAGAAGACGTGATCGGAGTGACGTGGAAATTCAGTAGAGCTTCAGAATACGTGATCGGGGTGACGTGGGAATTCAGTAGGGCTTCAGAAGACGTGAGCGGAGTGACGTGGAAATTCAGTAGAGCTTCAGAATACGTGATCGGGGGACGTGGGAATTCAGCAAGGCTTCAGAGGACGTGTCCAGGGTGACGTGGAAATTCAGTAGAGCTTCAGAACACGTGATCGGGAGGACGTGGGAATTCAGTAAGGCTTCAGAAGACGTGATCGGGGTGACGTCGGAATTCAGCAAGACTTTAGAAGACGTGTCCAGGGTGCCGTGGAAATTCAGTAGATCTTCAGAAGACGTGATCGGGTCGGCGGGGGGATTCAGTAAGGCTTCAGAAGACGTGTCCAGGGTAACGTGGAAATTCAGTAGAGCTTCAGAAGACGTGATCGGAGTTACGTGGGAATTCAGTAAGGCTTCAGAAGACGTGTCCAGGGTGACGTGAAATTCAGTGGGGCTCCAGAAGACGTGATCGGGGGGACGTGGGAATTGAGTAAGGCTTCAGAAGACGTGATCGGGGTGACGTGGGAATTCAGTAAGGCTTCAGAAGACGTGATCGGGGTGACGTGGGAATTCAGTGGGGCTTCAGAAGACGTGATCGGAGTGACGTGGGAATTCAGTAAGGCTCAGAAGACTTGATCGTGGTAACGTGGGAGTTCAGTAGAGCTTCAGAAGACGTGATCGGGGGGACGTGGGATTTCAGTGGGGCTTCAGAAGACGTGATCGGAGTGACGTGGGAATTCAGTAAGGCTCAGAAGACGTGTCCAGGGTGACGTGGGAGTTCAGTAGAGCTTCAGAAGACGTGATCGAGGGGACGTGGGATTTCAGTAAGGCTTCAGAAGGCGTGATCGGGGTGACGTGGGAATTCAGTGGGGCTTCAGAAGACGTGATCGGAGTGACGTGGGAATTCAGTAAGGCTCAGAAGACTTGATCGTGGTAACGTGGGAGTTCAGTAGAGCTTCAGAAGACGTGATCGAGGGGACGTGGGATTTCAGTAAGGCTTCAGAAGGCGTGATCGGGTTGTCGTGGGAATTAAGTAAGGCTTCAGAAGACGTGATCGGGGTTGCGTGGGAATTCAGTACGGCTTCAGAAGACGTGACCGGGGGGACGTGGGAATTCAGTAGATCTTCAGAAGACGTGATCGGGGCGACGTGGGAATTCAGTAGTTTCAGAAGACGTGATCGGGGGGACGTGGGAATTCAGTAAGGCTTCAGAAGACGTGATCGGGGTGACGTGGGAATTCAGTGGGGCTTCAGAAGACGTGATCGGAGTGACGTGGGAATTCAGTAAGGCTCAGAAGACGTGTCCAGGGTGACGTGGAAATTCAGTGGGGCTCCAGAAGACGTGATCGGGGGGGACGTGGGAATTCAGTAAGGCTTCAGAAGACGTGATCGGGGTGACGTGGGAATTCAGTAGAGTTTCAGAAGACGTGACCGGGGGGACGTGGGAATTCAGTAAGGCTTCAGAAGACGTGATCGGGGTGACGTGGGAATTCAGTGGGGCTTCAGAAGACGTGATCGGAGTGACGTGGGAATTCAGTAAGGCTCAGAAGACGTGTCCAGGGTGACGTGGAAATTCAGTGGGGCTCCAGAAGACGTGATCGGGGTGACGTGGGAATTCAGTGGGGCTTCAGAAGACGTGATCGGAGTGACGTGGGAATCCAGTAAGGCTCAGAAGACTTGATCGTGGTAACGTGGGAGTTCAGTAGAGCTCCAGAAGACGTGATCGGGGGGACGTGGGATTTCAGTAAGGCTTCAGAAGGCGTGATCGGGTTGTCGTGGGAATTAAGTAAGGCTTCAGAAGACGTGATCGGGGTTGCGTGGGAATTCAGTACGGCTTCAGAATACGTGTCCAGGGTGACGTGAAAATTCAGTAGATCTTCAGAAGACGTGATCGGGGCGACGTGGGAATTCAGTAGTTTCAGAAGACGTGATCGGGGGACGTGGGAATTCAGCAAGGCTTCAGAAGACGTGATCGGGGTGACGTGGGAATTCAGTAGGGCTTCAGAAGACGTGATCGGAGTGACGTGGGAATTGAGTAAGGCTTCAGAAGACGTGTCCAGGGTGACGTGGAAATTTAGTGGGGCTCCAGAAGACGTGATCGGGGACGTGGGAATTCAGCAAGGCTTCAGAGGACGTGTCCAGGGTGACGTGGAAATTCAGTAGAGCTTCAGAATACGTGATCGGGGGGACGTGGGAATTCAGTAAGGCTTCAGAAGACGTGAACGGGGTGACGTGGGAATTCAGCAAGACTTTAGAATACGTGTCCAGGGTGACGTGAAAATTCAGTAGATCTTCAGAAGACGTGATCGGGTCGGCGGGGAAATTCAGTAAGGCTTCAGAAGATGTGATCGGGGGGACATGGAAATTTAGTAAGGCTTCAGAAGACGTGATCGGGTCGTCGTGGGAATTAAGTAAGGCTTCAGAAGACGTGTCCAGGGTGACGTGGAAATTTAGTAGGGCTTCGGAAGACGTGATCGGGGTGACGTGGGAATCCAGTAGGGCTTCAGAAGACTTGATCGGGGGGACGTGGGATTTCAGTAAGGCTTCAGAAGGCGTGATCGGGTTGTCGTGGGAATTAAGTAAGGCTTCAGAAGACGTGATCGGGGTTGCGTGGGAATTCAGTACGGCTTCAGAATACGTGTCCAGGGTGACGTGAAAATTTAGTAGATCTTCAGAAGACGTGATCGGGTCGGCGGGGGAATTCAGTAAGGCTTCAGAAGATGTGATCGGGGGGACATGGAAATTTAGTAAGGCTTCAGAAGACGTGATCGGGTCGTCGTGGGAATTAAGTAAGGCTTCAGAAGACGTGTCCAGGGTGACGTGGAAATTTAGTAGGGCTTCAGAAGACGTGATCGGGGTGACGTGGGAATTGAGTAGGGCTCCAGAAGACGTGACCGGGGTGATGTGGAAATTCAGTAGGGCTTCAGAAGACGTGATCGGGGTGACGTGGGAATCGAACTAGGTTTCAGAAGACGAGATCGGGGTGACGAGGAAATGGAGTAGGGCTTTAGAAGACGTGATCGGGGTGACGTGGGATTTCGGAAGGGTTTTAGAAGACTTGATCGGGGTAACGTGGGAGTTCAGTAGAGCTTCAGAAGACGTGATCGAAGCCGGCCCATCGTTCGGCGTAGCCATCGTATGACGAAGCCAAACGAATACTACATAGAAGGTGGCCGGCGAAGCCTGCCCATCGTTTGGCGTGCCCATCGTATAACGAAGCCAAACGAATACTACATAGAAGGTGGCCGGCGAAGCCAGCCCATCCTTGGGCGTAGCCAAACGATTACTACTTAGAAGGTGGCCGGAGAAGCCGGCCCATCGTTTGACGAAGCCAAACAAATACTACATAGAAGATTGACGGCGAATCCGGCCCACCGTTTGACGTAACCAAACGAATAATACATAGAAGATTGCCGGCGAAGCCAGCCCATGGTTTGGCGTAGCCAAACGATTACTGTTTAGAAGGTGGCCGACGAAGCCGGCCCATCGTTTGACCTAGCCAAACGAATACTACATGGAAGGTGGCCGGGGAGGCCAGCCCATCGTTTGGCGTAGCCAACCGAATACTACCTAGGTGGCCGGCGAAGCCGGCCCATCGTTTGGCGTAGCCAACCGAATACTACCTAGGTGGCCGGCGAAGCCGGCCCATCGTTTGGCGTAGCGAATACTACTTAGAAGGTGGCCGACGAAGCCGGCCCATCGTTTGGCGTAGCCAAACGAATACTACATAGAAGGTGGCCGGCGAAGCCGGCCCATCGTTTGGCGTAGCCAAACGAATGCTACATAGAAGATTGACGGCAAATCCGGCCCATCGTTTGACTTAGCCAAACGAATACTACATAGAAGATTGCCGGCGAATTCGGCCCATCGTTCGGCGTAGCCAACCGAATGCTACTTAGAAGGTGACCGGCGAAGCCGGCCCATCGTTTGGCGTAGCCAAACGAATACAATTACTACATAAAAGGTGTCCGGCGAAGCCGGCCCATCGTTTGGCGTAGCCAACGAATACTACATAGAAGATTGCCGGCGAATCCGGCCCACTGTTTGACGAAGCCAAACGAATACTACATAGAAGGTGGCCGGCGAAGCCAGCACATCGTTTGGCGTTGCCAAACGAATACTACATAGAAGATTGCCGGCGAAGCCGGTCCATCGTTTGGCGTAGCCAAACGATTACTACTTAGAAGGTGGCCGGCGAAGCCGGCTCATCGTTTGGCGTAGCCAAACGAATACTGCTTAGAAGGCGCAGCCAAACGAACATGACGTAGAAGGTGGCCGGCCAAGCCGGCCCATCGTTTGGCGTAGCCGAAGCCGGCCCATCGTTTGGCGCAGCCAAACGAATACTACATAGAAGGTGGCCGGCGAGGCCAGCCCATCGTTTGGCGTAGCCAAACGAATACTACTTGGAAGGTGGTCGGCGAAGCCGGCCCATCGTTTGACGTAGCCAAACGAATACTACATAGAAGGTGGCCGGCGAAGCCAGCACATCGTTTGGCGTTGCCAAACGAATACTACATAGAAGATTGCCGGCGAAGCCGGTCCATCGTTTGGCGTAGCCAAACGATTACTACTTAGAAGGTGGCCGGCGAAGCCGGCTCATCGTTTGGCGTAGCCAAACGAATACTGCTTAGAAGGCGCAGCCAAACGAACATGACTTACAAGGTGGCCGGCCAAGCCGGCCCATCGTTTGGCGTAGCCGAAGCCGGCCCATCGTTTGGCGCAGCCAAACGAATACTACATAGAAGGTGGCCGGCGAGGCCAGCCCATCGTTTGGCGTAGCCAAACGATTACTACTTAGAAGGTGGCCGGCGAAGCCGGCCCATCGTTTGACGTAGCCAAACGAATACTACTTAGAAGGTGGCAGGCGAAGCCGGCCCATCGTTTGGCCTAGCCAACCGAATACTACCTAGGTGGCCGGCGAAGCCGGCCCATCGTTTGGCGTAGCCAACCGAATACTACCTAGGTGGCCGGCGAAGCCGGCCCATCGTTTGGCGTAGCGAATACTACTTAGAAGGTGGCCGACGAAGCCGGCCCATCGTTTGGCGTAGCCAAACGAATACTACATAGAAGGTGGCCGGCGAAGCCGGCCCATCGTTTGGCGTAGCCAAACGAATGCTACATAGAAGATTGACGGCGAATCCGGCCCATCGTTTGACTTAGCCAAACGAATACTACATAGAAGATTGCCGGCGAATTTGGCCCATCGTTCGGCGTAGCCAACCGAATGCTACTTAGAAGGTGACCGGCGAAGCCGGCCCTTCGTTTGGCGTAGCCAAAGGAATACAATTACTACATAAAAGGTGTCCGGCGAAGCCGGCCCATCGTTTGGCGTAGCCAGCGAATACTACATAGAAGATTGCCGGCGAATCCGGCCCACCGTTTGACGAAGCCAAACGAATACTACATAGAAGGTGGCCGGCGAAGCCAGCACATCGTTTGGCGTTGCCAAACGAATACTACATAGAAGATTGCCGGCGAAGCCGGTCCATCGTTTGGCGTAGCCAAACGATTACTACTTAGAAGGTGGCCGGCGAGGTTGGCTTTCATCATTGGCGTAGCCAAACGAATACTGCTTAGAAGGCGCAGCCAAACGAACATGACTTAGAAGGTGGCCGGCCAAGCCGGCCCATCGTTTGGCGTAGCGAATAGCTCTCAGAAGTTGGCTCCATCGTTTGGCGTAGCCAAACGAATACTATAGAAGGTGGCCGGCGAAATGGCCCATCGTTTGGCGTAGCCAAACGAATACTATTTAGAAGGTGGCAGGCGAAGCCGGCCTATCGTTTGGCCTAGCCAACCGAATACTACCTAGGTGGCCGGCGAATTCGGCCCATCGTTCGGCGTAGATAACCGAATGCTACTTAGAAGGTGACCGGCGAAGCCGGCCCTTCGTTTGGCGTAGCCAAACGAATACAATTACTACATAAAAGGTGTCCGGCGAAGCCGGCCCATCGTTTGGCGTAGCCAACGAATACTACTTGGAAGGTGGTCGGCGAAGCCGGCCCATCGTTTGACGTAGCCAAACGAATACTACATAGAAGGTGGCCGGCGAGGCCAGCCCATCGTTTGGCGTAGCCAAACGAATACTATTTAGAAGGTGGCAGGCGAAGCCGGCCCATCGTTTGGCCTAGCCAACCGAATACTACCTAGGTGGCCGGCGAAGCCGGCCCATCGTTTGGCGTAGCGAATACTACTTAGAAGGGGGCCGGCGAAGCCGGCCCATCGTTTGACGTAGCCAAACGAATACTACATGGAAGGTGGCCGGCGAGGCCAGCCCATCGTTTGGCGTAGCCAAACGATTACTACTTAGAAGGTGGCCGACGAAGCCAGCCCATCGTTTGGCCTAGCCAAACGAATACTACATGGAAGGTGGCCGGCGAGGCCAGCCCATCGTTTGGCGTAGACAAACGAATACTACATAGAAGGTGGCCGGCGAAGCCGGCCCATCGTTTGGCGTAGCCAAACGAATACTACATAGAAGATTGCTGGCGAATCCGGCCCATCGTTTGACGTAGCCAAACGAATACTACATAGAAGATTGCCGGCGAATCCGGCCCATCGTTCGGCGTAGCCAACCGAATGCTATTTAGAAGGTGACCGGCGGAGCCGGCCCATCGTTTGGCGTAGCCAAACGAATACTACATAGAAGGTGGCCGGCGAAGCCGGCCCATCGTTTGGCGTAGCCAAACGAATGCTACATAGAAGATTGCCGGCGAAGCCGGTCCATCGTTTGGCGTAGCCAAACGATTACTACTTACAAGGTGGCCGACGAAGTTGGCCCATCGTTTGACGTAGCCAACCGAATACTACATGGAAGGTGGCCGGCGAGGCCAGCCCATCGTTTGGCGTAGCCAAACAAATACTACTTGGAAGGTGGTCGGCGAAGCCGGCCCATCGTTTGACGTAGCCAAACGAATACTACATAGAAGGTGGCCGGCGAGGCCAGCCCATCGTTTGGCGTAGCCAAACGAATACTATTTAGAAGGTGGCAGGCGAAGCCGGCCCATCGTTTGGCCTAGCCAACCGAATACTACCTAGAAGGTGACCGGCGAAGCCGGCCCATCGTTTGGCGTAGCCAAACGAATGCTACATAGAAGATTGCTGGCGAATCCGGCCCATCGTTTGGCGTAGCGAATACTACTTAGAAGGGGGCCGGCGAAGCGGCCCATCGTTTGGCGTAGCCAAACGAATACTACATAGAAGGTGGCCGGCGAAGCCGGCCCTTCGTGTGGCGTAGCCAAACGATTACTACTTAGAAGGTGACCGGCGAAGCCGGCCCATCGTTTGGCGTAGCCAAACGAATGCTACATAGAAGATTGCTGGCGAATCCGGCCCATCGTTTGGCGTAGCCAAACGAATACTACATAGAAGGTGGCCGGCGAAGCCGGCCCTTCGTGTGGCGTAGCCAAACGATTACTACTTAGAAGGTGACCGGCGAAGCCGGCCCATCGTTTGGTCTAGCCAACCGAATACTACCTAGGTGGCCGGCGAAGCCGGCCCATCGTTTGGCGCATGCGAATACTACTTAGAAGGGGGCCGTCGAAGCCGGCCCATCGTTTGACGTAGCCAAACGAATACTACATAGAAGATTGCCGGCGAAGTTGGTCCATCGTTTGGCGTAGCCAAACGATTACTACTTAGAAGGTGGCCTACGAAGCCGGCCCATCGTTTGGCTTAGCCAAACGAATACTACATAGAAGGTGGCCGGCGAAGCCGGCCCATCGTTTGGCGTAGCCAAACGAATGCTACATAGAAGATTGACGGCGAATCCGGCCCATCGTTTGACTTAGCCAAACGAATACTACATAGAAGATTGCCGGTGAATTCGGCCCATCGTTCGGCGTAGCCAAACGATTACTACTTAGAAGGTGGCCGGCGAAGCCGGCCCATCGTTTGGCGTAGCCAAACGAATGCTACATAGAAGATTGCTGGCGAATCCGGCCCATCGTTTCACGTAGCCAGACGAATACTACATAGAAGATTGCCGGCGAATCCGGCTCATCGTTTGGCGTAGCCAAACGAATACTGCTTAGAAGGCGCAGCCAAACGAACATGACGTAGAAGGTGGCCGGCCAAGCCGGCCCATCGCTTGGCCCGATGGCCCATCGTTTGGCGCAGCTAAACGAATACTACATATTATAGAAGGTGGCCGGCGAGGCCAGCCCATCGTTTGGCGTAGCCAAACGAATACTACTTGGAAGGTGGTCGGCGAAGCCGGCCCATCGTTTGACGTAGCCAAACGAATACTACATAGAAGGTGGCCGGCGAGGCCAGCCCATCGTTTGGCGTAGCCAAACGAATACTATTTAGAAGGTGGCAGGCGAAGCCGGCCCATCCTTTGGCCTAGCCAACCGAATACTGTTTGTGTGGCCGGCAAAGCCGGCCCATCGTTTGGCGTAGCGAATACTCCTCAGAAGGGGGCCGGCAAAGCCGGCCCATCGTTTGACGTAGCCAAACGAATACTACATAGAAGATTGCCGGCGAAGCCGGTCCATCGTTTGGCGTAGCCAAACGATTACTACTTAGAAGGTGGCCGACGAAGCCAGCCCATCGTTTGGCCTAGCCAAACGAATACTACATGGAAGGTGGCCGGCGAGGCCAGCCCATCGTTTGGCGTAGACAAACGAATACTACATAGAAGGTGGCCGGCGAAGCCGGCCCATCGTTTGGCGTAGCCAAACGAATACTACATAGAAGATTGCTGGCGAATCCGGCCCATCGTTTGACGTAGCCAAACGAATACTACATAGAAGATTGCCGGCGAATCCGGCCCATCGTTCGACGTAGCCAACCGAATGCTATTTAGAAGGTGACCGGCGAAGCCGGCCCATCGTTTGGCGTAGCCAAACGAATACTACATAGAAGGTGGCCGGCGAAGCCGGCCCATCGTTTGGCGTAGCCAAACGAATACTACATAGAAGGTGGCCGGCGAAGCCGGCTCATCGTTTGGCGTAGCCAAACGAATGCTACATAGAAGATTGCCGGCGAATCCGGCCCATCCTTTGACTTAGCCAAACGAATACTACATAGAAGATCGCCGGCGAAGCCGGCCCATCGTTTGACGTAGCCAAACGAATACTACTTAGAAGGTGGCAGGCGAAGCCGGCCCATCGTTTGGCCTAGCCAACCGAATACTACCTAGGTGGCCGGCGAAGCCTGCCCATCGTTTGACGTAGCCAAACGAATACTACATGGAAGGTGGCCAGCGAGGCCAGCCCATCGTTTGGCGTAGACAAACGAATACTACATAGAAGGTGGCCGGCGAAGCCGGCCCATCGTTTGGCGTAGCCAAACGAATGCTACTCAAAAGGTGGTCGGCGAAGCCGGCCCATCGTTTGACGTAGCCAAACGAATACTACATAGAAGGTGGCCGGCGAAACCGGCCCATCGTTTGGCGTAGCCAAACGAATACTACTTAGAAGGTGGCCGGCGAAGCCAGCCCATCGTTTGCCAGAGCCAAACGAATACTACTTAGAAGGTGACCGGCGAAGCCGGCCCATCGTTGGCGTAGCCAAACGAATGCTACATAGAAGATTGCCGGCGAAGCCCGCCCATCGTTTGGCGTAGCCAAACGAATACTACATAGAAGGTGGCCGGCGAGGCCAGCCCATCGTTTGGCGTAGCCAAAGGATTACTACTTAGAAGGTGACCGGCGAAGCCGGCCCATCGTTTGGCGCAGCCAACCGAATACTACCTAGGCCCCCGGCCAAGGCGGCCCAACGTTTGGCGCAGCGAATACTACTTAGAAGGTGGCCGGCGAAGCCGGCCCATCGTTTGACGTAGCCAAACGAATACTACATAGAAGATTGCCGGCGAAGCCGGTCCATCGTTTGGCGTAGCCAAACGAATACTACATAGAAGATTGCCGGCGAATCCGGCCCATCGTTCGGCGTAGCCAACCGAATGCTATTTAGAAGGTGACCGGCGAAGCCGGCCCATCGTTTGGCGTAGCCAAACGAATGCTACATAGAAGATTGACGGCGAATCCGGCCCATCGTTTGACTTAGCCAAACGAATACTACATAGAAGATTGCCGGCGAATTCGGCCCATCGTTCGGCGTAGCCAAACGATTACTACTTAGAAGGTGGCCGGCGAAGCCGGCCCATCGTTTGGCGTAGCCAAACGAATGCTACATAGAAGATTGCTGGCGAATCCGGCCCATCGTTTCACGTAGCCAAACGAATACTACATAGAAGATTGCCGGCGAATCCGGCTCATCGTTTGGCGTAGCCAAACGAATACTGCTTAGAAGGCGCAGCCAAACGAACATGACGTAGAAGGTGGCCGGCCAAGCCGGCCCATCGTTTGGCGCAGCCAAACGAATACTACATAGAAGGTGGCCGGCGAGGCCAGCCCATCGTTTGGCGTAGCCAAACGAATACTACTTGGAAGGTGGTCGGCGAAGCCGGCCCATCGTTTGACGTAGCCAAACGAATACTACATAGAAGGTGGCCGGCGAGGCCAGCCCATCGTTTGGCGTAGCCAAACGAATACTATTTAGAAGGTGGCAGGCGAAGCCGGCCCATCGTTTGGCCTAGCCAACCGAATACTACCTAGGTGGCCGGCGAAGCCGGCCCATCGTTTGGCGTAGCGAATACTCCTCAGAAGGGGGCCGGCGAAGCCGGCCCATCGTTTGACGTAGCCAAACGAATACTACATAGAAGATTGCCGGCGAAGCCGGTCCATCGTTTGGCGTAGCCAAACGATTACTACTTAGAAGGTGGCCGACGAAGCCAGCCCATCGTTTGGCCTAGCCAAACGAATACTACATGGAAGGTGGCCGGCGAGGCCAGCCCATCGTTTGGCGTAGACAAACGAATACTACATAGAAGGTGGCCGGCGAAGCCGGCCCATCGTTTGGCGTAGCCAAACGAATACTACATAGAAGATTGCTGGCGAATCCGGCCCATCGTTTGACGTAGCCAAACGAATACTACATAGAAGATTGCCGGCGAATCCGGCCCATCGTTCGGCGTAGCCAACCGAATGCTATTTAGAAGGTGACCGGCGAAGCCGGCCCATCGTTTGGCGTAGCCAAACGAATACTACATAGAAGGTGGCCGGCGAAGCCGGCCCATCGTTTGGCGTAGCCAAACGAATACTACATAGAAGGTGGCCGGCGAAGCCGGCCCATCGTTTGGCGTAGCCAAACGAATGCTACATAGAAGGTTGCCGGCGAATCCGGCCCATCCTTTGACTTAGCCAAACGAATACTACATAGAAGGTGGCCGGCGAAGCCGGCCCATCGTTTGACGTAGCCAAACGATCACTACTTAGAAGGTGGCCGGCGAAGCCGGCCCATCGTTTGGCGTAGCCAAACATACTACAGGGAGGGTGGCCGGCGAAGCCTGCCCATCGTATGACGAAGTCAAACGAATACTACATGGAAGGTGGCCGGCGAGGCCAGCCCATCGTTTGGCGTAGCCAAACGATTACTACTTAGAAGGTGGCCGGCGAAGCCAGCCCATCGTTTGGCGTAGCCAAACGATTACGACTTAGAAGTTGGTCGGCGAAGCCGGCCCATCGTTTGACAAAGCCAAAAGAATACTACTTAGAAGGTGGCCGGCGAAGCCGGCCCATCGTTTGGCGTAGCGAATACTCCTCAGAAGGAGGCCGGCAAAGCCGGCCCATCGTTTGACGTAGCCAAACGAATACTACATAGAAGATTGCCGGCGAAGCCGGTCCATCGTTTGGCGTAGCCAAACGAATACTACATAGAAGGTGGCCGGCGAAGCCGGCCCATCGTTTGGCCTAGCCAAACGAATACTACATGGAAGGTGGCCGGCGAGGCCAGCCCATCGTTTGGCGTAGACAAACCAATACTACATAGAAGGTGGCCGGCGAAGCCGGCCCATCGTTTGGCGTAGCCAAACGAATGCTACATAGAAGATTCCCGGCGAATCCGGCCCATCGTTTGACGTAGCCAAACGAATACTACATAGAAGATTGCCGGCGAATCCGGCCCATCGTTCGGCGTAGCCAACCGAATGCTATTTAGAAGGTGACCGGCGAAGCCGGCCCATCGTTTGGCGTAGCCAACCAAATACTACATAGAAGGTGGCCGGCGAAGCCGGCCCATCGTTTGGCGCAGCCAAACAAATACTACATAGAAGGTGGCCGGCGAGGCCAGCCCATCGTTTGGCGTAGCCAAACGAATACTACATAGAAGATTGCCGGCGAATCCGGCCCATCCTTTGACTTAGCCAAACGAATACTACATAGAAGATCGCCGGCGAAGCCGGCCCATCGTTTGACGTAGCCAAACGAATACTACTTAGAAGGTGGCAGGCGAAGCCGGCCCATCGTTTGGCCTAGCCAACCGAATACTACCTAGGTGGCCGGCGAAGCCTGCCCATCGTTTGACGTAGCCAAACGAATACTACATGGAAGGTGGCCAGCGAGGCCAGCCCATCGTTTGGCGTAGACAAACGAATACTACATAGAAGGTGGCCGGCGAAGCCGGCCCATCGTTTGGCGTAGCCAAACGAATACTACATAGAAGGTGGCCGGCGAAGCCGGCCCTTCGTGTGGCGTAGCCAAACGATTACTACTCAGAAGGTGGCCGGCGAGGCCAGCCCATCGTTTGGCGTAGACAAACGAATACTACATAGAAGATTGCCGGCGAATCCGGCCCATCGTTTGACGTAGCCAAACGAATACTACATAGAAGATTGCCGGCGAATCCGGCCCATCGTTTGACGAAGCCAAACGAATACTACATAGAAGGTGGCCGGCGAAGCCAGCACATCGTTTGGCGTTGCCAAACGAGTACTACATAGAAGATTGCCGGCGAAGCCGGTCCATCGTTTGGCGTAGCCAAACGAATACTACATAGAAGGTGGCCGGCGAAGCCGGCCCATCGTTTGGCGTAGCCAAACGAATACTACATAGAAGATTGCCGGCGAATCCGGCCCATCGTTCGGCGTAGCCAACCGAATGCTACTTAGAAGGTGACCGGCGAAGCCAGCCCATCGTTTGGCGTAGACAAACGAATACTACATAGAAGATTGCCGGCGAATCCGGCCCATCGTTTGACGTAGCCAAACGAATACTACATAGAATATTGCCGGCGAATCCGGCCCATCGTTTGACGAAGCCAAACGAATACTACATAGAAGGTGGCCGGCGAAGCATTGCCGGCGAAGCCGGTCCATCGTTTGGCGTAGACTAACGATTACTACTTAGAAGGTGGCCGGCGAAGCCGGCCCATCGTTTGGCGTAGCCACACGATTACTACTTAGAAGGTGCTCGGCGAAGCCGGCCCATCGTTTGACGTAGCCAAACGAATACTACATAGAAGGTGGCCGGCGAGGCCAGCCCATCGTTTGGCGTAGCCAAACGATTACTACTTAGAAGGGGGCCGGCGAAGCCGGCCCATCGTTTGGCGTAGCCAACCGAATACTACTTAGAAGGTGGCCGGCGAAGCCGGCCCATCGTTTGGCGTTGCCAAACGAATACTACTTAGAATTGGGCCGACGAAGCCGGCCCATCGTTTGACGTAGCCAAACCAATACTACATAGAAGATTGCCGGCGAAGCCGGTCCATCGTTTGGCGTAGCCAAACGATTACTACTTAGAAGGGGGCCGGCGAAGCCGGCCCATCGTTTGGCGTAGCCAACCGAATACTACTTAGAAGGTGGCCGGCGAGGCCAGCCCATCGTTTGGCGTAGCCAAACGATTACTACTTAGAAGGTGGCCGGCGAGGCCGGCCAATCGTTTGGCGTAGCCAAACGAATGCTACTTAGAAGGTGACCGGCGAAGCCGGCCCATCGTTTGGCGTAGCCAAACGAATGCTACATAGAAGATTGCCGGCGAATCCGGCCCATCGTTTGACGTAGCCAAACGAATACTACATAGAAGATTGCCGGCGAATCCGGCCCATCGTTCGGCGTAGCCAACCGAATGCTATTTAGAAGGTGACCGGCCAAGCCGGCCCATCGTTTGGCGTAGCCAAACGAATACTACATAGAAGGTGGCCGGCGAGGCCAGCCCATCGTTTGGCGTAGCCAAAGGATTACTACTTAGAAGGTGGCCGGCAATGCCGGCCCATCGTTTGACGTAGCCAAACGAATACTACATAGAAGATTGCCGGCGAATCCGGCCCATCCTTTGACTTAGCCAAACGAATACTACATAGAAGATCGCCGGCGAAGCCGGCCCATCGTTTGACGTAGCCAAACGAATACTACATAGAAGATTGCCGGCGAGCTGAAGCCCATCGTTTGGCGTAGCCAAACGAGATACTACATAGAAGGTGGGCGGCGAAGCCTCCCCATCGTTTGACGTAGCCAAACGAATACTACATGGAAGGTGGCCAGCGAGGCCAGCCCATCGTTTGGCGTAGACAAACGAATACTACATAGAAGGTGGCCGGCGAAGCCGGCCCATCGTTTGGCGTAGCCAAACGAATACTACATAGAAGGGGGGCGGCGGACCCGGCCCTTCGTGTGGCGTAGCCAAACGATTACTACTTAGAAGGTGGCCGGCGAGGCTGGCCCATCGTTTGGCGTAGACAAACGAATACTACATAGAAGGTGGCCGGCGAATCCGGCCCATCGTTTGACGTAGCCAAACGAATACTACATAGAAGATTGCCGGCGAATCCGGCCCATCGTTTGACGAAGCCAAACGAATACTACATAGAAGGTGGCCGGCGAAGCCAGCACATCGTTTGGCGTTGCCAAACGAGCACTACATAGAAGATTGCCGGCGAAGCCGGCCCATCGTTTGGCGTAGCCAAACGAATACTACATAGAAGGTGGCCGGCGATGCCGGCCCATCGTTTGGCGTAGCCAAACGAATGCTACATAGAAGATTGCCGTGGAATCCCGCCCATCGTTCAGCGTAGCGAACCGAATGCTCCTTAGAAGGTGACCGGCGAAGCCAGCCCATCGTTTGGCGTAGACAAACGAATACTACATAGAAGATTGCCGGCGAATCCGGCCCATCGTTTGACGTAGCCAAACGAATACTACATAGAATATTGCCGGCGAATCCGGCCCATCGTTTGACGAAGCCAAACGAATACTACATAGAAGGTGGCCGGCGAAGCATTGCCGGCGAAGCCGGTCCATCGTTTGGCGTAGCCAAACGATTACTACTTAGAAGGTGGCCGGCGAAGCCGGCTCATCGTTTGGCTTAGCCAAACGAATACTACATAAGATTGGCCGGCATTCCGAATGACCCATCGTTCTGACGTAGCCAAACGAACATGACGTAGAAGGTGGCCGGCCAAGCCGGCCCATCGTTTGGCGTAGCCGAAGCCGGCCCATCGTTTGGCGAAGCCAAACGAATACTACATAGAAGGTGGCCGGCGAGGCCAGCCCATCGTTTGGCGTAGCCAAACGAATACTACTTGGAAGGTGGTCGGCGAAGCCGGCCCATCGTTTGACGTAGCCAAACGAATACTACATAGAAGGTGGCCGGCGAGGCCAGCCCATCGTTTGGCGTAGCCAAACGAATACTATTTAGAAGGTGACCGGCGTAGCCGGCCCATCGTTTGGCGTAGCCAAACGAATACTAATACTACATAGAAGATTGCCGGCGAAGCCGGCCCATCGTTTGGCGTAGCCAAACGAATACTACATAGAAGGTGGCCGGCGAAGCCGGCCCATCGTTTGGCGTAGCGAATACTACTTAGAAGGGGGCCGGCGAAGCCGGCCCATCGTTTGGCGTAGCCAAACGAATACTACATAGAAGATTGCCGGCGAAGCCGGTCCATCGTTTGGCGTAGCCAAACGATTACTACTTAGAAGGTGGCCGACGAAGCCAGCCCATCGTTTGGCCTAGCCAAACGAATACTACATGGAAGGTGGCCGGCGAGGCCAGCCCATCGTTTGGCGTAGCCAAACGAATACTACATAGAAGGTGGCCGGCGAAGCCGGCCCTTCGTGTGGC
Organism: Aplectana chamaeleonis; assembly: GCA_029168955.1. NCBI lineage: Eukaryota > Metazoa > Nematoda > Chromadorea > Rhabditida > Cosmocercidae > Aplectana > Aplectana chamaeleonis. The sequence continues at coordinate 15,341 of JAPDOI010001244.1, read as the reverse complement.
GTAGCCAAACGATTACTACTTAGAAGGTGGCCGGCGAAGCCGGCCCATCGTTCGGCGTAGCCAAACGAATGCTACATAGAAGATTGCCGGCGAATCCGGCCCATCGTTTGGCGTAGACAAACGAATACTACATAGAAGGTGGCCGGCGAGGCCAGCCCATCGTTTGGCGTAGCCAAACGAATACTATTTAGAAGATTGCCGGCGAAGCCGGTCCATCGTTTGGCGTAGCCAAACGATTACTACATAGAAGGTGGCCGGCGAAGCCAGCCCATCGTTTGGCGTAGCCAAACGAATACTATTAGAAGGTGACCGGCGAAGCCAGCCCATCGTTTGGCGTAGCCAAACGAATACTAATACTACATAGAAGATTGCCGGCGAAGCCGGCCCATCGTTTGGCGTAGCCAAACGAATACTATAGAAGGTGGCCGGCGAAGCCGGCCCATCGTTTGGCGTAGCCAAACGAATACTATAGAAGGGGGCCGGCGAAGCCGGCCCATCGTTTGGCGTAGCCAAACGAATACTACATAGAAGATTGCCGGCGAAGCCGGTCCATCGTTTGGCGTAGCCAAACGATTACTACTTAAAGGTGGCCGACGAAGCCAGCCCATCGTTTGGCGTAGACAAACGAATACTACATAGAAGGTGGCCGGCGAGGCCAGCCCATCGTTTGGCGTAGACAAACGAATACTACATAGAAGGTGGCCGGCGAAGCCGCCCCTTCGTGTGGCGTAGCCAAACGATTACTACTTAGAAGGTGGCCGGCGAAGCCGGCCCATCGTTTGGCGTAGCCAAACGAATGCTACATAGAAGATTGCCGGCGAATCCGGCCCATCGTTTGACGTAGCCAAACGAATACTACATAGAAGATTGCCGGCGAAGCCAGCCCATCGTTTGGCGTACCCAAACGAATACTACCTAGGTGGCCGGCGAAGCCGGCCCATCGTTTGGCGTAGACAAACGAATACTACATAGAAGGTGGCCGGCGAGGTTAGCCCATCGTTTGGCGTAGAAAAACGAATACTATTAGAAGATTGCCGGCGAAGCCGGTCCATCGTTTGGCGTAGCCAAACGATTACTACTTAAAGGTGGCCGACGAAGCCAGCCCATCGTTTGGCGTAGACAAACGAATACTACATAGAAGGAGGCCGGCGAAGCCGGCCCATCGTTTGGCGTAGCCAAACGAATACTACATAGAAGGTGGCCGGCGAAGCCGGCCCTTCGTGTGGCGTAGCCAAACGATTACTACTTAGAAGGTGGCCGGCGAAGCCGGCCCATCGTTCGGCGTAGCCAAACGAATGCTACATAGAAGGTGGCCGGCGAGGCCAGCCCATCGTTTGGCGTAGCCAAACGAATACTACTTGGAAGGTGGTCGGCGAAGCCGGCCCATCGTTTGACGTAGCCAAACGAATACTACATAGAAGGTGGCCGGCGAGGCCAGCCCATCGTTTGGCGTAGCCAAACGAATACTATTTAGAAGGTGACCGGCGTAGCCGGCCCATCGTTTGGCGTAGCCAAACGAATACTAATACTACATAGAAGATTGCCGGCGAAGCCGGCCCATCGTTTGGCGTAGCCAAACGAATACTACATAGAAGGTGGCCGGCGAAGCCGGCCCATCGTTTGGCGTAGCCAAACGAATACTACATAGAAGATTGCCGGCGAAGCCGGTCCATCGTTTGGCGTAGCCAAACGATTACTACTTAGAAGGTGGCCGACGAAGCCAGCCCATCGTTTGGCCTAGCCAAACGAATACTACATGGAAGGTGGCCGGCGAGGCCAGCCCATCGTTTGGCGTAGACAAACGAATACTACATAGAAGGTGGCCGGCGAAGTCGGCCCATCGTGTGGCGTAGCCAAACGATTACTACTTAGAAGGTGGCCGGCGAAGCCGGCCCATCGTTTGGCGTAGCCAAACGAATGCTACATAGAAGATTGCCGGCGAATCCGGCCCATCGTTTGACGTAGCCAAACGAATACTACATAGAAGGTGGCCGGCGAGGCCAGCCCATCGTTTGGCGTAGCCAAACGAATACTACATGGAAGGTGGCCGGCGAGGCCAGCCCATCGTTTGGCGTAGACAAACGAATACTACATAGAAGGTGGCCGGCGAGGCCAGCCCATCGTTTGGCGTAGCCAAACGAATACTATTTAGAAGATTGCCGGCGAAGCCGGTCCATCGTTTGGCGTAGCCAAACGATTACTACTTAAAGGTGGCCGACGAAGCCAGCCCATCGTTTGGCGTAGACAAACGAATACTACATGGAAGGTGGCCGGCGAATGGCCCATCGTTTGGCGTAGACAAACGAATACTACATAGAAGGTGGCCGGCGAAGCCGGCCCATCGTTTGGCGTAGCCAAACGAATACTACATAGAAGGTGGCCGGCGAAGCCGGCCCTTCGTGTGGCGTAGCCAAACGATTACTACTTAGAAGGTGGCCGGCGAAGCCGGCCCATCGTTCGGCGTAGCCAAACGAATGCTACATAGAAGATTGCCGGCGAATCCGGCCCATCGTTTGACGTAGCCAAACGAATACTACATAGAAGATTGCCGACGAAGCCGGCCCATCGTTTGGCCCAGCCAACTGAATACTACCTAGGTGGCCGGCGAAGCCGGCCCATCGTTTGGCGTAGCGAATACTACTTAGAAGGTGACCGGCGAAGCCGGCCCATCGTTTGGCGTAGCCAAACGAATACTAATACTACATAGAAGATTGCCGGCGAAGCCGGCCCATCGTTTGGCGTAGCCAAACGAATACTACATAGAAGGTGGCCGGCGAAGCCGGCCCATCGTTTGGCGTAGCCAAACGAATACTACATAGAAGATTGCCGGCGAAGCCGGTCCATCGTTTGGCGTAGCCAAACGATTACTACTTAGAAGGTGGCCGACGAAGCCAGCCCATCGTTTGGCCTAGCCAAACGAATACTACATGGAAGGTGGCCGGCGAGGCCAGCCCATCGTTTGGCGTAGCCAAACGAATACTACATAGAAGGTGGCCGGCGAAGCCGGCCCTTCGTGTGGCGTAGCCAAACGATTACTACTTAGAAGGTGGCCGGCGAAGCCGGCCCATCGTTCGGCGTAGCCAAACGAATGCTACATAGAAGATTGCCGGCGAATCCGGCCCATCGTTTGACGTAGCCAAACGAATACTACATAGAAGATTGCCGACGAAGCCAGCCCATCGTTTGGCCTAGCCAAACGAATACTACATGGAAGGTGGCCGGCGAGGCCAGCCCATCGTTTGGCGTAGCCAAACGAATACTATTTAGAAGATTGCCGGCGAAGCCGGTCCATCGTTTGGCGTAGCCAAACGATTACTACTTAAAGGTGGCCGACGAAGCCAGCCCATCGTTTGGCGTAGACAAACGAATACTACATAGAAGGAGGCCGGCGAAGCCGGCCCATCGTTTGGCGTAGCCAAACGAATACTACATAGAAGGTGGCCGGCGAAGCCGGCCCTTCGTGTGGCGTAGCCAAACGATTACTACTTAGAAGGTGGCCGGCGAAGCCGGCCCATCGTTCGGCGTAGCCAAACGAATGCTACATAGAAGATTGCCGGCGAATCCGGCCCATCGTTTGACGTAGCCAAACGAATACTACATAGAAGATTGCCGACGAAGCCGGCCCATCGTTTGGCGTAGCCAAACGAATACTACATAGAAGGTGGCAGGCGAAGCCGGCCCATCGTTTGGCGTAGCCAAAGGATTACTACTTAGAAGGTGACCGGCGAAGCCGGCCCATCGTTTGGCGTAGCCAAACGAATACTAATACTACACAGAAGATTGCCGGCGAAGCCGGCCCATCGTTTGGCGTAGCCAAACGAATACTACATAGAAGGTGGCCGGCGAAGCCGGCCCATCGTTTGGCGTAGCCAAACGAATACTACATAGAAGATTGCCGGCGAAGCCGGTCCATCGTTTGGCGTAGCCAAACGATTACTACTTAGAAGGTGGCCGACGAAGCCAGCCCATCGTTTGGCGTAGACAAACGAATACTACATAGAAGGTGGCCGGCGAAGCCGGCCCATCGTTTGGCGTAGCCAAACGAATACTACATAGAAGGTGGCCGGCGAAGCCGGCCCTTCGTTTGGCGTAGCCAAACGATTACTACTTAGAAGGTGGCCGGCGAAGCCGGCCCACCGTCTGGCCTAGCCAAACGAATACGACTTAGAAGGTGGCCGGCGAAGCCGCCCATCGTTGGCGTAGCCAAACGAATGCTACATAGAAGATTGCCGGCGAATCCGGCCCATCGTTTGACGTAGCCAAACGAATACTACATAGAAGATTGCCGGCGAATCCGGCCCATCGTTCGGCGTAGCCAACCGAATGCTACATAGAAGATTGCCGGCGAATCCGGCCCATCGTTTGACGTAGCCAAACGAATACTACATAGAAGATTGCCGGCGAATCCGGCCCATCGTTCGGCGTAGCCAACCGAATGCTATTTAGAAGGTGACCGGCGAAGCCGGCCCATCGTTTGGCGTAGCCAAACGAATACTAATACTACATAGAAGATTGCCGGCGAAGCCGGCCCATCGTTTGGCGTAGCCAAACGAATACTACATAGAAGGTGGCCGGCGAAGCCGGCCCATCGTTTGGCGTAGCCAAACGAATACTACATAGAAGATTGCCGGCGAAGCCGGTCCATCGTGTGGCGTAGCCAAACGATTACTACTTAGAAGGTGGCCGACGAAGCCAGCCCATCGTTTGGCCTAGCCAAACGAATACTACATGGAAGGTGGCCGGCGAGGCCAGCCCATCGTTTGGCGTAGCCAAACGAATACTATTTAGAAGGTGGCAGGCGAAGCCGGCCCATCGTTTGGCCCAGCCAACCGAATACTACCTAGGTGGCCGGCGAAGCCGGCCCATCGCTTGGCGTAGCGAATACTACTTAGAAGAGGGCCGGCGAAGCCGGCCCATCGTTTGGCGTAGCCAAACGAATACTACATAGAAGATCGCCGGCGAGGCCAGCCCATCGTTTGGCGTAGACAAACGAATACTACATAGAAGGTGGCCGGCGAGGCCAGCCCATCGTTTGGCGTAGCCAAACGAATACTATTTAGAAGGTGGCAGGCGAAGCCGGCCCATCGTTTGGCCCAGCCAACCGAATACTACTCAGAAGGTGGCCGGCGAAGCCGGCCCATCGTTTGACGTAGCCAAACGATCACTACTTAGAAGGTGGCCGGCGAAGCCGGCCCATCGTTTGGCGTAGCCAAACATACTACAGGGAGGGTGGCCGGCGAAGCCTGCCCATGGTTTGGCGTGCCAAACGAATACTACATAGAAGGTGGCCGGCGAAGCCGGCCCATCGTTTGGCGTAGCCAAACGAATACTATTTAGAAGATTGCCGGCGAAGCTGGTCCACCCATCGTTTGGCGTAGCCAAACGATTACTACTTAGAAGGTGCCCGGCGAAGCCGGCCCATCGTTTGGCGTAGCCAAACGAATACTACTTAGAAGGTGGCCGGCGAAGCCAGCCCATCGTTTGGCGTAGCCAAACGATTACTACTTAGAAGGTGGCCGGCGAAGCCGGCCCATCGTTTGGCGTAGCCAAACGAATACTACATAGAAGGTGGCCGGCGAAGCCAGCCCATCGTCTGGCGTAGCCAAACGATTACTATAGAAGATTGCCGGCGAAGCCGGCCCATCGTTTGGCGTAGCCAAACGAATACTACATAGAAGATTGCCGGCGAAGTCGGCCCATCGTTCGGCGTAGCCAACCGAATGCTACATAGAAGATTGCCGGCGAATCCGGCCCATCGTTTGACGTAGCCAAACGAATACTACATAGAAGATTGCCGGCGAAGCCGGTCCATCGTTTGGCGTAGCCAAACGAATACTACATAGAAGATTGCCGGCGAATTCGGCCCATCGTTCGGCGTAGCCAACCGAATGCTATTTAGAAGGTGACCGGCGAAGCCGGCCCATCGTTTGGCGTAGCCAAACGAATACTAATACTACATAGAAGATTGCCGGCGAAGCCGGCCCATCGTTTGGCGTAGCCAAACGAATACTACATAGAAGGTGGCCGGCGAAGCCGGCCCATCGTTTGGCGTAGCCAAACGAATGCTACATAGAAGATTGCCGGCGAATCCGGCCCATCGTTTGACGTAGCCAAACGATTACTACTTAGAAGGTGGCCGACGAAGTTAGCCCATCGTTTGGCGTAGCCAAACGATTACTACTTAGAAGGTGGCCGACGAAGCCAGCCCATCGTTTGACCTAGCCAAACGAATACTACATAGAAGGTGGCCGGCGAAGCCGGCCCTTCGTGTGGCGTAGCCAAACGAATACTACATAGAAGGTGGCCGGCGAGGCCAGCCCATCGTTTGGCGTAGCCAAAGGATTACTACTTAGAAGGTGGCCGGCAATGCCGGCCCATCGTTTGACGTAGCCAAACGAATACTACATAGAAGATTGCCGGCGAATCCGGCCCATCGTTCGGCGTAGCCAAACGAATACTACATAGAAGATTGCCGGCGAATCCGGCCCATCGTTCGGCGTAGCCAAACGAATACTAATACTACATAGAAGATTGCCGGCGAAGCCGGCCCATCGTTTGGCGTAGCCAAACGAATACTACATAGAAGGTGGCCGGCGAACCCGCCCCATCGTTTGGCGTAGCCAAACAAATACTACATAGAAGATTGCCGGCGAAGCCGGTCCATCGTTTGGCGTAGCCAAACGAATACTACTTAGCCAGCCCATCGTTTGGCCGGGTGGCCGACGAAACCAGCCCATCGTTTGACGTAGCCAAACGAATACTACATAGAAGGTGGCCGGCGAGGCCAGCCCATCGTTTGGCGTAGCCAAACGAATACTATTTAGAAGGTGGCAGGCGAAGCCGGCCCATCGTTTGGCCCAGCCAACCGAATACTACCTAGGTGGCCGGCGAAGCCGGCCCATCGCTTGGCGTAGCGAATACTACTTAGAAGGGGGCCGGCGAAGCCGGCCCATCGTTTGGCCTAGCCAAACGAATACTACATGGAAGGTGGCCGGCGAGGCCAGCCCATCGTTTGGCGTAGACAAACGAATACTACATAGAAGGTGGCCGGCGAGGCCAGCCCATCGTTTGGCGTAGCCAAACGAATACTATTTAGAAGATTGCCGGCGAAGCCGGTCCACCCATCGTTTGGCGTAGACAAACGAATACTACATAGAAGGAGGCCGGCGAAGCCGGCCCATCGTTTGGCGTAGCCAAACGAATACTACATAGAAGGTGGCCGGCGAAGCCGGCCCTTCGTGTGGCGTAGCCAAACGATTACTACTTAGAAGGTGGCCGGCGAAGCCGGCCCATCGTTCGGCGTAGCCAAACGAATGCTACATAGAAGATTGCCGGCGAATCCGGCCCATCGTTTGACGTAGCCAAACGAATACTACATAGAAGATTGCCGACGAAGCCGGCCCATCGTTTGGCCCAGCCAACCGAATACTACATAGAAGATTGCCGGCGAATCCGGCCCATCGTTCGGCGTAGCCAACCGAATGCTATTTAGAAGGTGACCGGCGAAGCCGGCCCATCGTTTGGCGTAGCCAAACGAATACTAATACTACATAGAAGATTGCCGGCGAAGTCGGCCCATCGTTTGGCGTAGCCAAACGAATACTACATAGAAGGTGGCCGGCGAAGCCGGCCCATCGTTTGGCGTAGCCAAACGAATACTACATAGAAGATTGCCGGCGAAGCCGGTCCATCGTTTGGCGTAGCCAAACGATTACTACTTAGAAGGTGGCCGACGAAGCCAGCCCATCGTTTGGCCTAGCCAAACGAATACTACATGGAAGGTGGCCGGCGAGGCCAGCCCATCGTTTGGCGTAGACAAACGAATACTACATAGAAGGTGGCCGGCGAAGCCGGCCCATCGTTTGGCGTAGCCAAACGAATACTACATAGAAGGTGGCCGGCGAAGCCGGCCCTTCGTGTGGCGTAGCCAAACGATTACTACTTAGAAGGTGGCCGGCGAAGCCGGCCCATCGTTTGGCGTAGCCAAACGAATGCTACATAGAAGATTGCCGGCGAATCCGGCCCATCGTTTGACGTAGCCAAACGAATACTACATAGAAGATTGCCGGCGAATCCGGCCCATCGTTCGGCGTAGCCAACCGAATGCTACATAGAAGATTGCCGGCGAATCCGGCCCATCGTTTGACGTAGCCAAACGAATACTACATAGAAGATTGCCGGCGAATCCGGCCCATCGTTCGGCGTAGCCAACCGAATGCTATTTAGAAGGTGACCGGCGAAGCCGGCCCATCGTTTGGCGTAGCCAAACGAATACTAATACTACATAGAAGATTGCCGGCGAAGCCGGCCCATCGTTTGGCGTAGCCAAACGAATACTACATAGAAGGTGGCCGGCGAAGCCGGCCCATCGTTTGGCGTAGCCAAACGAATACTACATAGAAGATTGCCGGCGAAGCCGGTCCATCGTTTGGCGTAGCCAAACGATTACTACTTAGAAGGTGGCCGGCGAAGCCGGCCCATCGTTTGGCGTAGCCAAACGAATACTACATAGAAGGTGGCCGGCGAAGCCAGCCCATCGTCTGGCGTAGCCAAACGATTACTACTTACTTAGAAGGTGGTCGGCGAAGCCGGCCCATCGTTTGGCGTAGCCACACGATTACCACTTAGAAGGTGGCCGGCGAAGCCGGCCCATCGTTTGGCGTAGCCAAACGATTACTACTTAGAAGGTGGCCGGCGAAGCCGGCCCATCGTTTGGCGTAGCCAAACGAATACTACATAGAAGGTGGCCGGCGAAGCCAGCCCATCGTTTGGCGTAGCCAAACGATTACTACTTAGAAGGTGGTCGGCGAAGCCGGCCCATCGTTTGACGTAGCCAAACGAATACTACATAGAAGATTGCCGGCGAATCCGGCCCATCGTTTGACGTAGCCAAACGATTACTACTTAGAAGGTGGCCGACGAAGCCAGCCCATCGTTTGGCCTAGCCAAACGAATACTACATGGAAGATTGCCGGCGAATCCGGCCCATCGTTCGACGTAGCCAAACGAATACTACATAGAAGGTGGCCGGCGAAGCCGGCCCATCGTTTGGCGTAGCCAAACGAATACTACATAGAAGGTGGCCGGCGAAGCCGGCCCATCGTTTGGCGTAGCCAAACGATTACTACTTAGAAGGTGGCCGGCGAAGCCGGCCCATCGTTTGGCGTAGCCAAACAAATACTACTTAGAAGGTGGCCGGCGAAGCCGGCCCATCGTTTGGCGTAGCCAAACGAATACTACATAGAAGATTGCCGGCGAAGCCGGTCCATCGTTTGGCGTAGCCAAACGAATGCTACATAGAAGATTGCCGGCGAATCCGGCCCATCGTTTGACGTAGCCAAACGAATACTACATAGAAGATTGCCGGCGAAGCCGGCCCATCGTTCGGCGTAGCCAAACGAATACTACGTAGAAGGTGGCCGGCGAAGTTAGCCCATCGTTTGGCGTAGCGAATACTACTTAGAAGGTGGCCGGCGAAGCCGGCCCTTCGTTTGGCGTAGCCAAACGATTACTACTTAGAAGGTGGCCGGCGAAGCCGGCCCATCGTTTGGCGTAGCCAAACGAATACTATTTAGAAGGTGACCGGCGAAGCCGGCCCATCGTTTGGCGTAGCCAAACGAATACTACATAGAAGGAGGCCGGCGAAGCCGGCCCATCGTTTGACGTAGCCAAACGAATACTACATAGAAGATTGCCGGCGAAGTTGGCCCATCGTTTGGCGTAGCCAAACGAATACTACATAGAAGGTGGCCGGCGAAGTTGGCCCATCGTTTGGCGTAGCCAAACGAATACTACATAGAAGATTGCCGGCGAAGCCGGCTCCATCGTTTGGCGTAGCCAAACGATTACTACATAGAAGGTGGCCGGCGAAGCTGGCCCATCGTTTGGCGTAGCCAAACGAATACTACTTAGAAGGTGGCCGGCGAAGCCGGCCCATCGTTTGGCGTAGCCAAACGAATACTACATAGAAGGTGGCCGGCGAAGTTGGCCCATCGTTGGCGTAGCCAAACGAATACTACATAGAAGGTGGCCGGCGAAGCCGGCCCATCGTTTGGCGTAGCCAAACGAATACTACATAGAAGGTGGCCGGCGAAGCCGGCCCATCGTGGCGTAGCCAAACGAATACTACATAGAAGGTGGCCGGCGAAGCCGGCTCCATCGTTGGCGTAGCCAACCAAATACTACATAGAAGGTGGCCGGCGAAGCCGGCCCATCGTTTGGCGTAGCCAAACGAATGCTACATAGAAGATTCCCGGCGAATCCGGCCCATCGTTTGACGTAGCCAAACGAATACTACATAGAAGATTGCCGGCGAATCCGGCCCATCGTTCGGCGTAGCCAACCGAATGCTATTTAGAAGGTGACCGGCGAAGTTGGCCATCGTTGGCGTAGCCAAACGAATACTAATACTACATAGAAGATTGCCGGCGAAGCTGGCCCATCGTTTGGCGTAGCCAAACGAATACTACATAGAAGGTGGCCGGCGAAGCCGGCCCATCGTTTGGCGTAGCCAAACGAATACTACATAGAAGATTGCCGGCGAAGCCGGTCCATCGTTTGGCGTAGCCAAACGATTACTACTTAGAAGGAGGCCGACGAAGTTAGCCCATCGTTTGGCGTAGCCAAACGAATACTACATGGAAGGTGGCCGGCGAGGCCAGCCCATCGTTTGGCGTAGACAAACGAATACTACACAGAAGGTGGCCGGCGAAGCCGGCCCATCGTTTGGCGTAGACAAACGAATACTACATAGAAGGAGGCCGGCGAAGCCGGCCCATCGTTTGGCGTAGCCAAACGATTACTACTTAGAAGGTGGCCGGCGAAGCCGGCCCATCGTTTGGCGTAGCCAAACGAATGCTACATAGAAGATTGCCGGCGAATCCGGCCCATCGTTTGACGTAGCCAAACGAATACTACATAGAAGATTGCCGGCGAATCCGGCCCATCGTTTGACGTAGCCAAACGAATACTACATAGAAGATTGCCGGCGAATCCGGCCCATCGTTCGGCGTAGCCAACCGAATGCTATTTAGAAGGTGACCGGCGAAGCCGGCCCATCGTTTGGCGTAGCCAAACGAATACTAATACTACATAGAAGATTGCCGGCGAAGCCGGCCCATCGTTTGGCGTAGCCAAACGAATACTACATAGAAGGTGGCCGGCGAAGCCGGCCCATCGTTTGGCGTAGCCAAACGAATACTACATAGAAGATTGCCGGCGAAGCCGGTCCATCGTGTGGCGTAGCCAAACGATTACTACTTAGAAGGTGGCCGACGAAGCCAGCCCATCGTTTGGCCTAGCCAAACGAATACTACATGGAAGGTGGCCGGCGAGGCCAGCCCATCGTTTGGCGTAGACAAACGAATACTACATAGAAGGTGGCTGGCGAAGCCGGCCCATCGTTTGGCGTAGCCAAACGAATACTACATAGAAGGTGGCCGGCGAAGCCGGCCCTTCGTGTGGCGTAGCCAAACGATTACTACTTAGAAGGTGGCCGGCGAAGCCGGCCCATCGTTTGGCGTAGCCAAACGAATGCTACATAGAAGATTGCCGGCGAATCCGGCCCATCGTTTGACGTAGCCAAACGAATACTACATAGAAGATTGCCGGCGAATCCGGCCCATCGTTCGGCGTAGCCAACCGAATGCTACATAGAAGATTGCCGGCGAAGCCGGCCCATCGTTTGGCGTAGCCAAACTAATACTACATAGAAGGTGGCCGGCGAAGCCGGCCCATCGTTTGGCGTAGGCAAACGAATACTACTTGGAAGGTGGTCGGCGAAGCCGGCCCATCGTTTGACGTAGCCAAACGAATACTACATACTACATAGAAGATTGCCGGCGAAGTCGGCCCATCGTTCTGGCGTAGCCAAACGAATACTACATAGAAGGTGGCCGGCGAAGCCGGCCCATCGTTTGGCGTAGCCAAACGAATACTACATAGAAGATTGCCGGCGAAGCTGGCCCATCGTTTGGCGTAGACAAACGAATACTACTTAGAAGGTGGCCGGCGAAGCCGGCCCATCGTTTGGCGTAGCCAAACGAATACTACATAGAAGGTGGCCGGCGAATCCGGCCCATCGTTTGGCGTAGCCAAACGAATACTATTTAGAAGGTGGCCGGCGAAGCCGGCCCATCGTTTGGCGTAGCCAAACGAATACTACATAGAAGATTGCCGGCGAAGCCGGCCCATCGTTTGGCGTAGCCAAACGAATACTATAGAAGGTGGCCGGCGAAGCCGGCCCATCGTTGGCGTAGCCAAACGAATACTACATAGAAGATTGCCGGCGAAGTTGGTCCATCGTTTGGCGTAGCCAAACGAATACTACTTAGAAGGTGGCCGGCGAAGTTAGCCCCATCGTTTGGCGTAGCCAAACGAATACTACATAGAAGGTGGCCGGCGAAGCTGGCCCATCGTTTGGCGTAGCCAAACGAATACTACATAGAAGGTGGCCGGCGAAGCCGGCCCATCGTGTGGCGTAGCCAAACGATTACTACTTAGAAGGTGGCCGGCGAAGCTGGCCCATCGTTTGACGTAGCCAAACGAATACTACATAGAAGATTGCCGGCGAAGTTAGCCCATCGTTTGACGTAGCCAAACGAATACTACATAGAAGGTGGCCGGCGAGGCCGGCCCATCGTTTGGCGTAGCCAAACGAATACTACATAGAAGATGGCCGGCGAGGCTGGCCCATCGTTTGGCGTAGCCAAACGAATACTATTTAGAAGGTGGCCGGCGAAGCCGGCCCATCGTTTGGCGTAGCCAAACGAATACTACTACATAGAAGATTGCCGGCGAAGCCGGCCCATCGTTTGGCGTAGCCAAACGAATACTATTTAGAAGGTGGCCGGCGAAGCCGGCCCATCGTTTGGCGTAGCCAAACGAATACTACATAGAAGATTGCCGGCGAAGTTGGTCCATCGTTTGGCGTAGCCAAACGATTACTACTTAGAAGGTGGTCGGCGAAGCCGGCCCATCGTTTGACGTAGCCAAACGAATACTACATTGAAGTTGGCCGGCGAAACCGGCCCATCGTTTGGCGTAGCTAAACGAATACTACATAGAAGGTGGCCGGCGAAGCCGGCCCTTCGTGTGGCGTAGCCAAACGATTACTACTTAGAAGGTGGCCGGCGAAGCCGGCCCATCGTTTGGCGTAGCCAAACGAATGCTACATAGAAGATTGCCGGCGAATCCGGCCCATCGGTTGACGTAGCCAAACGAATACTACATAGAAGATTGCCGGCGAAGCTGGCCCATCGTTCGGCGTAGCCAACCGAATGCTACATAGAAGATTGCCGGCGAATCCGGCCCATCGTTTGGCGTAGCCAAACGAATACTACATAGAAGATTGCCGGCGAAGCTGGCCCATCGTTCGGCGTAGCCAACCGAATGCTATTTAGAAGGTGACCGGCGAAGCCGGCCCATCGTTTGGCGTAGCCAAACGAATACTAATACTACATAGAAGATTGCCGGCGAAGCCGGCCCATCGTTTGGCGTAGCCAAACGAATACTACATAGAAGGTTGCCGGCGAATTCTGGCCCATCGTTTGGCGTAGCCAAACGAATACTACATAGAAGGTGGCCGGCGAAGCCGGCCCATCGTTTGGCGTAGCGAATAGTACTTAGAAGGGGGCCGGCGAAGCCGGCCCATCGTTTGACGTAGCCAAACGATTACTACATAGAAGGTGGCCGGCGAAGCCGGCCCATCGTTTGGCGTAGCCAAACGAATACTACATAGAAGGTGGCCGGCGAAGCTGGCCCATCGTTTGGCGTAGCCAAACGAATACTACATAGAAGATTGCCGGCGAAGCCGGTCCATCGTTTGGCGTAGCCAAACGATTACTACTTACAAGGTGGCCGACGAAGCCAGCCCATCGTTTGGCCTAGCCAAACGAATACTACATGGAAGGTGGCCGGCGAGGCCAGCCCATCGTTTGGCGTAGCCAAACGATTACTACTTAGAAGGGGGCCGGCGAAGCCGGCCCATCGTTCGGCGTAGCCAACCGAATACTACTTAGAAGGTGGCCGGCGAAGCCAGCCCATCGTTTGGCGTAGCCAAACGATTACTACTTAGAAGGTGGCCGGCGAAGTTGGCCCATCGTTTGGCGTAGCCAAACGAATACTACATAGAAGATTGCCGGCGAAGCCGGCCCATCGTTTGGCGTAGCCAAACGAATACTACATAGAAGGTGGCCGGCGAAGCCAGCCCATCGTTTGGCGTAGCCAAACGAATACTATTTAGAAGGTGGCAGGCGAAGCCGGCCCATCGTTTGGCCCAGCCAACCGAATACTACATAGAAGGTGGCCGGCGAAGCCGGCCCATCGTTTGGCGTAGCCAAACGAATACTTAGAAGGTGGCCGGCGAAGTTGGCCCATCGTTTGACGTAGCCAAACGAATACTACATAGAAGATTGCCGGCGAAGCTGGCCCATCGTTTGGCGTAGCCAAACGAATACTACATAGAAGGTGGCCGGCGAGCCCATCGTTTGGCGTAGCCACACGATTACCACTTAGAAGGTGGTCGTCGAAGCCGGCCCATCGTTTGACGTAGCCAAACGAATACTACATAGAAGGTGGCCGGCGAGGCCAGCCCATCGTTTGGCGTAGCCACACGATTACCACTTAGAAGGTGGCCGGCGAAGCCGGCCCATCGTTTGACGTAGCCAAACAATTACTACATAGAAGGTGGCCGGCGAAGCCGGCCCATCGTTTGACGTAGCCAAACGATCACTACTTAGAAGGTGGCCGGCGAAGCCGGCCCATCGTTTGACGTAACCAAACGAATACTACTTAGAAGGTGGCCGGCGAAGCTGGCCCATCGTTTGGCGTAGCCAAACGATTACTACTTAGAAGGTGGCCGACGAAGCCGGCCCATCGTTTGGCGTAGCCAAACGAATACTACATAGAAGGTGGCCGGCGAGGCCAGCCCATCGTTCGGCGTAGCCAACCGAATGCTATTTAGAAGGTGACCGGCGAAGCCGGCCCATCGTTTGGCGTAGCCAAACGAATACTAATACTACATAGAAGATTGACGGCGAAGTTACCCATCGTTTGGCGTAGCCAAACGAATACTACATAGAAGGTGGCCGGCGAAGTTGGCCCATCGTTTGGACGTAGCCAAACGAATACTACATAGAAGATTGCCGGCGAAGCTGGTCCATCGTGGCGTAGCCAAACGATTACTATTTAGAAGGTGGCCGACGAAGTTAGCCCATCGTTTGGCTCTAGCCAAACGAATACTACATGGAAGGTGGCCGGCGAGGTTAGCCCATCGTTTGGCGTAGACAAACGAATACTATTTAGTGACAGGTGGTACTATGGTTATCCATCGTTTGGCGTAG
>JAPDOI010001243.1:0-203118 GCA_029168955.1 Aplectana chamaeleonis | reverse complement strand
TTAGGCAAAACGGTATTAGTTACTGCTCGAAGGAATGAACGGAGCAACACAATATGAAAAATTGCAGAAGGCGGGTCCACAAACGATTTCATTTTCACACCAAACAGTTCCCCTGAGAGTAAAGAAGCGGGGTAAGAGTAGAGGATTACGTGCCCTTCTAGTGGCGCGTTTAATCTCAAAATCGAAGAATATCGTGAACACTGCCTTTGAAGGCATTGTTCACGATAACCTTCAATTTTGAGATTATTCACTATATTGACTAAGTGGTCCCCCGTGTAGAACTAAAATGACGAAAGAAGTTGAGATAAACGCACCGGGGTACGAAATCGCCAAGTATCAGCCCGCCTTTTAAGTATTGCAGGAGTGTTTGTTGTGACATGGAATCTTTGCGGACCCTTCCTTTTGCAATTCTCTACTCTCTATTGCTCCCGTGCTTTCCTTCGGACCCTATCTAATACTGTTTTGCCTAAAATATTCCTCCATTTCTGATCAGCCCCATTTTATACCGGTGAGAACCACCATGAACATGTTCATCCAACCGGACAACTAGTTCATCTCTGCCAATTCGAGACTTGATGCTTCGGGGAAAGCGGCCTTTATCACCCTCTATTATCATTGGGCGTGAAATCCACCTTTAGCGCGGTCTTCAAAGCTTATTCGCGCAAAGGGTGAATTTGCTGAGCGGCTGGATATCAATCAGCGCAAACAGTGAATTTACCGCGGGTTATAGTGAACTATCATTATCAATCTTGACCGAGGAGAGCGGTCTGTTTTTGCATGTGATAAATGATTTCAGCAAACCCGCGCTGAATACGCTGCAGGCAGAAATGAAGTTTGCTGCTTGTTATAGCGATCAAATTCAAGAGCTCAAAGAGAGGGCTTCTGAAATATCTATTCCGTGAGGGGGTTAATTTTGTTTCCACTGCAAGGCTGGCCACCTTGCAGTGGGTCGTGGCGGCTCCGGCCCGCTAAATCTTGCAACGCTTTCACCCCATTTTCGCAAACTCACATCGTTTCGCGTAACATTCCCCTTAATTTCGCGGCGTATTCACACCATTCTCACCTATCTTAGCGGCAAATTCACCCATACAGTGAATTTAGCGCTGCAAATCAGGACTTCATGCCGACTTGTACATGAGCATCAAGTCTTTTTTGCCGACGCATCAAGTCTTGAATTGGCAGAGAGGTTACAGAATATTTTCACTAAAGTTCAACGTTTTAATGCGTTTCTCGTCGTTTCTTCGTAATTTGCGTAACACTTGGAAGCCAATTTATTGTTTTGTGAAACACTCGGGAACAAAAATCATCGTGAACACTGCCTTTAAGTAAAGAAAGAAGTTGAGAATGAAGGCGAAAGCGGGCTATTGATCGGATCTCATCGCTCATCTAACGTTATCGAGTTTTCATTTGATCACGTCGGTGAGCGGGCATTGCTCTTTTGGGGTTTGCCTTGCGCTCAAAGTGGCAACTTCGGGCTCTTTTGGGGCTCTTCCTGGCTTGTTTTTATGCGTTCTTTCGCGGCAAACGTTATAGTGTGCCCTTCCACTAATCATTCCAAGTGGAAATTGAAACACATTTTCGTTGTTAACACTGCCTTCAAAGGGAGTGTCCACGATAAAAACCATGTCTGATTTTTGGTGGAGATAGGCAGATGCGGGGCCTAGCGCAACCCTAACGTTGAAAAAACTAAGAAAAATGAGCTCGGAACGAACCTCTACATTTAAAGTCTGGAGCCACCAAATCAGCTCATCCACGCCAGATGCCCTTTCTTCACGCCCGCACGACGTGGGAAGTGAAATGAATGCTCGAGATTGTGATTATGAGCGATGGTTTTCCGATCAATAGCCCCGTGTCTTCCCTTCGTTCTCATGACTTCCTTCTCTTTACTCAGGTCAACTCGCATACATCGGGTGCAAAAGACGGAAGTTACAAGCCTCGGACAACTCGTCCACCATGCTTCCTAAGCCCAATTTTTGAGGGACCATAACTCCGTTACTAGAAGGTCTTGTACGATTCCAAAAACATCGTTGGAATCAGCATGGGACCGTCTTCAAGATAGGCGAAAAAGCAGAAAAACGATTCTTTCCGTGAACACTGCCTTTAAAGTAAAATCTGCATTAGCCTGCATAACTGACTTGTACTCAAGCGGGGAATTAAAATACCGTGTTTACTGTGACTGAGCACCCTAGTGTACTATTTTTTGACCTCAGCCGAAAAGAGGCTGATTTCTAGGGGCGTTTCAATAGAGGGGATGCTGTAATTTTCAAGCAAGGGTTCTAAACCAGTATCAATGAGCACGAAAAGTAATTATAGTGGAGCCCACCAAGAGTGCATCATTTACTTATCAATAAGAAGCGGTCGACTTGGGATCAATGTGCATGAATCCCATACCAGCACGCTCGATACCGATTGAGCGAGAGGGGCTGTGCAGCAACGAGTTTCATGTTCATTGATCTCCAATCGACCGCTTCTCATTGATAAGCAAATGAGACACTCTTGGTGGACTCCACTATAAATACTGTCGTGAATCCACATTCTGCCTTGAAGAAATCTGGAAATAATTATCAGATACTTTTCAATTCTTGATTCAAGAATGTCGGCCAGATTAGTCGACTCAGTCGACTTTTCAAGAGTCGCGTAGCAATTTGAATCTGGCAGTGGAAAGGATGGATGCATTAGGCCAAGATCAGCAAAAACTGATACGGAGAGAGGGTGGGCGTGCGAAGGTTCAGGATTGGTGTGGAACGTTCTGAAAAATCCGTAAAGCTTGAGTTCTCAGAAATTTTGAAAACACTTGAAGGAGATGACATTACACTGCAAAGGTGTCGACGAACATTGCTGAAGTCTAAGTTCTTAACAAGATCCTTAAATTGCATACGGGTGTTCAACAGCTTTCGAAGAATTTGAGACATTCTTTAGTTCAATGTGAATTATGTATGTGCTCGATCAGAAAAGAAAATGGACACATCTCGCTCAAAAGTCGCCTGTGACAGAATTCAAGGTTGAAGGGGGGGGGGGGGTTGTAGTAGGAAAGCGTGTTTGAGTTTTAACTAGAAGGCGAGTCTTCAAGGGGGTGGGTGCTCAATTCCAGCAAAGACTGTTAACCTAGTGTTATCTTTATGAATTACCATTTTCTCCCCAATCGGTATTCCATGAATTAGCCATTATCCAGTAGGGAACTCCATTCTCCTTCCCCCATCCGATGATTTTCATCACATGGCCTCCTCCTCGTTTGCCGGCGACGTGCTCAAAGAAATGGAATAATACATCGTACACCATCTATTTCGGAGCAAATTCCATCATGTGCCTTCGCATATGTATAGGGAGCAGGGGAAGAGACAGCGAGACGGTTTCAAAGGATGAGCATTATACGCGCGCACACGCACGCGATGAATCAGAGCAAAGTGGGAGTCAGTTCGTTCAATTGATGAGGCATCTTTCATAGTCCTCACCGCAAGCGCGGCACGCGCGTGACGCGCGGGACGAGCGGTAGATTATGAAACTTTTCACCGCGCGGCACGCGCGGAACGAGCGGAGAGTCACTATGAAAACTCCAGCGGCACCGCCATGGCTGTGCGGGTGAAAGTCGGGCCTCAACTGGGACTTGTACAGAAGTTTCTGGCTTGCATTTGCGTATGCGGTGGCGCAGGATAGTCCCAGCTTTATTTATGTTGGAGTGGACTCAAATCGAGAAGCAATTATTGATTGAAACGATAAAACCGCCACGGCGGTTTGGGCGGCGCCGCTATGTCGGTGCTGATGGACTGTGAAAGTTCTTACCGCCCTTCCCGCGCGTCACGCGCGTGCCGCGCTTGCGGTGAGGACTATGAAAAATGCCTTAGGTATCATTCCTTCGTTTTCTTGGTGACCACTATTCCCGTCAAGTCGCGTCATGGCTTCCTAATTGGTTGACACAGAACATATGCCGTGGTCATGCATCCTCCGTATCACTCCGCTACAGAGCATACTGAGCTACTGGAGGCGAAATCGTTCGATCAATAGAGATATTCTCTTCCTTTCAATGCGTGGCGAATTTTTCGCCAAGCAGCGTAGCGGCTTTCTAATTGAATGGAACAGGAACCATATGATATTACGCTTGGTGAGAGCGCTCCGAAATGAGAATGTCAGAATGCTCCGTATGAGCCATCGCCACGGCGTATGCTCGCATGCTGTGGGACATTATAAAAATGAAAAACAAGTTTTCCTTGATTTTTCTTCTCCAACGGCTGCTTTTCATTTTCGCCTCTACGATTTTATACTAATCATTATACCGAGAGTACATTTTACCACATAGATCCCGCTTTCGTAAATCTTGAAATCCTCGTACATGATGAAGAAGGCAACAACTGGTCCGTTCTCCATTATCTCCCTTTGTATAGCTTTGACAGACCATGGTAGATCATAGGAGGTCTTCCCTAAATAGCGTCATTATTCGAGAGGCCAAGGAGAAAGGTTGTAGATGTAGCTGCTTATTTTCTTCTTGCCAGTTGCCTCAGATCATCGCCTATTGAGTAAATGTGTCTTAGACGCGCGTCTCTTGCTTGTTTACCAATTTTGCTATCTCAACGTCGTACAACAAGAAAGTACCATTAAATACATTTAAACGTGCCAAAATACCGGAGTCCGTTCTCGTAAGTGACATTATAGCTCGCTTGACATTGACGCACACACTTTGGAGTATCGGCCTCGGTGGGGCATTCTCCATAGTAGGTTTGATTTGGATGGTGTCCGCATGGATGCATCTCATACGGTCTGCAGGCGTCCTGTGGTGAAAACATTTTACAACCTGAGTCCAGTAAGGAGAATCACGTCGGCAATCTACTTTTTCAATTCATTTGGGCGTGATGTAAACGAATACTCTGATGTAAGTACCCTGTTCACGTGTCAGTTTTTTTTTCACGCTATGGATAACACCACGGACACAGAACCCACGCTCTAGTGATTTTTCGACAAAAAATTCATCTGTTTGACAAAAACTAAGGCTGTTTTGTCACCTTGTGCTTCGATTTCCATTTTTTTCGTAGTAGCCTCTGGAGAATCCTATTTCCGGGATAGGCAGTTACTGCGCCTTAAAGGCATCGTACGAAACCACTCACCATTTTTTTTTGAATTTGAATCATTGGTTGGGCCCGCCTGAGAACGTAGGTAGAGTTTGTTGGGTCCCTGACGCAATATTGGGAAGATATGGGAGGTCGAATGCCTCGAATTCAATCAGGAGAGGCCGGCTTCCCGACAGCCATGTGGCATAAATAAAGAGCGGCAAGTGGCTTACCAACCAGTTATTTCGCGTAAATGAATGGAAGTTGACGTGTAATTTCCTGTTAAGCTACTTCCATTCCGCTATTTATGCCACGTGGCTGTTGAAACGCCGGCCACTTTTGGTGGAATTCGGAGAATTCGATCTCCCACATCTTCACAATAACGCGTCGGTAACCCAACAAACTCTACCTACGTTTTCTGGCGTGCCCACCAAATGATTCAGACCCAAAAAACATTGGGTGATTTTCAGCGCGTACGATGCCTTTAACGTTGTTGCATACCCGCGGTGAATTAGAGGGGAGATTCTGCTTCTTTGAAACATTTATTGCCCGACTCGATCGATACATACAGTTCATTTCCGCAATGTCGTTCAGTCCCGCTGGTTGCGAAAGCGTGCTGCGGCGCGTTTGCGAGTATCCTCAGACAAGGATTTGGGATCACCCGGGCGGGTTTCCCCTTTAGTGCCGGGATGATTTCCCTGCCCGGGATCCCACATCCCTGTTCCTAAGGGTGCTCAGCAAACCACTGCCGCAGCACTCTGACGCTCAGCCAGCAATACTTTACTAACGTTAGACCGGCATTGCGGAGATGAATTGTACACCCACTACACAAAGAATCCTCAAACAAGGCCACAAACCGGCTACCTCTTACATTTGCTCGACCTATTTGGGAATTATCTCATACACTGCGTAAAGGTATCGCTGTTCGACACACTAAGGCCTCTAGTCCGTTACACCTTAGGTTTTATGCCAGTGGAGTTCATGTAGTCTTTGTCCCAAGCCACAGTTTCGCCCCACTGAATTGCCGGCCAATTGTAGGGTGATATCCCACAATTTGCCTCTTCCAGACTTTTAAGCTATTTCCATTCACCGTCATGCTCGCACAAAAACCGAAGAAGACAATCGATAGATGCGTGTTAATGCGGGACCATACCTCCAGCGATGAGCGACGGGATGCAATGTGTACCATTAATATCGACCAAAAGTCTATATTCCTTATGTGCACTATTGCTCTCGCTGGTCGCAGGAAGCATAACCTCGGAAATACGAAGAACTCAACACGTTGCTAGTCAGGATACCTTCCCGTCGTGGGGAGTGTAGATACGGGAGAAGGAATGAGACTCAGTTTAAAAATCCGAAAGTACTGAGTTACATTGGTTTCCTACGCCACCACCGTCGGACAGTGGCGACGCCCATCAGAGCCTGTGTAAAGGCAGTAGTCGGATTATATTAGGTTGATGCAAACGTTTCCGGACTTTTCACGACTTTGAATAGAAAACATTTGTTTCAAAAACAAACAATGTTCTCCCAACATAATAATTTCCATCACATTCAAGGATCCTTCGCCACCGATTGGGCAGATCATGAATTTCGTAGAATGGCTGTTTCGAATCGAAGTATTTTTCTAAGGCCATTTTGACTTCGTCATCGTTAGTGAACGATTTTCCATCCAGAAAGTGCTGCATCGAGCGGAACAGATGGTAGTCGGAAGGGGCAGGACCTGGGCTATATGGAGGTTGAGGAAAAACCAGCAGTTTCTGTTCGCCTTCTGCACGACAATGCTCGGCTTCTGTATCTCGGATAACCCGACAGAAACTGCTGGACCTGGGCTGGGAAGTTCTTGCTCATCCTCCATATAGCAGAGATCTTGCCCCTTCCGACTACCATCTGTTCCGCTCGATGCAGCACTTCCTGGATGGAAACCAGTTCAGTAATGATGACGAAATCAATATGGCCTTAAAAGAATACTTCGATTCGGAACAGCCAAAGTTCTACGCATCGGGTGTTCATGATCACCCAACACAATCGGTGGGAAAGATCATGAGCTATGTGATGAGAGAAGTATATTTGTTGGAGTGAGCCTTGCGCGTTTTGAGTGAATTCTTTATTCAAAGTCGTGAAAGTCCAGAAAACTTTGCATCAACCCTAATATTTATCATCTCTGGAAGAACTGGTCTCCTGCCCATCAGCCTTTTGTGTCAGGACTAACTTAGCTATCAAAATCGCAGGTTATATTGATCCAATAAATTCTTGTCCGAAAGTTCACTCCAATTTTAATTTGTTTCAGCTTTATTGAAGAACAAGTCTAATCAACAATATAATCACCACAGTTATCTGGCACAACGGTGGCCCATCGATTGGGTAGGTCGCCGATGCCCTTCGCCCAGAACCTCCGGGGGCTGCGACTCCGAAATAGTCCGCGATGTCCGGATTTGAGGTTGTCGTAGTTGGTGGTTTTCTTCCGGCCAAATGGTGCTCCAGCGGGCGGAATAAGTGGTGATCGGAGGGGCGAGGTCCGGGGTTATACAGCGGATCGACGGGCAACCGGTCTCAGCCGAGCGTCGCCAGCTTCTGCTGGGTTTCCTTCGCCACGTGGGGGCGCGCGTTGTCGTGCAGCAGGTGGACCGATAGGCACTCGTCGGGGACGCTTTCTCCCGGATGGCGGCAGCTGGTTCTCAGTGCTGATCGGTGTAGATGGAGGCGGTGACGTCCTGCCGCCTTCTGCCGAGAGCAGCTCGAAGTACAGCATGCCCTTGGTGTCCCACCAGCACCAGCGCATGGTCTTCAGCGGCTGCAGGTCGGCTTTCGACGTCGTCGGCGGCTCTTCTCCGCGCGGGATTCGGACGGCACGGCCGGCGACGTTGTCTTAGAGGACCCAGCTCTCATCCCCAGTGACCAGCTCCTCGAGAAACTCCTCGGTGGGGATCCAACGGGTCAGAACTTTGTGGTAGCCGAGTAATTTGAGTCGATTGTGGATGGTGGACTTGCTGCAGCCGAGCGTCGTCGCCAGTTCACGGGTGGTGGCTTCCGGCATCTCCTTGAGATACAGCGACGGACTTTCGTCACTCATCCACCGTAGAAGGCCTTCCCCAGCTGTAAGCTCCCACCAATCCTCGAGGCTACGTGTCGCCGCTCTCTTTGAGAGCAGATTGAACCAGCGGCTGACTGTGCGTTGGGACACTGCATCCTCCTTGCACGCTCTACAGATGTTGGCGACCGCGGTGCCCGTGTTGTTGCCCAGCAGCCACTCGTAGTACACAAACGTTCGAATTCGACCTTGGTCCATTTTAGCTTGTACTGGTAGCTAGACGCGGTGACTGCGCCTTATACACCCTTAGCGTAGAACTTTGGAGAACCTTCTAGAAGGTTCTTACACTTGCCTGATATTATAACACTTCTAAGGAAAATTATAGAATTTTGAAAATTTTCGGACAGGAATTATTGGACGGCCTGGTATTTCACTTCGGGAAATAATACTTTTCCCGAATTTCGTTGAACATTTTCCCATGGTTGACTTGAGCACGACATGCTGTGCATTACGGCGCTTTCAAAAATCTTAACGGAGCACTTTGAAGCGAGTTGAGGTTGAAAGACGCTTCATTTGCCCACTTTGGTAGTTTCGCCCATTTTTTCCATTGGATAGCAGCGGTATTGTACACACTATTGGATTGAATGAAAATTCACTACAACTCAACCTCTGTGCCGTAGTTTCCTCCAGTGACCACACCGGTACTTACAAAGTATTGCCAAGCTCTGTAGGCGAAGCCACCACGGCATCTAAAAAAATTAAACAGAATAAAAAAGAATACTCGAAACTCCCCTTATTCACTGATGGCCATAAGTGTTTGACTCCACACAGGTACTAAAGTTTCCTAATTGCTTTTCCAGGTTTGAAAAAGGCATTACTAGTGACCCTTTCGTGCAGTTTTGCGATAAGTGGTATTTCGCACGTACTGACAGCTGACACTCTGCCGACAGAAAAAAGGAGTTGCAACTGGTCGAACTGGCTGTTATCAACTAAATATGTACCAATCGATAGGCGTGTTGCAATATTTGTTTGTCAAGTTTGTAGCTCAAAATAATTATCCTTACCAAGTCACGTAGGGGCCTAACAGTGAACTATCCTGATAGGAATTAGTGCACCAAATCTTGGGAACACATTCTATCCTCCAGAAAAAGAGCCGAGCAGGCGACCGCATCGCGCGATTGAAGCAGATCACTGGTGGCTCAATTCGTTCCTTAGGGGGTTCTCGCCGACACACTTTCGAATGTCAGATTATCGGTGGGTATAGTCTTACGGTAGATTACAGTGGGTATACGAAGTAGAAAGTTCAGATTCTTTTGATATTTTAAAGCCTATCGGACTTATTTGTCGCTGAACTCCAATACGAATTCGATGTCCAGGATTATCGGAATTAGTCCGGAACATTGAGACCAGGAAAACCCACGAGGGAGCTGCTTCAACCGCGCCCCGAGGTCACCCGCCAGGCTTTCTTCTTAGAGGATAGGCTGTACCTATTTGGTTGCCAAGGTACACCCCAAAAATTAAAAAGACAAAAGTGTTACCCTTTACCGCATTCTTCACAGCAGGACACGATGTCGTCAGCAGATAACTGCACCTAAATTTCTATAGTCAGAGTGATGACCTCATCAGAAGGTCCAGCCAATAAGCATTAGAAGCGTAGCGGTCAATCCATTATGCTTTTATAAACGTTCACTACGTCTTCCGGACGCTCGACTCCTCGATCAAGCGACTCGAATGCTAGCATATTCGAATATTAAATTACCGCACAAATTTGTTTTTTGCAAAGTAAGCGTTTTGCGGCGTTTTTTGCGCTCACGAAGCGCCGCATCGCCATAACTCTTTTCAAAATTGACTAAATGCCTTTCAAGTAGTTTTCGTATTCCTCTCAGTGAGGCGAATGCAATGATATGTGCAGAAAATCTTTTAATTACAGTATTTGGTTGAAAAATGTGTATTTCCATCTGGAACTCACATTGACCACAGGCCGAAACATGGCAGATTTCTGCTGTCATGGCCGTGTGATCAGTTGATAATGAAGGTTTTTGTCAAGCAAATATGCAGTTTTCGACAAACGTCTAATGTCGAATCCATTATTTTGCAGCACTGTCGTGTAGAACTCAATGGAAACAATCCAGAATTGACTTCAAATTTAAAATCGGACAACTTTGAAGCAAGCTATGTCGGTACGACGTTTTGTGAGCGCAAAAAAAAACGACGCAAAAATCTGTTTTTGCAGAAAATTTGCTCGGTCTTCTTGGAAACTTGTCGAGAGACTCTATTTTTATAGCTATGCAACTAGCACCGAAATCATAAGAGACGAGCCTCATGTTAGGTTTCTAAAAATTATATCACACTGTCAGAGCGGTGATATCATTTTTACGGACTGGTGTTTCACTGAAACTGCAAACTCCGCTTGGTAAAATGTTGGTTGGATGTGATCGCGGAAGCGGGGATGGAGACCTTCGTCGAAAGAGTGGTCCAGAAACCTGCTCTCACGCTGATGTTGTCCGGTACATCACTTAGAGGGGTGACGGGCATGTGTCGAAGCGCTCTCCCCGCTCTTTTTGCAAGTCTACAGGGAGCACTGTGTGAGGCGACATCTCATTTGTGTCCTGTAGACAAAAACGAGGGTCTGAGGTGCTACTGTGTGCGTCCACATTTTACTGCAGGGATTTGCCGATCAGGTTATTCATTTCGCTCCTATCGACCCGACACAGTGGCGCTCCTTTATCATTCATACTTTCTGAAATTGCGAGACGCGCGGTAGGTGCAGAAAGTATTTACTAGAGGCTGCGCCACCAGAGCGGCTCTTTCAGGCGGATAGGACGGGAAGGAATATGATTGGGCCCTACGCAGTGTGAACATATGGGCCGTGTCTTTCAAGTAGGAAGCCGCGACGCTGTTCGGCGGACAATCAGCTCGCACGCTAGAAAATGGAGAAAAGGTGGCTACCGATCGAATGATTCTGCGCTCAAATGAGGAGTGCGGCCACACAGTTGGCCGACACTGGCGACCCAATACTATTTGGTGATTGTAAAAGCCTTCATTAGAGTTCTGCGAGGTTCACACCTTAATTTTTCCTCCTGATTTGATACAGAGGCGATCTGACATAGCCGCAGCCGAGGCGATAGCCCAACAAGACCCTAAAAACGTTTCGCGTTGGTGTACAAACAAATGAAATGGAAGTTTGAGGGCAGTTCTTGGTAGAAGCGACACATCTACTTCCTTGTTTTTGAAGGAGACAATCATAATGATGACGAGAAAACCAAGCCATTTTCACCCAAGAAAAGCCTTCCAGAAAAAAAAAAACTTCAAGGAACTATAGTATTGCTCACCACAATTTGCCTGATCACGAATGTAGGTTAGTGAAGGGCAATCTGGCCATTTCTCCCGTGCATCAAATCTGCAAGTGCACTGCCGCCATTATACCATCTTTTGCCCACCTTACTGATTTCACAATCTCTCAAAGCATTTTAAAAAAGCGCGATTATTACATACCTCTCCGGAATGTCACTGTTGTCGTACCTTTCATCGTCCTCAACCAATTGTTTGTGCGTCTGCCCCCCAAACTTCAGACTCATAGGCCTCCTTTGTGCGCCTTTTTCTTTAGACGGCAATTTAGTCTGTAAATCGCAATATTCGCTCCTAATCGACGCAACGCTTTCTACAACACTGGAACACCTTTTACCTTGAACAGAAACTGGTGTGCATTCACATAGTCAACCAGAGCTTCACCATGCAGTGCTTGTGCTTCCCGTGTAATCATCCGATTTTTCAGCGCATCTGCAATTTTCGTATCAGTTGTTGAACTCTTCATCTCTTCAGTTTGAATCGGCTTATTGCGTACGATGAAGCGTGCCTCTCATACCTTCCCTATCGCAGTGCATGTAAAGAATTTAGTCGGAACAGTGTGGTCTTTGCACAAGTACAAATGCAAACATTCTCGTATTTAGTAATTCGGACCCCTCGTCAGTACGATGCATCTTCAAGTCTGTATGAAGGATAGAAGATTTTCGTTAAACCCCTGGAGTCAGCTTAGCCGCTGTTTACAGTCACTCCAACTCGCTTGAATTTTCATCCATCGAAAACGGCGCTTCCGAGCGAATTTGTTTTCTGTGGACAGAAAAGTTTCTACAAGAAGGGTGCAATGGGAAGGTGATGTTGGCGAGTCTACAAAAAAGTAGGTCGAACCTTGTTTGAAAATCCAGCAAAAACCAGCTTGTGTTATTATTCCAGCGAAAACAAGCTTGTGTTATTACAGCAGAGCTGGAGTCACGATTCTCATGCAGAAAGCACATTGCTCCATATCAGAATGGAGAAGATTGCAGTTGAAGTCAAGGCGTAATGTGCAAAGCACGAGTCGATAGGGTATCGCTGGTTGATCGCGAGAAGATTATGAGATTGCGTCTTTCTATTGTCGCCTTATCGCGTGCTTACTGCAGGGCACAGTTGTACCTTCAGGAGAACTCTTCACGGAGAAGTTAAATTTGAAGCACAGTTTTCGAGTCGCCATTCAGATTTCAAGGGACTACGTTGGACTACGAGTTTTTTTAGACCGGCTTGTGTACCATGTGTCCCAAACACCTTGCACAGAACGCAAACGTTCGTCTGTGGGTGGAAAATGGTCGAGTCGGATATGATTTGAGATTGGCAGGTAACGATAGGGTGAATTCTGACATCTTCGCAAAGAAACAGAGCGTGTGTCGTATGCGTAGAAGCTCAGTGGGTGAGATATGGCTGAAGCTAGACAAGAAGAGTAGCTTGAGGGACTTGGTGTAGAGCTGACTTTTTTACTTCACTAGATTTTCTGAGATCTTATTCCTTAGAAGATTAATGTGGGTGCAAAGCAGTCATAACACACCCTATCTGAGATTTGGTTGTACGTTTCCAGCTCGGTTGCCAGAAGGTTTCATTCAACATCTTTTTTGTTCAGCTTTTCAAATTCCCAAGGATCTCAGGAACCACTCACGCTCTGATGCAAGGCAGCCTAACTTTGGAAAATGTGAAACAAACCTAATATTAGTTTCTCGTGAGCGATCGTCGCTTGCGTCAAGTAAACAGAGAGCGTCAAAGCAACCCACTTCTGCAAAGTTATGTAACATTTACATACGGTGAAGTATATATAACACCCATATTTCAACTGAAACAGGATACTCTGGGCAAGCCTCCATCAGGAGAATTGGATGAGAAATTCTCAGCCGATTGGGCCAGAGTAAAACATCAGGCAGCAGAATCAGCTGAAGGAAAGCTTTCATCAGCAGAATCATCTGAGCGAAAACCTTAATCGGCAGAAGCAGCTGAAGGAGTGGGCACTACCGGATCAGGTAGGAAGTGGACGTCTACGTTGAGGCAAGGCAAAAATCAGAAGCGTGTTTCTGCTATGAAATCGTCATCGAAAGGTAAGGGCGAAAAAGTTTTTTTTAAGGAGCGGTTGAAAATATCGGATAGCAAGAAAAAGCAGATTAGCAGCAATATTATGAAGCTGTAATGTGACTTGGTAGCCCTATGTAATGTACAATTCCTAAAAATTTGCACATCAGAATACGTTATGGCTTACGTTACGCCTTACTTCAGAGGACGTTACGCCTTTCTTCAGAGTACGTTATGGCTTACGCCAGCTCATGAAAGTACTTTATGGCTTAACCTCGTGAATCCACAATCGGAATTCCTTCCTTCGCGGACGTAAGCAGAGGCAGGGTCAAGCTCACGGTGGTCCGCGGACCACCGTGGGACCGAGGGGGGGGGGTTGTCGCCATTTTTTTTTGGGAAAATTTGAAATTTTCGGGAGGAGGTCGTTATTTTTTTGACCCATCTAAAATAATGTCTGTATCGCTGAAAAATCTAATCTTGAGGTAAAATTGTCTGGGGCCATGATTATTTACCATGGAATAGTAAACACTATCGATGGAACAAGAGCGGTTTGAAATGAAAAATGGAGTAAATCATCAAACGTGTACTAACTCAAGCATTACCTCTTCTACAACATTTGGAATAGACATTACTTCGTGGTTTTCTAGCGAAATCCGATGGAAAGCGGAGACGCTATTTTTATTGCGTCAGGAGTCGTTCGGCCACGACTGCAAACTTCGTGCAGGAAACTGGCGAGTGGTAGCGTAGAAGGTTTCGCACGATGGCATCACGCATCCTGTATAGCGCAGTACTTTTGAAGTAAGGCTATTGAGTTCGTAATCCGAATCTAGGCGTGCTGTGATCTGTATCTTGTTCGCGTCGTCTATATATTTGGGCCAACCTCTGGTATTGAACTTGGCGTTTGTGAGTTAATACATTTCGAAGTTTTCGAAACTCGCTATTTCACAAAAGTATCATCTCCAGCAGTATGTGACGAGCCATAGCATGAGGAAGTCCTCCTGTTTTCTGCGTTAGGGTCATCTCTTGGGGACAAATACACTTGAATCTGATTGGTATGGCTGGGTAAACTTCCAGCGATGTGGAGTGCTAGCCAGAGCAACAGATGTCCCTTCGTTATACACCTTACCCAAGGCTCGATGGCTAAGAGCATCGGTGTAAAAGGTAATGTAATCGGTGTAACGATCAGCGTTGCCTTGGTCTCTTTGATGGAGTGTAACTCCTCATCTCTGTTTTCCTGGCTTCATCTTTCGAGACTCCGAAATCGAGAGCGTTTCATGGCTTTGCGACGCCGGTCCACTAAGGCCCTTAAATGTCTTAGCGTCATAACACAGCAGGTACTCAGATATTGGGCCTTCAAAAGAGGTATAGTACTGATCGAGAAACTCTGTGCTCACACTTTCGTATCTTAAGCTCAAGGGATTCTTCATTTTCAAAAGGTTATTGTTTCTCAATAATCTTTGTGCAACATTCGCGATTTTGCCGCCCTTGTCTCCCATCATGTGGTCGAAATAGCGCCAGCGAGACACATATTATACTATGAGACCTTCTTCTTATTGCAGTTCCTCTGAAAATAATGTTAGCTGGAATAGTGTGTGGCTCACGTGGTGAAGAATTGGAAACACGTGTGTCGAAGGGCGTATACGCACGCAGCGGCCACGCTCTTTGCTTTGATACTTTCAGTTGTATCTTCGTTCGCCAAGGCTTGAAGGTTCCCCATCAAAACGGGTAGTTGCGTAGGATCTTTGCTGGCGCTTGCTGCATGCTGGCCGACCAGCTAGTTTGATAATATCGTCCTACATTTTGAGGTACGAAAAATTCATTTGTTCCTGAGCGAGCCGATACGCGTAGTTGTTCTGAGCAGTTACGACGGAATTCAGTGTATATGCTGCGTAGAAGCTGAGAAAAAATCTAAAACAAAACATACTTAGATACCTAATAGGGGGTTCGCACCTGCTCATATTTCCATTGAGTGTTGTCTCGTCATCTAATATGCACTGAAGTCTTGCATGAATGCCGTTTATTTGCCCTGTCATCACAGATGCACCGTTGGCAGACGGGGCCATCACCTTTCTTATGGCAAACGCGAAGGGCTTGTGAGAAAGACCCTCCTGCATGTCTGCCCATGAATCCTCCTCAATTAGAAAATTCTTGAATGTGTCGACGATGTCTTCGGACTTTCGCTTTCTGTTTCTACTAAAAAGAAGTGGAAAGTCACGGTTGTGTAGGAGGGTGAGATAAACCATATCAGAAACACAATTCATTTGCTATCGGTGTCGGTAATGCAGTCGGTCAACAGAGGAGAGGGGAGGTTGTTTCCCTTTGAATATTTGAGCAAATCAAACTTTATGTGCTGTGCAAATTCTTGACCATATGCTTGGCACATGTGGGATCGTAATGCGATTAAGCAGGCGTCGCATCGAACACCATTGTCATCACAATAAAGAGAATTGTTTAGCGAACGATAGAAAGCTTCGCCCAGCGGCGATACCACATAGAGGTAAGGATCAACTTGGTATGAAGTCATTGTCCGTGCTAAGAAAATTTGCAGGTTTCTGTGGTGAAACATGAGATTGACACGGTTTTCTGCGCGAACACCTTCTCACCCCTCGTGAAAATTATCTTTGCTTTCAGAATTTTCAGCATTGCAAGTTCTATCGTGTCTATTTCTGCGAGGACCTACAGCGTTGTCGCAAGCTTCAGCAATTGAGCTCTCATCGTGTGAATGTCCTCAAACTGTTCCAACTTCCTTTTTTGCACCCATTGCATAAGTCCTGCAATTAATTTCACACCAAACCTTTTGGTGCTGAAGCTATCAGAGGAGGAAAAATAATCCGAAAAATAACACACGAATGCCATTTCTCGCTCCGAAACTTTAGGAAGATGGAACGCAACATCTCCGTCGTCATTTAAAACCTTAGCACTCGAAGATTCGAAACAAGTTCAAAATCGTGCAAGCCGAAAGGAAGCGAGTCTGGAAATGGCGGAATGTCAGTTTAAAAAAAAGTACCCGGAACGAGGGTACCAATCGACTGGAAATGTTCCAAAAATCATTTATAGATAGGTGAAAAAATAATTTTTTTTCAGAAACTGAACTTCACCTACCCCCCTCCGGACAAAAAATCGGCCCAAAAATCGAAAAAGGGTCGTCTGTATAAATGACCTAGTGGAAAAGTGGAAACTATAGGAAGATGTTAGAAAAGGTTAACATCCGGAGATGAGCTCATGAAATCGATTTTGAGCCGAGTTACGGCTGGTCAAATGTGCGGTGGTCCCGCGGTGGTCTGAAAGCCCCACAGGATCACCGTGGCCAAAAACGGAGGGCGAAGTTTTTCCGGCTTCTGAAGTGCTTTTCAACTTACCATCTGGCTGAAGTTTTTCAATATCGGCAGCGCATGGAACGCTATTCATCTCCTTTGGAATGGTGAGGGTACAAAAATTGAAAAAACCTCCAAAATGAAACGAGTCAATGAAGTCTACCAATTTTTTCACCCTTCCTAGAGGGTCGTTTTTTAGCCAAAAAAAATGTTCCTCTCAGAAGGGGGTCGTTGTTCAGGACGACCTGGACCACCGCTGTGCCTGAGCCTGAGCAAAGGGTGGGGAAGACAACGAGAGAGTGTGAGGGAGAGGGAGAAACATCATGCGCGCCCGCACGCACGTCACGATTTCTAGTAATTAAGCTCCGGAATAGAAGGTTTCCATCGTGAAAGGTAAAAGCTGGGATAGTATATGTCCTTACGAGAACAACGAACTTCGTCAACTAGTCGGAGGCGTGTGTGATAGTAGGTTTTTGTACTATAGCAATTTTTATATCTACTTTTTTCCATATTGCATATATAAGTGAACCATCTCGACTACTAAGGCGTCATTCACTCTCTAAAGTCATAGGACACCCAGAAAAGTTTTTAGAGATTGTATGCCTACCTTGCAGAGAATCGCGCGCTGATCACCATGGTATCACTAGAACTACTCAAGACCCCCGAACAGAGTTATGGCTCCCAAAAAATGGCTATATCTTGGCGGCCAAATTTAGGTGGGCGAGTTTCCACAAGCCTGTACTTCTCTTCACTCGTTTTCGTTGCGCGAGAGCGAACGAGGATGAGGATACAAACAGGCACGGAAGCGGAAATAGAAAACGCGGTGAATTTTCATTCATCCATGGAGACGCTATTAAGTTCAAAAATCAGGTGCGTGGCCCGCGGTGGTAAGTGAAGGTGGTCGGGCCGTGTTAGTCGCATATATCTCGCTTGTTTGGAGGAATTGAGATCTCTAATTTGGCAAGTGTTATACAGGTGCGTTCTACTACACAACTGCTTGAAAATCACAAAACTTGATCAAAAATGTCTGAGGAGTCCTATGTCTTTCAGGGCCGACTAGAGTCTCTCGGCTGGAAGGAGCGGTAGCATGCAATGAAGGAGTATCGATCATGTGGCACCGCACCATCAACCCCCTCCATTGCATGTTGCCGCGCCTCCGGCTGCGGGAATCTAAAGGGCCCCAAGGTGCCGTTTAGGCCGTAGTTATACACCAGCGGAATGAAATCGTCTCACGATGACATTGACGCCGCGTGGGTCAAGGACTCGTCTGCAATGTTGCGTCTTTAACATCTTTGACGCAATATTGCGGACCTAAAATTCCCGGGCTCTTCAACTGTATTTTATCGATATTTCACGCTTCAATCACTTGTTAATTGCGAAAAGTCACTAGAAATCTATTGCTGTTGTCATACCAGTGCTCGTTATGTCGTTTTGGTAAAATATTTTAACAAGTTTAGATCTGAAAAATAATCAGCTGATGGAAATTGGCAAATTTCCAATGGGGTAGGTCCCGCAAGTATACAGGATACGGTGCCGCGGCGTGTATAACTGCTCCGTACAGCCTTTCGCCGCGTTTTTCTGGGACAACACTTCCTTTTGGCATGCATCAGCACAGTTAGGACGCACATAAGTGGTAGTTGTCTTGCTGAATCCGCAGCGTCCCGCTGGTGTATAACTACGGCCTTATACTTCCGCAGACGAGCGACGCGGCGAAGTGCATTTCTATAGGGGGTATGGTATACTTTGTCACAGTCATGAGCGACAGGCGTACGATCCAGCACGAATCAAAAAGGGACCATCATCGGAGCAACGGCAGCGGCCGTCGTAGGAACAGTTGTTGCGCAATCACCGCAGCGACTTATCGCCGTGAGCTGACACACTGCAAATGTGCCGAAGACTGTTGCTGCCACTGTCGCTGTCGCTGTCAACGATCCCTAAATCTCCGTCCTCAGCCAGCTACCGGCGTCAGCTGACGCAAGGAGTTTTCATCCTCACCGTTGGCTATTAATTCCGTCTCGCTGTGCAGTCCACAGCGACAGCCAAAGGTTCAAACGGCGGAAGCATCGCGATAGGCAGTCGCTGTCGCTGTGGTGAGCGACGCGGCCGTCTATTGCGGAAGTTTACCATACCCTTTATATCGATCGTGCTGCGCAGCGTGTTCAGTATTGTAAAATTGCACTCCGACGCACCGCTTTGCGGGGGAAGTATAAACGATCCCTAAGTCTCCGTCCTCAGCCAGCTACGTGCGTCAGCGGACGCAAGGAGTTTTCATCTTTATCATTGGCTATTAATTCCGTCTCAGAGCTTCAATGAACGCTAGCACCAGCGGCTCATCGTCCGTGCCTCCGCTAATCAATGAACCATGTTAAACCCCATACAACTTTTGATTATAACGCTCATACCGGACAGTGGAACGTCGAGGTACTGTAGCTATTCGTAAGCATAACATTATAACAGACGCTCATAACATCAGTGGTATAAAAGGGATGGGAAGTGGTGTGCATTCATTACAGAATTCCTGCGTTCAAGAAGCAACTTGTTCAAGAAGTGGCTGAGGACGTCAGAAATTGGGCAAAACATATAGCTGGCTAGGAAGATGTGATCGAATTCAAGCTAACACTTAACAAAAATAAAATTCTACGAGACTGACTTGTATTATACTAATTTTTTGAACTTATTTTCCATTATCTACGGCAGCAGATAATCCCTTGCACATGAACTCCAGTATGGCTTTCTTCTTCGCAAAGAAAAACCCCACAAACCCTAGTTCAGCCTACCCGATTAGTGGTGTCTGCTACAGTCCTTACCCGGTCGAAATTATTGCCCGTAGATGTTGACAGCTATTGTTGAGGCACGCGAACCTTCGAGTTGCGGGCGGCAACGGCGATGGTCTGCCACTGTGGGCCGCAATTTCCTTCCGGTGTAGACAATCCGCGAAAAGGAAATATGTTTATCCGCAAGGCCTAGTATCATCCTTTTTTTCAATCAGTGGGGCGTGTTGTATATTACTTTATATCGCTATCATAGGAGCGTTTCGGTTTTTAGTCATTGTGAACTATCCTTTTTTCGAAGAAATGTATCCTCCATTTCCCCGCTACTCACAGGGTTGGGTATCACTATCACCGGAGTGGTGCGGTTTTGAAAATGATTTCTTCATTTTCATAGTTGCTTTTTACGAAGAACAACCGCTTCGCATATACGATAGTGTTAATACGACTGCGAGTAGCTCGGAAGTTAATGTTAGTTTACGGCAATGGAAAAAGGCTGTGATGCGGTTGTAGACTCGTCCTAACATACGGTAGTTTGGCAGTGGTATCACTCATTTTCCCTAAGCATTTGTGATAGATCGGTGAGTCTGTGTTCTTACCGATACGACTGCATATGTGCAAGCAATGAAAACAGGCGAAAATATGAGAGTGGAAACAAAACTCACCGACCAATCTCAGTTATTTCGAAAAAAATGAGTGATAACACAATCAGGCTGCAGTATGTTAGAAAGAGTCCGCAACCGCACCATGTCCTTCTTCCATCGCTGTAGATTATATCTGCATTCCTCCTATGGTAGCAGTTTGAGCGGATATCCTTTTCTGGTACTATAATTCCATCGCATATTCAAGAACCCAGTATCGTCCAGTATGACTTGGCAGGTTTTTAGAAATGCTCATGGCCACTGTAAAAAAAAGGATGACTGCTGCGGATGCTGAGACAGGCGGCGGCATGTGGTGCTAGCGGCAACAGGCGGTATTGCGCGAATTGTTAATCTTGGGGTTATTTGGAGTGCCAAACACGAATCTGGAGTCCGTTTACCGATTTTCAGCAAATTACAGTAGACTACGGTGGGTATACGGTAGTTTGATCAAAATCTCAGATTTTACTCAAAAATTGTATACGGGGGTTATCCGGGGTGGAGAATACAAATTTAACGTCCGTTTGTCGATTTTCAAAATACTAAGGTGACTCTCGCCCCCTGACTGGCATGTTACCTACCGTAACCTTCAGTAAACCTCGGAACTTCGACAAAGGGACTCCAGATTCGTGTTCACCACCCTAGATTACCCCTGCATACAAGTTTTGGGCTGAATCCGAGAAAATTTTTTGAAACTCGCAAAAAATGGCTGACGGGTACCCTTGCCTTTTCGCAAAGCTTAAAAATTGCTCTTAACTTGTTCGAACCTGCAGCTAAGGGCGGGATACTGCGCATTTTTACTACTGAACCAGAAGAGATACTAACGATACTG
Source organism: Aplectana chamaeleonis (assembly GCA_029168955.1). Classification (NCBI taxonomy): domain Eukaryota; kingdom Metazoa; phylum Nematoda; class Chromadorea; order Rhabditida; family Cosmocercidae; genus Aplectana; species Aplectana chamaeleonis. The sequence continues at coordinate 182,132 of JAPDOI010001243.1, read as the reverse complement.
GTCTTTTTCGCAGATGCGTTTACCACTCCAAACACTTCCCTTGTAAGGTTAGTGCGTGTAATTTCATTTCTGCATCTTATCTTGTTGATTATAAGCAGAAACTCATTATGACCTCAAAATCATCAAAAAACAAAGCTTTTAAAAATTTTAGAGCCTCCTCCGGCTAGTTTCGTTTCATTGAATCTCCACAAAACGTGAATTACATACGTTTATATTAAGCATTGAACTCGCTTGCTTATGAAAGGTGCCCTGAATCTGCAGGGAGCCACTATCCTCTGGTTCAGAGCCAAATTTGCTCTATTCCTTGGTGTGCCTGTGCGGGGCGAGTGCAGAGACAGCGAGAAGAACTAGAGGATACGTTGTAGGCAAGGCAAGTTTATAATTTGCCAACGGCACAAAATTCTCACGGAAGTCTAGAAGTTTTTCTTCCCAGAGTTCTCCATGTTTAGGGCCCGATATCGTGATATCCTTATCACCGGTGAGGCTGCCTCGGTGTGTGAGTGTAACCCACCGCTCTTCATTTCTTTGAGGCCCTAGTGATACACCAGCGTTTCGCCGCCACTGGCTTCCGCGGCATATCTGCTATTGATCATTTCGAAATCTGACCAATCGCAGGCGTCCCGCGAAAACCAGCGGCACCGAATAAAAAAAACTACGGCCTTATACCCTACCCTTTATCAATTGGGTATCATTAATTTTGTTTACCGTGAGAATTTCGTGTCGTTGGCAATTTATAATCGCCTGTAGCTAAGCCCAATGTTGCTCATAAATACCCTGAATTGTGATCATGAGAGAACACTACTGCATATTACGGAGAATTAAAGAGTAGGGATAAGCTACGGCTACTACTGTGCTTCTCTAGGCCCAATTCCGGTCCGCAGTTCCGTCTCCACACGCTTTGCGGCCGCGCGCATTCGTGTCGAAAAAGTTTCCAGCGCCGCAGCCGCCGATCTGTTGACTCTAGGTGGGTTTTATAAACTGGAAAGTAAACAAAAGTGGAGAAAACTGTATGAACAAGCCATATCGAGTCGGCTTTGGCGCAGAAAACATGACTGACTCGAGCGCGTGCGGCCGCAAAGTGTGTCGAGACCGGACCGGAATTGGCCCACAATTGCGGACCGGAATTTGGCCCAGATAAGCACAGTAAATGGCTCTCAACCAGGGACTTGCGGGCTTCCAATCTGCCGATTCCCTATGTTTTTTTTTTCGATATCAATTTTCGACTATCGATTTCCGAGAAATACTCTAACATGCGGAAGAAAATCGGAAACAATCACCTTGAACTTAAGGGCGGGGTCCAGGGGGCAATGGCAAAAGTCTCGGCGCGCGTTTCACAGGGTCAAGCGAAATTTCCAAAATCGGAGCAACCCCCCACCATTAAATTGTTTTTCTAGAATCCCTTTTTTGCGATCCCCCCGATGCGCTATTTGTGGGCAGTTTATATTTGATCACTGAAACTGTCAGACGCAGAAAATTTGTTCAGTAGTCGGGCTGAAGCTTCTAAAACCTGAGAAATGCTACGACCCTTCCTTAAGGTGATCCAGAATATCGAAACTTTTGGGATATCATCACTAAATTTTCATTTTTGGTCCGAATTTTTCGCGATCCTCCTATCCCGTAACCTTCATTTTCGGGCCAAAATTTTTGCGATCCCCCACCCCAGTTGCGAAATTTCGCAACCCCGCTTGACCCTGACTTATGATCCTTTCCCCGTAGGCATCTTTTACTTTTTTTCACGAACCCCATGTACTGCGTGGGAAAATATGAATTTTCTGACACCTAAACTATTGTGAACTGAGAATTTATTTCAAGAATTTCGAATACTAAACGAATACTATACGAAATTTCGGCGTCCGACAGATTTTGTAACCAAATACAAACTGTTTAAAAGTCGCGCCTCGGCGGGGGGGGGGAGGGAAAGGGGGAGTGGCAGAAGTTTCGGATTTTGAGAAAAATTCCGATGGTGATAGGGAGTCGCTCCGATTCCGAAAAATTACGCAACGCCCCACTTGACTCTGTGTAAAGTAGACCCACCCTGCATAACACCTGCCAAGTTCGAGCTGTCAGTTTCCCCAAATGAGAGAGATATAGTGGGAAGCCACTCTAGCACTCCCACAACAGGAAACCACTTTGGCACGCCCCTTTTACGATTTTGTAGAGCCCAGCAGTAGAGAGATTATGTGAACGATCATGAGTCTCAGGGGTAGCACGTTACTCCAATGCTAATTTTATTTATTTTATTCGTCCATTTTCTCACCAGCAACTGTTTGCTTCATCTTAGCCATACAAGCCATTCTTTAGGTGCCTTTTTGGTTATATGCTTATTTGGTTTCTTAAGACCACGAATTCTTGCAGGTGCGTCCTATGGCTACCGTCCGGGGATTTCTGGTGGTTGCAAATAGGAATCGACGACCGTCGACAGTGGCGGAGGCAAAGATTTTTGAAGCAGTCTTAGCCTGTTTGCTAGTATTTTTTTCAGTTATTCTTGATTTCTTTTCGGATTACTTTTTTGTTTATAATGTTTCCACTTATGTCCCCGCCATAGTTGGACGGTAGTCCGATGTAGTCCCCCCCTCTAGGTCGTCCGTAGTCCATCCCAAGCAGGGTCAAGCAAATTTGGGAATTGTCGGTTGTTTCAACTCAGCCTCCCCAAAGACCGTTTCCTACACAACCACTAGTTGTTGAGACCTATGTGTTAACCGCTGATGATCTTAATGCTCGTCATGACTGCAAGAAAAAAAGAGTCCTGCGGGTGTTCTCGTGCCATCTTCTGTGAATCTCGGAGCCAGCCGCACTTGCGGACTGCGACTGTAGCATCAGCGACGCGATGATTATCGCACTGGGAGAAAGGTAGATTGTGCCGGGACCAAATGATCCCAGCACGATTATTATCCTATTGCGTGATGCAACAGCCGTTGCCCGCAAATGCGGACCGAAGTTTCGCTTCGAGAACGACATGTTGCTCTGATCGGCCGTAGCCTACAGTTAGCGGTACGATTAACTAGACCCAAATGAGAGCTGAAAAAACAAAGTCGCTCCTGTGGAGGGAGAAATAGAAAAAATGGCAATTGGAAGGAGTGGAGTCAAAAGACGGTTTTTCATTCCAAATGGTTTTCGGCCTTGGTTTTCACTTCTAGAAGACGGCAGTCTAGCAGAGGGTGCATCCACTGAATGATCAGCTCGCTATTTGGACAATTGCAATTTTGGAGATCATTCAAGTCTTCAGCAAAGTCATCAGATCAGACTACCTCAAATTCATAAGCGTAATTGTTAGGTAGAGGGTAGCAAATCTCTGCCACGAATTGTGGAGGTTGCAACACGAACGCATTGTGTTCAACGGGTTGCTTGACCCTGCTCCCAAGTCGTCGATGTGACATCATAGGCCACGCTCGACCTAATGGTTCTAATGGTATTATTGATCAAACATCGATGGAGGTAAAACAGTGAGGGACTGCGAACCACCCAGGAATTCGCATTGATAAGGACAATGTGTTTCTTTTGACATCCAGCAAGTTGTGCGCCTTATATTTCTCTCAGGATGCTGATGGAAGTGCGTGCGTGCGTGATATAGCTTAGTTTTGCCCACAGCTCACTCATCCGCGTTATATGGGGGTGTGGCGCGTGAAGCCGCGCGACGGCTCTGAGCGGGGTCAAAGTAAGGGACAGCTGCTCCTTACTTTCCATCAGAAGCCGCCGCGCGACAGTGACGCTGTCACGTTTTGAATGTGCTTTGCTGTGGGGACAACGAATATATCCGTCATCCGCGCAATTTCTTCAGTATCCCGCTGAGTTTCATGGTGCTTATACCTGTAGGCGTAAAGAGGAACATGTCCTATTAACATCGAACTCACAACAAGGCGCATCTAACAGGCTGCAATTTGAAGCAAATTTGGGTACACCCTCAACTTCAAAGTGAGTTTCTCTTCAATCTATCACGTGCACGGCCGCGCGTATGTCGCTGCTCCTTTTACTACACTTTTGCAAATTCCGCTTTCTCTCCGCTTACGCAAGCGGAGGAACAAAGTAAACTTGGAAAGTACCAAAATGTGAAGTACTTTCTTTCCCAGTCAATTCACTGTGCGCAGCTATCCCCTGTTCTGAATGCGGATTGAGCAAGACTCGATTTGAAAAGATCGTATATGATTTGAAACCGTTTCTACAGTGCGATTGCATCGCGTTGTAGAAACGGTTTTCAAATCAATGTTTTAGTTTTAGACTCATTGGTGTTACCTCAAGATACTCGGTTTCCATCAATATCAGGGACGCACAACGGGGTGTAGTACTACAGATGGTGCTCTTCGATGTTTTTGCAAAATATACACTCCCCAGTGTTTTAGTAATTTAGGCTGCTGCAAACCGGATTTGGATGAAGCGAGCCTGGGTCACGCGGAATTCCGTGGCACTGAAGGTCAGTGAAAATTATTTTTGTCCTAAGTCTCGCTATATATGTGGGGAAGTGATTATCCTTCTTGGCCTCAGGGTACGTTCAGGACATCATTTTTGCTGTAGGAGTTAATATGCACCCATATTGCTCATTTGGCGTTATTGGAGAATTTGTCTGTTCTTCGAGGATCCTCAACCAAAACCTAACGTTGAGATCCCATTCCGACTAGGGATGGATTGAAGATTGTCGGAGATTATGCGGCACAGTACGCGTCCAATGGAGCTGTTTGATGCGGATTGTGCGCTACCTATTTGTGTTATCGTGAAACATTTTGTCGGATTCTGGGCAAGGGAGTGACGTTCAACGATTTTGTGACCTTGGCAAAAATCTGACACGGGAATAAAACGTTTGGGTACATTCATTGTTCATATCACAGTGAAATTCGAGTCCACAAATGCGGACAACCGTTGTTTTTACATGCAGTGGGAGTAAAATCATGCTGAGCGTACTAGATCCTAACACGACTAATCTTCATCTCATCTTGTTTATGTTCGAGCAGCATGCCGCAGTAGCGGCTGTCCGCAACTGCGTACAGGAATTCATTCCCGATATTGACAGTAGTTGAATATTCCATGCAATAGGGATCTCGCCCATGTTAGTTTTTCTTTCTCCGAAACCGGGTAACATTTTCCTTCAACTAAAGCGTTTGCCACGCATCCCTGACCTCCGTAGGTCTATAGGCAGTGAGCATCATGCCATTCCACTCAACGCGTTTTGGGTTTTAACCCGTGAAAAAATAGTGTAACACGCTTTGGGGGGGGGGGTGGTCTCCGAGTTCGTTGGTGCTCGATATATTCTACCATGATCCTAGGCGAAAACAGCAATAATTTGGTCAGCTTTTAGGCGGAATGCATCTGTGGCGATAGAATCGCGGTTTGAGAGAAGCAGCAGAATAATGCTAAGGCAGCCGCTAGTTTCGCCTTCCAAATCATGTTTAACTCCTTTGCTTGATTTTGAACTTTTGTTTAAAGTATGCGCCAGTTTTTTTTTAATGCGGAGAGATTGGAGTGATATAGACCAGGGTACTGCGCGGGGTGTGAATGTCCACAGGGGTGGTCTGAACCTCTGCACGTTTTCAACGAGCTCATCATCCTCAGCTGAAGATGGTGTCCACACCTTCGTGCAATACTCCAAAAGCGGTCGACAGAAGACAGTGAATGCTCTCTGAGTCTTAGAAAATCTGCGAAATTCTGACCTAATAATGCTTCTAGAGGAGGGTCTCGAAAAAATCGCCGTAATTTTGCTCCTAGAGGGGGTAAAGTTAGCCTTGCTCTAAGAAAATTTGCATTGGCCGTGGCGGGACGGCACCGCAAGCCGGGACTGTGCCGAGCCGATGTAGCAGTGGCACAGCGATCCGGGCCGGTGCCGCGACACTGTAGCTACGGCTCCGGAATCTTGGAAGATTCCTTCTTGTCCGTAACAGTACACCAACGGCACCGCAATCATGAACAGTACCGCGATAGCGAAGCGTGGGCCTCGCAACAGATTAGGGCCGGCTTTGCGATATCGTCGCAACGCCACCGCTACACTGGCGGACATGAAAAAAAATGGTAAAGCGGATGATCACGTCCTGATGTGTTTATTACATGCACAGCCGGTATAAAAGGTGCCTCATCTCACTCGAGTCCCCATTCGGCATGCTGATGCCAGCCCTGGAAGGTGACTTCGAGTCCCTCTTCTGGGGCCAGCGTAATTTTGACCGCGGGGGGATAGGGGATCCCACGGCTGGGGCCGGGCCTTTTTCGCCGCGGTCCGCAGTGAGGGTGGTTCCTCACTGCAGACTTCGGCGAAGGTTAAGCCCTTGTCCGGACCTAGTCGGGGCTTTCTCTGGGAGGGGAGGGGGGCAGCCAGATTCAGGCACCGTCGCGGCCCGGATCAGGCACCGTAGAAATAGGGTTGAGGTAATTCCAGACCGGGTTTGGGAGCCGTTGCGTCCTCGTTGACACACCGACGCGGGGTTGATGCAATGACATAGCTGGTGGAGGGACTCTGGATTGACACTACCCTGCAGGCACCGATTAGAAGCCTTCAAGGCAGGGTTGGTCTGCCGCCGGTGCAATTTTTTTCTGAGTGTCCACTTCTGGTGCCGTACCCTGATAGGGAACGGTTGGCCGAGATCGTCTATGCCTCTCTTCCATTGTCTGAAGCTGGCCTTATCCCACTCGATTAACAACCGTTTCCCTAGCAAAGAGTGATCACTTTCGCTCTAATGAACTGATGTGTTCTCTCATACCGAGAAGGTTTAGAGGCGGCCGGACGCAGCAGGCCATGAGTGGTGTAATTTGGCTTACTTCCCCTTGTGTCCGATCTGTACCATCGATTATCTTTGCGGGGCCAAACAATAATGGGGGCTTGGAGAAGTGTGTTCAGTGGTCAATATGTTTTCGATCCCAGTTCTGTTTCGAATTGCTGTGTTCAGGTGTCTTCTCTATATACGACTGGTTGGAATCGCGTATCGTGGAAGAGAAGTTGCTGGCAAATTTTAATGTTGCTTCGCCAATCTATGGATTTCTTCTCAGTTACCTAAAAATTAACCTTTCTTAATATCGGAGCAGCAGTCTTCTCTAAGGATGTGCTCCGATACTGTCATATTGTGTCATTTTTGATATAGAATAAAGTTGTAATGAAGTACGCAGTTTTTCGCGGTGTTACAGGATTTTTGTGGAAAGAGTGACACCTACACTATTTTTACAGCCCGCGTGAGAAGCAAGCGGACAAGTCATGATGAGAAAGAAGCCCCTATGCTTGCTCTCTGAAATTCTATTAAAAAGGTTCCTAAGTGATTGTGTGGTTATGTTTGCTGGAATTCGATGGGAAAGGTGGAGAGCATGCGCTCCATATAAAATTTATGTATGAAGAACTAAACGAGCGATTATTTTGTTGGCCGGAGATCAGAGAAGGGGGGGCATGGATCGGTGTAAATGAATAGAGCCGTGATCGTGCGCATGTATTTGACCGGAAATTGTTGAAGGAGTTCCAAAATGTGTTATTCATCCAAAATTTTTCGTGTGAGGCACGTATAAGACCTCCAAAAAATAGTCAAAATTTCTAGATTTTCTTCCTGAAGTTTATCCGCGAGGAGTTGCTTTTGATTGGATTTTTTGTGGGTACAGAATGTGTGGTCGGAGTGAGAGAAGGGCTGGCGCGGATGAAGTGCAGAGTTCGTTATAGGAAATTTTCCATGATGAAGGTCAGACATAACTTGCGTTGGAGTTGCCGTGATGGTACAGAATAAGCGGGGAGATGGTCGTAAAGTACACATTTGACCGCGAGATAGGCGGAGAAACGGGGAATGAGCGGCGCGCGTGATTGGACGGATGGGAGAGGAGCCAAGCGCGTGATTGGAAGAAACACAAAATTTTCCGGCTTCGTGTGGTATATTTGCGCTACGACCATCACCCGAATGAGTGTGCACAGTTTGCTGGGTTTGTGGGGTCGTTCCAGGACCCGGTGGTCCCGGTACGATGATAATCGTGCTGGGATCACCGGGTAGTGGCACGATTGCCCCTTAAATCCTGCAACATCGGCTCCAACCCAGCAATGGGAGGTGAGAACCTCGCTCAGACATTCAGTATATTTAACAATCCACCAAGCATTTGATGAATCACAAGGGAACGGAGTGGGTATTCACACTGGTAGCGTAGAAGCTACAAGGAGGTAAATACCAGTTTTACTGATAAAAAATATCATGTACTTAGTGCTCCAATTGTTGATGCAATCACTTCATGAATCGATGAAAGGGTATTATTCATGATTGGCACGATCATGTCTTCATATGATTGAGAATGTCTCAGCAAACGGAGGTGCTGGGGCAAATGGTGTGCGCGTCGCCATGAGAAGAACGGCCCGGCGTCGGTTCCTACGGATGTGCTGTTTTGGCAATGAATAGTGATTCCTCCAACTCGTGAACGAGACAAGGGTTTTTACTGCCTTAACCTGTTCGAGCAAACGGTGTGAGCGCCGCTACCAGATGCACGACCCGGGTTCGGTTCCCGCAGATACGCCGTGTTTTTGCAATGATAATCGATTCTTCCAACTCGTCGAAGAGATGAGGGCGATTTCTGCCATGATCTGTTAGAGCAACTGCTGTGCGCGCCGTTGTGGTATACTTGTCGTAGGTTCGAATACGCCGACTATCTCGGTTTTTGCGATCAACGATGTATTTCTTGCGACAGGCTCGAGACAAAGACATGACAGTTTTCGATAGTGTCACCTGTCGTCACGAGTGATTTCTCGTATTGTTGTGACAACACGAGGGGGTTTACTACCGGACTGGGCGCTCGCAGATAGCTATGGACAGACTTCTAGTCCTCGCAAGTGTGCAGCTCTTTTGGATGACACTTCGAAACGTATCACAATACGTGTTATTTTGATAGCAGTAAGATTAGTAACGACTACAATGACGCTCTCTTCAATAGTCCTTTATTCGAAACTGTTTTGCAAGGGACAAGGTTTGCAAGCTTATTCGATTCACACAGTCATGGCACTGCTTCCTTATCTGCAGCTGGATAGTATACATTGGATCCGACTCACTGAGGATAATTGCGAATGGACTCTCTGAGAATATTTGCGAAAATCGCTCTTTTCTGCTTTACCGTGAAATGCAAAGTTTACGTTCCGATGTATGACCTAGTTCCGCAATCGCGTTCAGTTCGTAAAGTCTCATCATCACAATCGTAGAAGCGAGGCGGTTGTTTTGAGAATAATTCTAGTTGATATTTTGAAAAACAACCGCTTCGCTTCTACGATTGTGATAATGAGGACTGAACGCGATTGCGGAACTGAACTGTATCTGGACCAAGAAGACAGAATGATCTCAACTTTTAGGTAACTATGAGACTCTGTGACAAGAAATTCTGAAATATCCGATTTTTTTTCGGCTATCCGAATCATTTTAAATAACCTTCATTTCACGAAAACTGATATGAAGTCGACAACAAATTTGTCTTCGCATGAATGTTATAGCAGTCTGGTCCGCTATTGCGACAAAACTGCTGTCGCAATACGTGATGCAGACGGAATCGTGCTCGGGCCACATGGTCACGACATGAGCAGTCTCCGTCCCAATAAGGAAGATGACGCGTATTGGAACACATATAGCGCCAGCAGTGAAGTCTTGCCCAGGTAAAGTCTATCTGAATGAAACTGTCCCCCTACGCGTGAGTGTCGAGCGGCCGTCGTGTAGGCGTTTTTCGGACTTTTGAATAGATTAGCAGGAGAATCAGACGAATAATGAATAAGATACTAGTCTGCTGTTTGCAGAATTGGGAATCCCCATCCGAAAAATTCCATCACGACAACCCCTCGGCTCGCATGCCAACCGCGTGGGTGGACAGCCTCATTCGGACAAACTACTTATCCTCTGTATTAAAATGAAATTCCCATAACTCATCACGCGTGCGTGTTTGCGCGATTCTGTGTCCTCTGTCTCCCGCCCGCTCTTTCGCTGTCTCGGACATCCGCTCTGTTCACACACGCGATGGGACCATGAAAATTTCGTTTCATTTTAGCCAGCTTTTTTTATTCAAAACGCAAACTATATTACTGGTATTGTAGAGCCTAGCTGGCTCGGATGAGTCCGGGCGGAGTAAGCAGCTGAGCGGTCGGTCTTGACAAAATATAATAGTGATAAGGAGATTTTGACATGATAAGCCCGATAAGCTTTACATCGAACGGCTCAAAATGAGAGCGCTAGGCTATAAACCCTCACGGGGTGGCGCCAAGCAATGAGCAGGGTGGGCGGATTGGAGGGAAGGGCTAGGCACGGCTATTGGTCGGCGCCACTTCGGTAACCAATAGCACAGCTTAGCCCATCCACACAATTTTATCACTGTTTGGCCGAACTAGGTGAAGGAATAGCGGTCGCTTGCGGACGGGGATTTCAGTAACTATACTAACTGAAAAAAGTCGTAATAGAAAATAAAAATCGATAACGAGAGAACTCAGGCAGTCGCGACGTAGGAAGGCAGAGCACAAGGCTCCTACTTTGAGTCGCTCAACTATTAGGGTGAGTCATAAGTTCTTGGAATTTTTCATTTTTATTTTTTTCTTAAACACAAGGTAACAAATTTACTCAAAGTAAGAACCATTTCAACGAACAACTTTCTGCCAACGACGAGCGAGACTTCGAATACCGTAGTCGTAGAATGAGCGCTGCTTCGATGCAAAAAAAGAGTCCAACTCGGTCCTCAAGTGCTCTTCGGTCTTAAGCTGCTTCCCCCTCAACCAGTGTTCGAGGCTTCTGAATAAATGGTAGTCGGATGGAGCAATATCTGGACTGTAGGCTGGATGAGGGAGAGTTTCCAACTGCAGCTCCTTCAATTTTTCTTGAGTTTTTTTCGCTATGTGTGGGCGGCAGTTGCCCCAGAGCAGTAGGACCTGGTCACGTTTTCGTCAATTTTTCTCCGCATTGGTGACCATTTCCTTTAGTTCTTGGCAGACGTAGTCAGCATCTATAGTCTTCCCTGGCGAAAGTAATTTCCAGAACACAACTCCATGAGTGGACCAAAAAACGGTCAGTAGACTCTTTTTTTCCGAGGATATCCCGACGTTGCACAGGATCTGGCCCCACTCAAAGGGCTTAACCCATTGCACAGACAAGTCAGGATTGTTATAGTAGCAACACTTCTCATCACATGTAATGATGCGACCAAAAGAACTTCCATTGTGGTGCCGTTTCAGTAGTTCTTGACAAATGGCCATCCTGCGATTCCTGTCGGTGTCGGATAAAGCGTGAGGAATCACGGACGGCTTTTTCGGTCTCCGTCCCATATTGTGTAGCTGGCGAACTGCGGTCGACTGCGAACTCCCTGTAAGCTGGGCGAGACCTCTGCTGTGCAGGTGCGGGTTTTTCTCCAGCTCATTCGTCGCCAACGTGGGGTCGTGAATTTGTGGCCTTTTACATCTCGGCTTGTCCTTCAGAGAGCAGCTGCCGGAGCGAAACTTTTGATACCAGTTGTACACAGTACTGGCAGCAATTCGATGCCTTCCTTCGTTGGCCCTTTTTTCCTTAACAGTTTGAGCAGCTGTGAAACCTCTTTCGAAGTATTGAAGAATCAGTACGCGAGCGTGCTCTTTTTCCGACATTTTACTGAGCCACGAATGGCGTTTCAAGGGCTGGCAGGTATTGATTAACTAGGTTTGATCTACCTAGCAAACAACCGCGCACGAGTGGCATTTGATCTATTCGCGCGCGAATTAATATGAATTTTTGAAAAATTCCAAGAACTTATGACTCACCCTTATATTTGAACCAACCACTCGTTGCCCAAGTCCAGCGTGCTAAGCGCTGCTACCTCCCTAGTGACCTGTTCATTTCGATTATCACCAGCAGCGGAGCGGTGGGCCTCGGTGAAATATAACTAGTGATAAGGAGGTTTCGACGAGAAAGCCACCGCTCGGCGCTGTGATAACCGAAAACATGAGTTCACTTGGAATGAAACAGAGTCTAGCTACGTCCTAGATTGAAAGCCCAACTGCAGCATATGATGTTGCCTCGCGACACCCTGCTGTGCCTCAAAGGCAGTGTTCACGGTAATCTTTGATTTTCAGATTAATCGCTAAATCGATTGTTTGGCCTCGGGGTAGAACTGAAATGAAGAAGAAATTGAGAAAAACGCCCTATAAAGGCACCAATTCCTTTACTCTCACCCCACTTCTTACTCTCATTGGAACTGCTTGCTCTGACAACGAAATCTTTTGTGGATCGGTCCCTTGCGATTCTCTACTCTCTACTGCTCTGTCCTTTCCTTCAGACCCTAACTGATACTGTTTTGCCTAAAATGTTCTTCAATTCTGGATTAGCCCCATTTTTTACCGGAGACAACCACTGTGGACATGTTCATTCAACCGGACAACTAGTCCAGGCCAGAGAATAATGTCTCTGAATTAAGACGTTTCAGGGCTTTTCAAGCCGTTTCATCGTAATTTTGGCAGTGTTCACGATGAGTTTCATTTCCAAGTTTCTCACGTTAAACAAAGCGTTGGCCTCCAAGTGTTACCAAAATTACGAAGAAACGGCGAGAAATGCATCATAACATGGACTAGTTATTCGGATGGATGAACATGTTCATTGTGGTTGTCACCGGTGAAATATGGGGTCAATCGAAAATGGAAAAAATATTCCATGCAAAACAGTACTAGTTAGGTTCCGATGGAAAGGAAGGAGCAACAGAAAGCAGAAAATGACAAAGGACGGATCCACAGAATATTTCATTGTCACAACGAACAGTTCCTGTGAGAGTAAAGTGGCGGGGTGAGAGTAGAGAATTTCGTGCCTTTCTAGGGCGTTTCTCTCAATTTCTTCATCATGTCATTTAGTGATTATTCTCAAAATCGAAGATTATCGTGAACACTGCCTCTAACCTGTTGCTCTTTGCTTCAACGAAAAGTGTAGTCTTGCCGCCGCTTTCATTTCCAGAAAAGAGTTTGTTTTTACTTCTGTTCAAGAGAAGGAATCATCCTAGCAGCGGTTCACAGCGGTTTTATCCTCGCCGAAAGTCGTCACGGGAACATTCTACGGGATTGGAGGTAGTTCGGGGGGGGGGGGGCACTCGAGAAAATAAAATTATGAAACCATGGAAATGAAAATTCGTGCTGATATCAAACAATTGATAGCGTAGTCAGTCATTGTTTTCATGGAACTCCATAGAAATACTTCGATTTCCGAATGCGGTATCATTAATTCTCCAACTGAATCCTGGATCAGCCCATTCTATTCAGGGTTGCACAAATGGGACCGTTGGGACACTCAACGGGTTTTGGTGCTGCTTTTGCCGTTCCTATTGATGTTAGAGATTTTCATCTTCCTTCCCAACTTCACGGTTGAATGAGCAGGTTTGAAATTTTGAAAGGCGAATAATAGCACAACATATCCTAATTTTAGGTGTGACACATGATCATACCCCCTTCAAAATCTAATGAATACAGAAGCCACTCACCATCGATCAATCTGACTAGTTGACTTGATGTGTAGGATTCGAGCGAGACAGCTGTGAGAAAATAGTTGATAAGGGTAGAGATCTTTGTTATCAATTCATTAAGCCGTTAATTTTTGTGTTTCATACGTATGAAAATCGGATTTATTTCACAGAACGTGCAAAGCGTTCTAAAGAGAATTATTTTTCCCATTCTTAAGCAGGTTAGCCCACAAAAACGAGAATAATATAATAATGCTCCGTGGGATTTTCTGTTGTTGGAAAAACTCTTTTCCAAATAACCTCTTCGAGCAACAAAGTCCGCCCAGCTATGATTATTTTGTGTGATAGGTGCAACGGCGTTCGTAAAGTCGAAAATGGCTTTGTGCTCTAAACTTCTAGTATGGACGACTTCCTTTTCTGGTTTTACCAACGAAAACTACTTCAAGTTTAAAAGGTTTCAATGCTCATGTTTGGAGATTAGCTTCTCTCTAGAAAAAAGTTAATCGGCACATCGACAACTGTTCTTTTAGATGGCAAGTCTTCTATGTTGCGAGTAGGCGGATCCAATAGGGCGGCTAACACACAATTTTCGTCTTTACCTGGCCGTATTTCATTATTCTTCCTACCTAGCTGCGCTCAGCAATCGGGCGCGAAATCACTCGATCAATAGCCATCCTCCCTTTGTTTTCCCGCACGCAATTTTTCCCTCCAAGCAGCGTTGCTGCTTCCCCCCATCCAGTGATTGACGATACCGGTAATTATCAACTATCGGTTTTTGGCGGAGGCTGCGCCTCCCTCTCTTCCCTGAACCCTTCACTGCGGCCCACTTCTATCGTCATCACAGCTCGTGCCTTACCGTTCCGGGCAAAAATAGTGAGGTTCCTATATAAATTATATAAAGTCTACAAACCTTAATTACCGTTGAAATAGATTGTGTTCTTGTTTTCCTTGCTTTGTTTTCTATTGTTCATATGTTTTCTTTTGCCTTCGTAGAGTTAAGTCTTCTTCCTGCTTTAATTTTCTTCCTAGTCCACTCAATCCGTAACGTCTAGTACCTCGATTGAGTTCCGATTTAGTATCCACTATAAACTCTCTTCCATGAAACGTGATCCCGAAAGGAAATCAATGTGGAAAAGTGTAAATGCCGCAGTGGTTTCAACAATGTGGTAAGATTTCATGTCAATTGTATCTCAGCGGGAATAACAAAAAAATCATTTAGCAAACGAAGACAAAGTACTGTACTGCGAATGTACCCTAATCGCTTTGCATTCATAGCCTGCTCTTTCACAGAATAGAAAGCATTTGCTTTGGTCACGGCACGAAGTCTCCAGTATCCCTATCAGATATTTTGAGTCAATGCAGCAAGTTCCGTGGTATGAGAGTTTTTGTACGAGCGAACCAACGATTCAAGTCAAGTCTAGTTAAGACGCTATCGAACACTTACGTGAACTGCGTTCTCCTTTCACAAAACGATGTGCGAAATTGCACGGGATCTGAGCTCGACGAGGTAAGAATTTTCCCTTCTGGATATAAACGAGGTAAAAACAATACCCGAAAAAAAATCAGATAGACTTTCTCAAGTGTCCGCTCCTCGTCGATTTTAGCACCATTCCGAGCCATACGGCAGCCGCAACGATAGTAGGCTATTGGCTTTGTCTGAGTTGAATAGCAGACACATCTCGGCGGATTACCGAAAAAATAGCTGCTGCTCTAAGCGTTGCCACCTGTGGCGACTATGGGTTTCTATCGCGCAGGAAGTGTTCACAGTGAAGTGCCACATAACATTTTTAGCACTTCCCCGCTGTTATGCTCACCGCAAATGGCTAGAACTGTTGCTACAAAAATATGTATGATTCTGATACAGAGTTGTTTAAACACGGAATGCGAGAGGAGTTGGAAACAGATGGAACCATGTAAAGTGGTTCTGTGAGACTTATCACTGTCGTAACAAGTAAGGGTCAACCAGCCGGCCACCAGCTGCTCCCTAACTATATATCAACTAAATTACATTCAAAACACAAACTGCAACCGTGTGGTATTTTTCACCTTAATAGAATTTGAAGTTCCACTGTATTAGGGAATCAGAGACGGACTCGGACCAAAGGAGTTTGAGCATATAACAAAAATCGCCACCGAGTCACGTTTTTGGGTAAACTAAACAATTAGGCCTGCCCCGTACCTGGGGTAGTGCCATGAGCCCAATAGGTCATTTGATTCAAAAAATTTCAAACAACTAAGAGCCATTTAAATACTTACTTCTGAAAACGATGTGGTTGCCTTTCGTAGCAAGACCTCTCCTGAACTGTGTGACTGTTGAACAAAATGGATAGTCATCACAAGAAACGGTATAACGCGATTCTTCCCACTGTTGAATTATTTTCCAAAAGGGGTCTACATTGATGAAAATATGGGTATTCCCACATGTCAAAAAATAGGGGTAACTCTTTTCAGCGAGTACAGATACTATCGCTCCTTCAAGACGGAATTATGTCATAGCAAATACCTAATTTCATTAGAAACAGATGATGTTCACGTATACATATTATAGTTCAAGACTGATGCATGTGGGTACGCCTACTGCTCCAAGATCTAATGGAAATGGACTCGAAAATCAAGACAGGGTGTGGTAATTCTGCGTGGACCAGACCAAGAAGACTCGTGTATCTCTCGAGCCTCAAAAAGGCTAGAGAGATTTTCCATTTGGAACAGAGTTGCTGTGCTTCCACAGCAACACCGTCGAATTTGTTGTGCTAAAGTACTCCTTAAGGCATCTTTCATAGTCCTCACCGCAAGCGCGGCACGCGCGTGACGCGCGGGACGAGCGGTATACTATGAAACTTTTCACCGCGCGGGACGAGCGGAAAGCCACTATGAAATCTCCAGCGGCACCGCCATGGCGGTGCGGGTAAAAGTCGGGCCTCAACTGGGATTTGTACAGAAATCTCTGGCTATGCGGTGGCGCAGGACAATCCCAGAATTATTTATGTTGGAGTGGACTCAAATCGACAAGCAATTATTGATTGAAACGGTAAAACCACCACGGCGGTTTGGGCGGCGCCGGTGATGGACTATGAAAGTTCTCACCGCGCGTCCCGCGCGGTAAGAACTTTCATAGTCCACCGCTCGTCCCGTGCGTCACGCGCGTGCCGCGCTTGCGGTGAGGACTATGAAAGATGCCTAAGGATAAGACGTGGCGGACGAGTTGTCGCGCCTGATTCTGCAGCGGAAACTTGTCTCTGCGCTCTAGCCCATCGGCCTAAACATTTTTCACATAAGAATCCAATGTTTTACATTGTTGACAATTCAGTCATTCAATAAATTTTTTCGAGTTGAGTTGGCGATGCTTATAATCTCGTGATAAATGCTAGCATAGATTGTTTATTTTACCAGACTTTCTTTTTCTGTGAAGCAATTTTCGCCCAGTTGTTCTGTAAATTTTTGTAAATAATAATTCCATCGGGCAAACAGACATGGTAAATCAACCTATATTCCGCATATTGTCTGCCACTGATTGTGGGAAATTATTACCCGTCTTGGTGGAACATTTCCCTATTTCGCATTTAAGTTTGCCACCTAAGAAAGGCCGAAAGCCTGATATGAGTTGAAGCACGTTGGCTATCCTTCACTGCTATAGGGAATTTAAATTTTTAATACTAAACTAGGGTAGAACATCGAAGTGGTGTAGAACGAGCGCGGGGCTAGCTTTCCGTTCCGCTCTTCTGGTGTGTTCGTTATCTTCAATGCATACTATCCCCGTATGTGTGTTCCTTTTCTTTAAATATGAATTGCTTGCGGTAAAGAGCTTCGGTTCTCCTCACATTGAACAAGTGAATTTATTGATTTCCAGGCAATGGAGGGAAATTGGTCAGCAGACGTCAACCTAACAGGCTCAAACACGATCAGACCTGAATTGGTCAGTAGTCACCGACCTGCCAGTTTCGAACACGTTTTGACAAATGGTTTGCAAACCAAGCCGGGAATAGCATTCACGAATCGCTGGCTAGCGCGGGAGAGTGGTTTGGACACGGGTGGGCTTGCAAACCAAACCCAACCCTAACCAAACTAAACCAGCAGCTATGCATTCATATATCGAACACCTGGTGTCAAACGGGCGTTTGCTACCAACTCCTTCCCTTTATCAACTATGGACGCGCTCCAATCTCCTATCTTCCTCATGGACGGAAAGTATGAGCCAATGAAAAGACCTTTTGTAGGTGGCGAAATTCTACGTGGATCCACAAAGTTCCCTAAATTTTTGACAATTACAAACCTCGAAGCGTTCTCGCGTTCTGGCAGGGATGCCGAGCGATATTCGGGTACGTTTTGGACTATTTATTGCAGCTCGTCGACAAGTTTTCAATTTTGAAGCTATGAAGATTGATCGGAAAATGTTCATAATCACTGCAGGCTTTCGTTCGCCTCAAGGTTTGAACCTTTACCTTAAACTGAATAAAAACTTTCAGACAGCATATAGAAGTTTGCCATGAAAAACAGCTCCACTGACTTGTTAAACACTAACTCCAGAACGCTACAAGCCACGAATCACATGCGTAAAAACATCATCGGCAGAGGACTAAGGCCTTCAGTAGGTTTAAGAAATTCCTCAGTCTGGCTCCTGGACCTAAAATTTCCCATTCCAGAAAGTCTTTCCATGGGCAGAGCTTCCAGTTGAGCTCAAAGTCAACACTACAAAAACCCTCTCAAAACGACGTCGGTTCATGCTGCTTGGTCAACCGTCAGATGTGCCGACTCATAAAGAAATGAAAGGTACCCTCAAAAGCGGAACGTGGGCGTCATGATCAAAGAGGTGGCTTTTCACACTTAGTTGTTGAGTCAATGTCAAACTTTCCGCAATCATCGTAACAGCAACTGAACACAGTCGTTGTCGTTGTTGGCAAGTATGGCCACGACCCCGTTTCAGGTTCGCTGTCATATCTGTATTTTTCCATTGCAGTTGCAGACGGCGAAGGGCTTGTTTTTTATGAGAGTCGTCTGTGACGATGAACACGTGGTCGGCTTCCATACATAGAGAGTAGGAGCGCCATTGGTGAGAAATACTTTTACGCAGAAATAGTCTCCTGGTTTCTAGAGCCATTGATATACTTCTCGCAAAGCAAAGCAGCGATACTGAGTAGCAGGCAATATCGATTTTCAATTTGTGCAGACGTCGTAGTAGGAAGATTGAATTGAGCGAATGTCACCCAATACGGAAGATGCCGAGGGAATTTCACCTTCGATGGAATCTACGGATGATTGCTTGCTCTAGCACCGTCGGAGAAGTTCACCGAATGTATTTTGCCTATAAAACTAAGGGTTCAAGTAAGGTGGAAATGCAATATCATGTTGGCTTTAATGAAGCTATCGCTTATATTTTTGGTATCCAATTATTCCAGATTTTCTAATATGGCACACCTGCGATGGTGGTGACAGATAAACGGACGTTGACAGCGCTACTCAAGCCTCCATACTGCCTCCATACTCAAGCCGACGCGGCTACCCGCCGGCTAGAGAACGACGACACAAATATTTAGAAAAGGCAGATGAATCAGATAACACCTTCTATACCTTCGATTGTCATATACCATATTCAAATACGGTTTGGAAACGTTCCACATATCGTTCATCACTGGATGAGGGATCACCGCAACGCTGCTTGGCGGGAAAAATCGCGCGATCGATAGCCACTCTCCCTTCCTTTCCCTGCGCGCAATTTTCCCCGCCAAGCAGCGTCGCGGCGATCCCTCATCCAGTGATGGACGATAACTATGTGTTTTGCAGATCCGTTGCGTTTAGTTCGGCGGATGTGGTCGCTTGCGCCTTTCTCAGACATAAGGGCGGACTTATCGCGCACAGAACTTGCCGAATAGTACTTACCGCGCTCAGGAACCGTTTGACCGCGATCGAAAGCCCAATTAGGACTTACCGCGATTAAACTCGCGGTCAGAGCGATTGCATTCCTGTGCTCGCGATACAACCGCCTCGCCATCCGGTCGGATCGCGCGCAAACGCAGTAATAGGACTGATGTCGCACAAAAATCGGACTGACCGCGCTCAACCGTGAGGTGGTGTGTGGTGTGTTCTGGGCGGTTTTGCGTCTCAGTTCACGCGCAAAGCTGAAATTCCGAATTTGCGCGCTTCTTCATGGTGGAGTCCATTGTTTTGTATCTATCTGTACTTCATCACGGTTCTTTCTTATTGGTTCATGTCGATTTCGTATTCATTCATGGATGTTGTTTCTGTTGTTTGTTCTCGGAAGGAACAACAACAACATTGTTGTTCTTTCTGATTTTCCATAAATTTCTCGCTGACGAATCGTGGGACCACCATAGCTGTTCTGTATTGCTTCCTTTGAAGTTTCCCCGTTGCGAGTCGTGGTGGGACCACCACAGCCGTTACATATTGCATCATTCAAACTTTCTCAGTGATAAATCGTGGTGGGACCACCGTGGGTGTTGCATATTGAATCCTTTGAGCTTTCTTCTTTTCGGATCGTGGTGGGACCCCCTCATTTGTTGCGTATTGGGCCCTTTCAAGCTCCTCCGTCACGAATCGTGGTGGGAACACCATAATAGTTGCGAATTGCGTCCTTTAAAATTTCTCAATTACGAAACGTAGTGGGACCATCGTAGTAGTTGCATATTGCGTCCTTTAAAGTTTCTCTGTTACCAATCGTGATGAAACCTCCGTAGCTGTTGCATATTGCGTCCTTTAAACTTTCTAAATTTTTTTCGTTGCCAGTCGTGGTGGGACCACCGCAGCTGTTGCCTATGGCGCCTGACACTGGCGTTCGTACACTTGGTTGGCGCCGAATTGTCTCAAAAGGGTAGGATTGGGTTCATTACCCGTTTTAGCCATACTTTTACTATGACATCATTTCGTTGAAATGCTGCGAAAACAGGTACTAGCGCGATTGTATACGTTATCGAAGGGCCGTTAAAGGCAGCGTCCGCGGAGAAAACCGCACTTGGTTTTGTCTTCTTAATCCACTGCTTGAACCAAGTGGAGATAGGTGACAAGGGTTGAGACCTCAATGCTGAGTATTCAGAATGCTATAGCATCTTGTAAACCGCTTCGAGGTCTGAAAAGGCTTTTTCCCGGCAGATCACCTAGCGCGAGGAGCAGAAGCGCTACAACAGGCTCCGGTAGGCCGGGGAAATCCAAAATTTCATATTCTTTATTTCGAGAAATCCTCTCACTCAAGCGTGTGTATTGGAAGCTTCTCATTTTTAGGGAAATTTTGACAAAGAAAGTGCTTAAAGAAATAATCAACCTAACAAGTTACAGGAGCTAAACCCTTTCCAGACGTCCAGCATTTTCGACATTTGTGTATTACACAAACCACGTCAGACAGACGTGGAAAAAGGAAGCTGAATGCTACGAGATTTTCAAACGGGTTTTTACGAAAGAAAACCCTGTTATGAAATTACCCAGTGGGGATCGTCTCAATTCTGATACTCAACAATGATTTGTGATGCAGTCGTAAAACCTTTCTGAAATTTCGGGCACCAACCAGTATCGTACCTCCGTTTTGGTCCTACACAGCAGCCTGATTGACACGGCTCGAAGACATATCACGTTTCCGAGACACAGTTGCCCATGAAAAAATTCAGAGTTCATCCACGTCCCTTGTTTAATAACCTTTGGAGATGAGATGTTCGCATCTGTCTTATAGTTTTGTATGTATCCTATAAGCAACACCACGCACGAGCTGTGCTTTATATTTGATAATCTATTTCGGAATGCTCTTTTTTTTATTCGATCGCTTATGATGGCAATTTTGTCGTGTCATCGAATGTTTTGCCATTTCTGTTAGTGTTAAATTTTTGTTTTCTGTTGTACTGTTGTTTTGGTGCGCAATGTCTCTTCTATCATGCTCTTGTATGCTCATTCATTTGCGGGTCCTGGAATTTGTTTGCAATCCGTTTATGATCCTTCCGCATCTCGAGTCTACTTCTCTAAGAATTGTTTGCATTTTTCTGTTCGGTACATGTATGGTTTCGGTATTCGATTTAGTCTGACGCATGGACCAGGCGGCTGGTCGTGCGGTGTTGGCGGCCTCTTTGGCCAACAGGATTTCGATTCGCGCGCGGCTATCTACCGTCGCAGCCCCGTCCATTCCTCAGATTAAATTTATTACGTTACCTCTATGTATCCATTATCCACAGTAGTATTAAATATCCAGTATCCACTAGGCATTATTCGAATTTTTCTTTAATGATTCACATAACTGTGCGTCCAGTACATTAATGTGTCTTTGCGATTTGTTCAAAATGCGAGCGAAAATGAAATTATATCTATTTTGATGTTAAGACTGAGAATTAGTGAAAATGGCTCGGAACCATATTCACCGCCGACGCGATACAGAGTTTATTTCAATCGTCCATGGATGCATATAGATTTTTGGTCGATAAGGATTGTAAGCACAGCTTCTCTTCATTTATCGCGGTAAGTATGAATCCGGCCCGTAGCGAGTGCAAATTGAGTCTTGTCTCGGTTTGTAGACCGATTTCCGGTATCGTAGGCCATCCAAGTCATTCTTGGGTGACCTCTAAAGCGCCCATAGTTAAGAATAACAAGCGACCTTTGTCGTTACGGGAGGTACGGTTGAGAATGATATAATGATTGTATCCTTGACGATTGTGGCTATCTATACATGCCTCGCTCTATTGAGCTGTAGATAGCCGCGGTAGCTCAGAATACAATCAATAATAAATTCTTAGCCGCACCTCCCCTAGCGACGGTGATCTTTTGTGTTTGTGGCTATGGGCGCTCCATAAAACCCCATACTGTTTACTTTCGAGGGCCACCCGTGGAAAAAACTTGTTTGGCCCTGTAGGGTTGACAGCACGCAGGCCTACGGCTACGTCTTGAAGGTTTGTGCGCGGTATGTCCTATGATGATGAAAGTGTACTGATCGCCTGCTCTTTTAGTGTTGACCGCGCTCTAAAGACGGGTTGATCGCTCCAATTGCCGGTTTGATCGCCCTCAAATACCGGTTTGATCGCCGTCGATCACGCGATTGTTCCTTGTGTGCGTCGCGATAAGTCCGCTCCTATGTCTGAGTTGTTTGGGCGGACCGAGAGTTGTAGTTCGGCTACAAAATGACAACGCATTTTCATTTCATACAATTTACTAACCGACACAAAGAACAATATGTAAATAGAAAAAGCCTTTGCGGCGAGTTGTGATGATTTCAGCTAGAGGTCGTCAGGGAAGCCCTGCACGTGCGGCCGCGACGCGGTCACGTCACTTTCATCGTCATCGCGACCAGTATCGTCATTCTCACATTCCTTTCACGTTATTCATGCCTTATATCAACTGCACCATTCGCAGCTGGATCGTGGGCAGATATGATGTCGACCAATCAGCCCACGGCCCCAAGTACTCTAATGGAGGTGGGCACTGTCCCTCTCCCGATGCGTACCAACTGGGGAGCAAAGAGGGGCAGCGCTGCCATTCACCAAACCCTAATCACAATACCCCGATTGATTTTTTCTGGCGTTCAGGCCTCTTATGGGCAGTTTCCCGCCCGCAGCGGATGACGCCGTCCATCTATAGGATGGACCACTGCATCTATGGTAGCTGGAGGAGATACTTCAGAATTGCCCGTAGTCTTCTGGCTGGGGGGTGTATTAGGCTGGATCCGCGCTCCGGCTGTCACAGGTCGGGACACCGCAGGGCGTTCTGCATCTGGAATCCCTTTATTGTCGCCGACATCAACCTGACGGCGGGGGAGTTACATGAACGACTCCGCATGGGTTTAGATACGAGATGTTCATGCACTGCGTTGCGAGAGCGAAACCGCGGGGAAGTGACGCCGGCGCCGCTTTGGCGCAGGGCGCGATCAGTTTGCCCTTGGACTCCAAAGGATTTGCCCATTGGTTCCTTTGTATATTCCTTTTCTCTTGGTTTTTTTTTAGAATGTGTTTCATTCAATATTGTTTCAGATTTGAGGTCCGACTCTCTAGGCGGCATGGGTGTGATTGAAGAAAATCTTATAATTGTGGAGATGGCCTGACCATCCCCCTTCCAATAATTTTATTCATTGCATACAAAGCGTGCCTGGTGAGTACTCTTGTTACGACAACCTGCTAGTCGCTACATTCAAACTCAATTTTCAGCAGATGAATCCCTCACACGTTTGGCGGATCGTAACCGCGGCCGGGTACTAGAGACTATCCCGATGGAGAATTCCTACCCTGCGATGCCGAGAGCCCTTTGTGTTGTAGTTAGGCGTTTGTTGGGTAAAGAAAATTTTGTTAAAGGCAGTGTCCACGATGAAAAAAGTTTTCGAAATTCCACTGGGATTGGGTAGTGGAGGGACACTCTGTAACGTTAACGTCGAAAGAACGCATGAAAACGAGCCAGGAAGAGCCCCAAAAGAGCCCGAAGACTCCGAGCGCATTGAAAACCCCAAAAGCGCATCACACGCCCACCGACGTGAACAAATGAAGACTCGAGATCGTGAGATGAGCGATGATTTTCAATCATTAGCCCCGTTCTTCCCTTCATTCTCAGCTTCTCTCTTTACTCAGGTCAGCTTGCATAGATCGGCTGCAAAAGACGGAAGTTACAAGCCTCGGACAACTCGTCCACCATGTTTCCATGGCTCAATCTTTGAGGGACCATACCTGCGTTCACAGAAGATCTTGTATGATTTCAGAGACACCATTGGAATCAGCATGGGGCCGTTTTCAAGATAGACAGAAAAGCAGAAAAACGATTTTCATCGTGAACACTGCCTTTAAATTGATTGTTTTGTTGTTCTTTTTTTTGCACTAAGGTCGAAACCTTCAGAAATATCGCTGACCTGGAGAAAAATTTAAAAAATATAGACGAGTAATCATAATCATCAGAAAACTTATCATATCTAAGGAAAAAGAAAAAGCGGAATAAGTGTGTATGGTGGAGGGAGGGGGCCTCCACTCTCGGCACCGCTGGAGGCGCAACCATGATCGCAGTTTTTCCAACGAGATGCTTGATCTTTTTTCGGAGCGCGAATACTTTCCGGTCTAATGTCGCACCGAAGACGTTACTGCTGACAGTGATGGGACCTGGTGAGGGCGTCGTTTAGCTTAGGAGGCTTCAAATTCAGATGACATTCGCGAGTCTCAATTTTCAACTTGCATAGCATGAAGCACACGTATATCAAGAAAAATACTCGTCAGTGTCTCTTCAGTAGAAAGCCGCGCTCTGCAATCGGGAGCAAAATCATGCGATCAATATCCATCTTTCCTTTGTTTTTTTTCCGTAAAATTTTTCCCGCAAGCAGCGCCGCGGTATCCCCCACCCAGTGATTAACGATACCACCAGGTAATTCTATATTCAGATGTCACTCGCATAATACTATACATAGTACGCAAGAATGCGTCGCCGCTCCACATTGCCGCGGCCCGCTATAGCATTTGGCGGCGAGAAATCTTGTGTGGTGGGGCACGCCGTGCCTTTTATCGGTGCGACTCTCCAGCTCCTGACAGTCATATCAGCAACTGCATTTTTTTGCTTAATTTTGTTTCTTTAAATACTTGGTTTCATATACTGTGAGATAACAGCTGTAATCCCTGGTCAACGCCGCTAATGGATCCGTTACACACGAATCAGTTACGAAGATGAGGCAAATTTGCGCACAAGTTATATAGATGGGAAGAAATCATAAAGATATGGGACAATATGAGCCCGAGTGAGCGATCCATATACGCACATTTTGTGATTTGGTTCGAGTTTGAATTGTTTTGTAAACCCATTTCTGACTAAATCACTCCTTCGCGCTAACCAGCGATTCATCAGTTTTTGCCGACGTAATTCGCAAACCGCTTGTCAAATCGTGTTTCAAACCGTTATGTCGTCAAATCGTCAAGTCGGTGCCTGCTAGTCAATTCTGTTGGCTCCGTGTGTCTTTAGATTTTTGATATTCTTTTTTCGTTTGGGAGGGCTATTCAATTTTATCCGACGTTTCACACGATCACAATCAGCCGAATCTCATGATTTCGTGAAAAACTGTCATCATTTGTGTATTTCAGGCTCGCTCAGAACGTGTTTTCTGATATAATTTTAATCCATTTAATTTCAGACTTTCTTGTACCGCTGAGTATAAACTATTTCCATGGTTTCTGAAGAAACCCCTCTCTTTCCGGCACCCTTCGCTGCGGCCCCCTCCAATGGTTATATCAGCGTGAGCGTAACCCTATTTTGGGCATAACTTGAAGTTCCTATATAAACTCTATAAAGCCCACAATTACCATTAAAGTAGCTGAAGCTCTTGCTTTCTTTTGTCTTATATGTTCCCTTTTACCTTTAAAGCTTTTTAATTTAGAATCCTCTACAAACTCTCCTTTGAGGATTCTGAGAAACATTAAGGCACTTTCAGATACTAACTTTTGGAAGCGATGCGGTTGCGTTTCGATGATCTTTGTAGCAAGTTCACTCCTGAAATGTGTGATCTGTTATACAAAGTGGATTATCATCACAGCCAAAAGGTAGAACGCGAATATTTCCACTGTCGAATAATTTCACACATCTTGTGTGAAATTATTCGACAGTGGAAATATTGTATCTTGTGTGATGTGTCTTGATTTAGATTCCAAACGAAGTCTACGTTGATGAAAATATGTATATTCCCACATGCAGCAAAATAGGGACGCCTATCTTCAATGAGCATAGATATTTCTCGCTACTCCAATACAGAGATATACCATTATAAAGAACAGTTTCCATCACAAACAGGCTATGTTCACGTATACATATTCTTGTTACAGAGTAATGCTTCGTGGAAAGGCCTGCTCCTCTAAGATCTACTGTAGATGGACTCGATCCTCAAGACAGTTCTGCGAAGGCTAGGCCAAGAAAACTCGTCTATTTCTTTTGGATCAGTGTTGCTGTTCCTCCACAACAGCAAAAATGACTCCGTCAAAGTTATCGTGGAAGAATACTCCGCAACTGATCCGTTCGAAGACCTTGGAAACCAGGTCTACCATTATATACACCCTTTGCGAAGAACAGCTCTACAACTAAAGCGATTGGTTGAGGAGCACAACTGCTTCTTCGAGGGGATTGCAGCCGGAAACTGTTGAAGTCCGAGACGCTGATGATGTTCAGGAACCCTCGTCTTACGTACCATAAGGGGGTGTCTAGTATGTCTCCGTTCTGTATATTAATTTTATCATGCCAAATCTTTGCACTGATTATGTAAGGGCTTGCCAGCGCCACAATTCTTTGAGCGTTCGTGCCTGAGTTTGGGATCTTGCATAAAAACTAATCCTGGCTCGATGCAACGCGCGCTGACAAGTTCTCCAGAAACATTCAATTGTGCTGCTGTTTTTCAGACTGAATAAACTTTTGTGCATTTTTATTATTTTTTATAAATATTGAGATCCATTTTGCGGCGAGTGCATGTGCGGCGAAAACGTACAATTAAACAAGTCTAGCTTACCTATTTTACTCTGAGCAGCATATTTTACTAGAAGTTTGCGGTCTAATTTTTTTCGACTCTTGTCAAGCCTCTTGGTTCGATCGCCGAGCGACGCGATGGGGTGATAAACATAAGCATCGATCGAGATCGCGTGGCACGTTGATCTGTATTCAAAACATGCCATCGCGGCGATCAGCGATCGCGCTCGTCTCAGCCGTCTGAGCAGAGTGCCAACGCGGCGCGACCATATGCATTGATCTCACCGCGTTGCAAGTTTGCGCGACGCGATCAGGCAGCTGATTTCTGGCGTGAGGGTGTTACTATGACTGCTTTTCTTCTGGATGTCCTAATCTTGTAGTATACTAAAGTTAACCTTGCTGTTCTTGTGGGTCTGCATTTGATTTTTTTTGACTAACCAATCCTAGTTTTGTCGAATAAACAAGTACGCTCGGAAACGGCTCCCTATCCCGATCAAACGCATGATCAAGATATTCTAAATACTCGTACTTACGAAAGGTTTTTGAATTATCGACACCTACGCAATCTCGTACAACTGCTCAAATTCTTGTGAGATCGCCGAGCATCCCCGATCATCTCAGCGGGTAGAATATTCGAATTAAGCAAGATTTCAAATCCTCCAAAACACTTTCTAATTTCTCGACTAATAGTGAACGGCTGCTCATTATAGTGGCGACCAAATGTGCGAACGCAGTCACCTGAGGCCGGACGAATAACAGAAAATTTATAAAATTTTGATTTTCAGGCATAACGCAGCAGTTTAAATCCTCGAGTAAATACATATTTAGAACTGAACATTAAAAAATCGAATGAAGCAAATATCAAAAAACCCTATTCATAAATTGCAACATCGCGGTGAGCTGCAACGCAAGACATGCCCACGCCGATCAAAATCGATTAACGATAATGTTCACGCAAACATTTATAGTACGTCCCTGATATTGCGTGATCTCAAAAAAGTGAAAACGTTTTTTGTAATATAAATGTAACTTACTTGAATTTCTCAAGTAGCCTACATTTGTATTACATGTAACATCTTACTATCTATCTATATTCGTCTTACTCTGTGTGTGTCTGTGTTTGTGTCAGTGTGTATTATGTGTGTGTGGCCCCCATCTGAATTGGTCAAAAAACCGGCCGAGTCCGACTGAATCCGGGGCAAAAAAACCATCTGCTACCGTCTGATCCAGCCCGCGTCAGCTTCATTCGTTTCCCCGTCGAAACACGCAATCAATAGTCTAGGGTCGATTACCACCTCAGCTGTGTATCTGAAAATATTCGAGGCTGATCTCATGCCATTTCTTTGCCTTCGTCTCGTTAACCATTTTTGTTTCATCATTGGACTTATGGTTATTTCTTGCATGAAACGAAACCAAGTTCCTCATCAGGAAACACATTATTTGTGGGTAACTTTTTGACTGATAACAACGTGGAAGTAAATTTTTTAAATTAACCTATGTAGCATGTGTTTTGGCTGGAATGTGAGGGATATGTGTACATTGCTCCTATAATTTGTTCTCAAGTCTATAGTCAACTTTGCCGGTTTTCAAATATGTTCGAATTTCGGCTTGCTTAATTCATAGTATGTTCGCGAGGTAGATTTATTTTTCGGCTTCGCTATTTTGGAACATTCTTGAAATTTCATTATTCCGCATGTTCGAATTTAGCGTACGTTGGAATTTCGTGAATCCCCACATTTTTAGAGGCAGTTTGTGAAGTGCAAAGACCGTAAAGAAAAGAATTTTGAATGCAAACTATTTTTATATATGCAGCTACAGGGTATTTTAAACCTCGCCTTACACGAGTAAGGTAGTCATTTGAGATTCCGTGGAGTTAATCAAATTAGGACTATTTCCTCAGAAAATGACGGTAAAAATCCAAACTTGTACCACTTGTTCGCAATCAGAGGACCTTCGAAAACACTGTGCAACATTGCGAATAGTTCGGAAAACAGTTTTTTCCGGCTCTTTTCAAGGTTAAAAAATGAACGAAATGGGGCAACCTTCGGAAAGTTCATCTCTACAATTTATTCGTCATAGTCATTTGAAGACGTGTACTGTGTAGTCTTTCACAAGGTCCAACGTATATAGATTTCGACCCCAACCCATGCATTTCCTATAAGCGGCCGTCGAAAGCTCTTCATCTACTTAAGCTAAGTGAATTGACGCTTGGATAAACGTCTTGAAATCACACACCTGACGTCTCTAGATTCGTAGGACATGTAGCTTTTGGAGCTCTAGCTGAAGAGGTGAAATTGGACGGAGCACAGTGCCGGGAGTTGTTTACGAAGTCGCCACCGCATTTAACACAGGTTTATAGAGCGCAGCGTACACAAGCCGTCGCCTGTATGGTGAGAATCTTCAAAAATTGAACCGCTTTAGCTCTGCGACGGAACGCTTTTCTTCGCATAACACTTGGACGCCTCGAGGTTGAAAAAAAGCAGTGGCGCTACGACTACCCCCGTACGGCCGGGTTCATGGACGGGAAACACGTCGCCATTGTGATCAGTGTTTGTGGCAACGTAAGACAGATTGGTGGTTTGGCCGAATGATTTTAATCCATTTCAGAAGCCGGCAGGCGCAGGAAGCTCTTATTGGAACTACAAATCGTTCCATTCCATAATACTTCTGACTGGTTGCGACTGCGACTATAGGTTTCTCCTGTTCGACGTAGGTGCACCCTGAAGCGCGGGAGACGCTGGTGTTTCAGAGACTCCTTAATCAAGGTAAGGGCATAGTGGGAAGTTTGGACACAGCAGTCACTGATCAAATCTTCAGACGTTCTTCGCAGAAAACGACGTTGTCTTCCTTGCCTCCCGCAATCTCGGCCTGTTCCTTCCACATACTCGTGGATGGCGGGTCCGCGCAGGGCTATCGCTTGGTCAGGTCCTACACGTGGCTGAGGCCGACAGCCTAGAGAAGCATCATTCAAGAAGAAAAAGATCAGTGTTTACTCACTCAGGAAAAATCTAACTAGAATGAATATTTTTCAGATAAGAACACAGTCATAGAGCCCGAAGGATAATAGAGTCCTGCTTTAGAATAGTTACCAACCGGTCCCACCCTCCCGAGCCCTTGAATCGTCTCGTCTTTGTTGGTGGGTTGTACGTTACATAACAATAGCGATGTTTTCATACTCATTCATGCATTACAGATCTTGCAGAACATCCTGCCCTCGACAGGACGCGCTTCAGGGCATCGGATGGCACCCAGATGTGTGAGCCCCTCAAAGGCACAGTCCAACCTCAGGGGTAAAAAATGATGTTATAGTCCGCCACCACCGTGTGTAGCAACCTTGCCAAGCGCGAGATCTCAATTCGGTCAAATAAGTGAGAAACAACAAGGAAAAGGTCGGCACCGCCCCCAGAACCCTAGAAACTTATTCAACCCTTTCGCCACGATCAAGGAACCAAAATTTTTGCAAGCGGAGAAATTGGCTTGTGTTGCGATGCACAAAGGCAAAATGTACAATAGCAGAGCCGTTCCCTTTCGGGGGTTGTGTGCTCGGTTAACCTTTCGGAGTATTGTGGACAGGTCCGGCTTTTTCCCAGTAGTTTCTCACTTATTTGAGCGAATTGAGATCTCGCACTCGGCAGGGCTCCTGTTCGTGGTAGGCGGCTCCTAATACGAAATTTTACCCCTGAGACTGGACTGTGCCTTTAAAGCTATGTCCGACTCGGCACCTCGAGCCGGTCACGAGACTTGACAACAACTAACCCGTTATTGCACGGATCTGTATTAGGAAGCAAGATGAATGGTTGTCGAAATCTTGTGACGTCTCCTTGATCACTACCTACGGTGCGTCATAAGGTGTGACGAATGAATCTCATTCGTCTCACCCCCTCCCCCAAAACTCAACGATGATAGCAGTTGCAAACTTCCTTTTTCCCTGCGCAACCATCAGCAATTAATTGCTGAAAAATGTATTAAAATCCCTCACAAGACATGAAGTTCTTCAGAAGATTTTGACCACTTTTTCAGATTCTGTTCACCCTCTAACCTTCAAAGAATCCAACTCGTGTTGCTGCTTCTTACAGATCGCCCTTATAACGTGTATAGGATAAGGAAAATTATCAAAATGTATTATGTAACACAATGTTCATGTTATGTAACAAAATGTTCATGTTGGTAATGGTGTAAACTTGCAGTTTTTCAATGTGCTATAGTATCAATTGTTTCCTGGTGTAATTATATGAAGACTTTCGTATATTTTCCACTTACGCTCTTCTTAGAACCTGGGCATCAGTATATTGTTCATATCCTTCTCTGCCAATCCAGGTTTTTACGGGTGAAACTGTTTATTCGGCGGACGTTTCGATCAAATCGCCGTTATCAAGACCCGAAACAGTTTCACTAACACTCAGCTCCAATCAACGCCAAGCAAGAGAGACAACTAGCAAGAGACACTTCTCTCTTGCTCGGCGTTGATCGGAGCTGAGCTTTGGCGGAACTGTTCTTGATAGTGGCTATTTGACCGAAACGTCTACCGAATAAGCAGTTTCACCAGTATGAACCTGGATTGGCACAGAAGAATATAGGCCATATGCTTTCGTATATGCCATTTGCTCCTTCAACAGCGTATTCCACCGTCCTTCAATCGTTTTCCACGCAGAAATTTTTTATTGCAGTGAAGACGACGAATCGGTCTCCAAGAGAAAGACATTAATCGCAGCCGTTTCTTTGAACACCTACGAGTGCATTGGAAGGCGAGAGCGGAAGGCGCATCCCACTGCTAAAAAACTCCAAGTCAAGGTGTAAACGGAAAAAAAATCGCGCGGCATGGTGAAGTGTCCGTGTTAAGGGGTCGTTCATACTTCCGCCGCGGCGAGATGCAATACAGCCATATCGAACAAGCGGCGCCGCCTTGCGGCGCCGTGAGGCGTTTAGAGTTTTTCTGCTCGAAATTGTTCAACGGCGCCGCACGCGGCCGCCGCTTGGATGCTGCCGCGCCGCCCGGGGAAAGCAGGCAGCAGCGTGCGATCCGCATCAACATGATACGCTTTTTTGCCGTTATTTCAAATACATTCGCAATTTTCATTCCTCTGACTCATCGCTAAAAGTTCCTCCGGGGTCGTGAGCGTTGTTTAAAGTAGGGTGGGTCCTCGAAAGTTAATTTTTTGTTTTTGAAATCGTTTTTCTCTAGAGAAAACGATTTCAAAAATTCTATCTGCTCTAGAGTGCGGTGTTATGATACAAAATAATATAGTTGCTTCTTTTGTAGAGGAAATCATTAATTAAAATCGGCCTTGTGTTATGCCAGAGCTATTTCAGGCTGTGTCTAGCCTCATTCTGCGACGAAGAAGCAGCCATTGCGCTTTCGCGTGGTGAGAATCATTTGCTGCACACAAAAAAAAATCTCAGTTTCGCTTATAAAGTTCAAGTCTTGCTACTGGTCTCTCTTGCTTGGCGTCGACTGGAGCTAAGTGTTGGTGGAACTGTTTCGGCCCTTGATAACGGCGATTCGACCGAAACGTCGGCCGAATAAACAATTGTACCAATAAAAACTTGGAGTGGCATAGAACATTATAAGCAACATACTGATGCTCAGGTTTGAAGAATAGCGAACGTGGACATTGCTAAGAATCTAAATTTTGTTTTTTTTTTTCAATGTCTCAATTTCAGTGTTTTGAAAACAGGAATTTTCACATCTTCTTTATCCTTTCCAGGCTTCTATTGACCTTGACATGAAATGTAGAAACGGCAGTTTTGACATCGAACGTGAAGAAGTAGGAATTCAAGAGAAGGTGGAAAGTGGGAAGTTTATGTTTTCCTAACAAAATAAAGGTAAGGATACGAAAAACTCCGTCGAATACATGATCACGTACGCAAATGCGCGTCGCCGCGTCGGTTCGACTCAGTCCGATTATACATCCTACTGGTGCGATTGCTTGAGCAGCACAGTGCGCCGCACCGCCTCGCTTCTCGCCGCGCCGCTCGGCAGCGGGAGTATAAACGACGCCTAAGTGCGGCCCTCTGCCCATCAGCATCAGAATTGTTGCCCCCTTCCCAGGTGGGTCGTGAGAGTAATGTGACATGAGCAAGACATTGAAGTAACAGTGATATTTCGTTAGCAAATAAAACATTTTCAGAAGACCACGAAATGAAATTTTAAATAACATGACTTGGGCACCTTTCATAGTCCTCACCACAAAAACGCGCTGGATGAACGGCGGTTTATGAAAGCTTCTACCGAGCGGTATGCGTAGGAAGCAACTGTGAAATCTCAGTTTCCACCGCCAGGGCGGTGCGGGTTGAAGTAGGGCCTCAAGTGTGACATACACAGAGATTCCTGGCTTGCATTTGCCTATAAGGTAGCGTAGGACAGAATTAATCTTCGTAAGCAATCCAAGATTTCGTTACAAAGTCAATAGTCATTTACATTGCGCTCCAACCCTGGAATTACACCAGGAACGCTTCATAGTTTCCTATTGGTTTGTTCGAAGTGGA
Organism: Aplectana chamaeleonis; assembly: GCA_029168955.1. Lineage (NCBI taxonomy): Eukaryota > Metazoa > Nematoda > Chromadorea > Rhabditida > Cosmocercidae > Aplectana > Aplectana chamaeleonis. The sequence goes on along the minus strand of JAPDOI010001243.1, from coordinate 148,898 downwards.
TGGTACACGTGAATCGCGCCGGGATCTAGTTTTCCAAGCACGATAATCATTTATTGCGTGATGCAACAGCCGTTGTACGCAAATGCGGACCGGAGTATGGTTGCGAGAACGACAGTATATTACTTAAAATATGAATGAAAGACAAATACTCGAGTAAATGCTTGTCAATTTTGTCTATTTTCGGTGAGAGAATAAGCAATATGGGAATCCGAGGAAACCTTGAGTTCATCGCTTTTTAAGTACAAAATTTGCCGTTCTGCGCTATTTGATGTTATATGAGATCTACCCCATGGTGACAACGCAGAGAACTGGAGTCGGATTCATCAATCCGCCAGTGCTGGGTAGGGGTCAAGGCGTCGGCGCGTTTGAAGGTTACCCTGCAAAGGTGGAAGATCGCCAACCAACATCGCCCTTGGCCTATCTGTAGCTAATAGGCGGGGGCAGCTAAGACACTGCTCTGGTAGGATATCATAGGACTTCACGGGGTATATCCTGAAACGTGCCGACGTCTTTACACCTGCAAACGGCACGCATTGATGAATCCGGCCCCTGCATCAATTTTGCACTAATTTTCTTTGCTCGGCTTCGCGAGTTGAAGGCGTCGTTTTGAGTTTGTTCCCATAATGGGGAAAGGATCGGAAGAAATTAGAAGTGATAATTTCACCCACTGAGAGGTCCGAAATGATAATTTCACCCACTGAGGGGTCCCACCATCACTCCCGTATCTTTCGAGCATGGGTGGCAAAGCCGTATCGCCACCATGCTCTGAATAGCAAAGTTGACGTCATCGCGATGACAGCTATGAAGGGTATAGGGCGTGGAATCGCTGGTAACAAGACGATGTCTTATTAGAATCTTATCAGAATCCCTGCTGTGAAAGCTGGACTGCAGTGCTGGCTATGACAGGTGGCCCGACACACGATCCACGGAGTAGTTATGAATTCATGGAGACTGCAATCCCGGATTTGAGAGGTGGACCGATGTCATTCCCGGAACGAACGAGCCACGTTTCCTGTTGACCGCACCTTTTTTTCGTTTCGAGCCAGAGCGGTTCAACGGTCAACCTCGTTCTGACGGCGATCGAATCGGACCGCTGCCTCAGAAGAGAAAGGCTCATTCATAGCATGCCGCTTCGACTAGTCGCGGCACTGCCAACAGTTACAAAAACCATCGCGCCAACAGATCTTGCAGTGAATCGCGACGGTTTGGAACAGTTCCGCAGTTTCAGTCGCCATCGCCGAGCGACTGGGGTATTTCATAGCTGGTCGAAGCAACCTGCTTGATTTTGTTAGGTCGGTTCGACCAATCGCGTCGCTTCCATTATGGGAGCGATTCGTCTAGTCGAAGAGACTAGTCCGCAATCTTTCGTCACAACCTTGCGTATGTGGCGCGAAATTACGAACGTTACAGTTCACTCACACAAAATACGTCTTGTTGAAGTGAAAAACGAGTATTTATCACACATTTAAGATGAGAGAGATGAGAAAATGTAATGGGGCTACCCAAAAATTACATTTCATGCCGTCTTCGAGCAACTAATAACTTTAGCTTTAGTTTTATGTTGCTGTTCAAGTAAATTCACCCTTCCTCTTCTGAAAACATTTTTCGTTGGAAAACTGTACAAAACTCTTTTCTCTAGAAGGTAAAGGCAACAATGTCAAAAAATAAGTAGGAATGCCGAGAAAAAAAGCTTTTTTTTTCATTACCGTGGCTCGGTCCGCAATTGTCCGTCTATTTCACGAGAAATTACGGCCGCCCGAGCGTTTTGAACGAAACGATTTGGAGTCGCGGCACGGGGCGATTTCAGATCGCAACAGTATTGTTGGTCGCTTCGACTTCGAGTCGAAGCGACCAGCTATGAATGGGGCTAAAGGCAACGAGAGAAGAAACGGGACGAGAGTGATCATTCTGCACGTGAGCAACGGACGAGCGGTGCGCCTCTTCCCCCTGGGGTCTTTTCTCATCGCCAGCGCACCTTCTTGTCCTCGTTATCGTTATGGACTGTTGGTGTTAGGCGATTTCCTGCCTTTTCCGTTTGTCGCTAAGTCGTGTTTTATTCGTGTGTATCATAAATAATTATAATTCAATGTGAAATCTCAAGACTCAAGTTTTTTTCCGGATTACTTCAAAACTTAAGTTGTGTTTTCCCGAATTTCGTTAGTGCACCAATTTCACTGAATTGTTGGAGCATATTATTATCCACTGCAGTTTTTCGTTTACCTTAAAGTTTAACCCTTTACCCTAAACCGAATTTGAATTTGTAGCTAGCATATAAGAGTTTGACATAAGAAAAACAGCTCCACTGGTAAACTACAGATTCCAGAACGCTTTGCAAGTCATAGCTCGCTCGCATGAGAGTAGGCACGTCATCGGTAGTGGACTAATAGTAAGTTCTTCCAGAATGTTCAGAACAACCTTCGCAGTATGACTCCTAGGCAGAAAATCTCTCATTGCAGAAAGTCATTCCTTGGGCAGAGCTTCCAGCTGAGATCAAAGTGAACGTTCTATGATAACTCCCTCGATGCGGGGTGAAACGAGACAACCGCGAGATGAAACGACTCATCAAAAATGGTAAGTACCTTCTAAACCGGCACGTCGGCGTTATTGTCAAAGAGGTGGGTTTACACACTCAGTTGTTGAGTTACGAGAGTCAAATATTCTCTGAGTGTCGTAACTGCTTTACCGAACACAGTGGTTTTCGTTGATGGGAGTATGGCCACGACCTTGTTTCCAGTTTCGTTGTCAGCCTTATCTGTTGTGTTCTCCATTACAGTTGCAGATGGCAAAACTTACTGTTTTTTTTATGATGAGTCGTCTGTGACGACGTCTGTGATAGAAAAGATTATGCGTGCCATCGGCGAGAAATGCTTGTGAGCAGAAATAGTCTCCTGGTTTCTAGAGTCCATTGATATACATCTCGCAAAACAGCGATACTGAGTAGCAGGCGTATCGATTTCCGATCTATTTTAGATTTTGAAGTAGGAATATTGGATTGAGCCGAAAATCACCCGATTCCGATTATCTCCGAGTGAATTGCCCCTTTGATAGAAGCTGCGAATGATTGCTCAGCTGCTTAGCACCGTCGGAGAAGAAATAGAAGTGGTCTCATGTCCCAGGAGCAAGATAAGCTTTCTGGAAGGTGAAGCCTACATGATAGTTCCGGCATCCGTGCCTTTAAAACGAAGGCGTCAACGACAACTGTGGGCCTTATGAGACGTACCTACATGAGAGATAAAGGAGAAGATCATACCACCACGATAGTACTTTTTCAAAATAAGAGTTCAAAGTAAGAGGGGATGCAATATTATGTGTTGGCTTGCAGGGAAGCGACCGCTGAAGATTTTCGGGTATTCATTTATTTTCTTATATGGCATGTGCGTTGCGATAGTGCTGACAGATTATCGGAAGTTGACAGTGCTACTCAAGCCTCCATCCCCATTCGAGAACTTGTAGGTTACACACGAAAACGTAACGATTTTGCTCCTACTTTGTTGAAGAAAGGAACTGCGTACTTAGCCTTCTTATACGTAGATTGACCAAAGATCAAGTTTCCTTATCAGATTATTATACTCAGTTTCTTCCAATGAAGTACTTCTTTGTTTAACTTTCCTTTCACACTCCTTCCTGATTAATTATAATTCTTGCACTCTTTTCCACGGCATTTCCCTTTCACTAAAAGCATTCTCCCGGCTTCCTTTGTACATTCATCGATCCACGTATTATTCCATCCTCTTGACGATTAGCGCTCCTTTGCTCTGAGTACTCCTTCCAACATACATTCCAGAATACAACACTCTGTGTACTGCACGACGGCAGTGGTTGTCATGCTAAGAGCTCTACAAACACCTTCTATCCTTGTATCGTCCTTTTCGTTGCGCAGTCGCCCCACAGCATCACCGTCCGCACCGTGTTCGCTCGTCACGTCTGCCATTGATTTTCCACGTATGCTCGATCGATGGCGCAGCACGCAAGCTGGCTACGCAGATAGGCGAGTGCGCACTGGAGTTCCCGATTCTGGGATGTGCGACAACTGCCGTCTGCCATTTGTCGTTTGCCGGGCATTTTCAGGACTTTTTGCCATCTGTCGTTTGACAGAAATTTTTGTTGTTTTCCCGGCAAAACTCGGTGAAACAATGATGAAGGGAAACACTCGCCATAATGCTCGCGGCCATGTAGACACACTAGGGGTAGTCAGATTATCCGTTGTTCGCTTGACCGTTATCCGGGATTTTGACTGATCTGAGGTGTGTGGTAGTAAATGGAGTTTGAAAGAGCGAGTTAACTAGCGAGTAAAGTTCGCGGTAAACTGCAGCTAAACGCGAGCTGACAGAAAAATTGTGAATAGTGTGTGAATGAGGAAAAGATGGATAGTACTTTCAAAAAAGTCCTCCGGAGAACTTTTTCGAGAGCTGCATCGCGTAATTTTCTTTATTCATATAGTATTTCCATTTTGCTACTGATTACAATGCCGAGGTTTATGGAGAATCGTACCTGGAGGCTTATTTCCATGTTTCTCTATCAGCTCGCGTTGAAGGCTCCAGTCCATAGCAGACGTCCTAGCGTCAAGTGACCGTAATGTGACGCTGCGGTTTTGCATCTTCAACGCATTTGTTATTGATGCTGACTACCCAACGAAGCCACTGCAGTCGGCCAGTCGCTGACGGTGGAGGCATAGTGACCTTGTAACGGCTGTCACTAATATTATCGATACCATCGTTAACCGCGTGCCCGTCCTTGGACACGTTGAATGCGCCAGCCGTCGAGCGTCATGCGTCAGCGTTTGAGTGCTTGCTGGCGCATGACGCTCCGACCTGCCTGCTGACGCTTTGCCGCTGGTCGTCTGTTATGGAGCCTAAGTTGACGGTAGATAGTCCAGCAAGCAGCTCAATGTGGTGCTTTGGTTTCTGTTCCAGAGTTTCGACAAATTCTGGTTTTAGCTTAAAAAAGCAGGAAGCACCAGGGTAAAAAGGCGTAGCGGTGTGGGCAACGGCCTCCTCCTCGGCTTTGAATCCGGGTGCGGTGCCCTCCTCCCTCCTCCAGCTTTGAATCCGGTGCGGCCCCCCTCCCACCGAGGGTTATGTGAATTTGACGCTTGTGCAAAACAATTTGAGAGGTCTCTTCCGAACAACGCCTCTGAACAATTTTTAGCCAAAGACGTACACATTATAGGTCAGTCACACCGGTCGTAATCGGCTCAAAATGGTCGAGGATCGACCTGGGACTCGGCCGACAGCTTTTCTGTGATAGTCCTCTTTAAAAACAAAGACTGCAACAGCTCTACCCAGAAAAATTATTTTTCGATCACTCCTGACAAAAAAGTCCAATCAGCGGTTGTCTGGTTTTCAGCGCCCCAAATCCACACACTCATCGTCAACTGCTTGGTTTCTGGAAAGACTATCCAAGTAGTTTTTCTTACTTGTCCTATCCTGATGAAGCTCCGAAAGCTGACCTAGAGAGGCTTTTATCGCGAAAAAATTACACACGGTGTGAAGGCCGGTTTTTAAGAGCTCAAATCACATCTGTCACATTTACAGCAGCAAATCAATACACCGGCCGTAATCGGCTGAAAATGCTCGAGATCGAGCCTGGAACTCGGTCGACGAGCTTTTTTTGATGGTCCTCTCCGCTTACTACGGACAATAAAGTGAGTGAAATGGGCCCTGAAGTAGAGCCTGCTCTCGAGAAAACAGGGGAAATCGAAAGGGCTTTCAAGAATTCATACAAAGCCTTAAGGAGTTTCAACAACCACGTTCTGAGTTGGTGTCTCGGCAATCAGAAACCCGAGAAAAATCTCGAAATTCTGGATTATTTGTCCGGTCAACATATTGGGATCACTCAGGGAAACTAACACGTTGGCGAATAAAGAAGGAAAGTGCTTCGATTTAGCGACCAGGTTGCAAAACTGTGCGGAATGTTTCGGGATGAGAATGCGAGTCCTGCGTTTCCGGATCAGAGATTGTAACGCGTTGATGTTGCAGGACCTAAATCATCCAATGCTTCGATTGGGACAATGATGAGATACAACACTAGGATGGCAACACTCTCTATTACTGCAAACTTTCCTGCAGCAAGCTTTTGCGACCAGTCGTCCAGACCGCGAGGATTGGAGTACTAGATCCTACTAGATGAGGATCCAGGTCAAGAATCTGACCCCGTAGTACGAAGAAAGCGACAGACTCGCCCTTAGCTTTGGAAGAAGTTCGTAGAATGCCAGAACAGAAGACCAGAGCTACGGCAAGGTACAGAGAAGGCCCCGCTCTCCCACGGTGACAGCCAAGGAAGGGCGAAGACTGTCTTCGACACAGCTCACTTTGACTATGACAAGGTGTCCTGTCTCAAAGAAGCTATCTACAGATTTTCAGAACGTGCAGAAATGGGTTGAGATTGCTTCGCCAGACGATGTGATGACACCACTACAGCCCTACAGAGCACAACAAAACCTTGCAGTGTTTCCAGCGAGCCATGAGAAGGAAGGACGGCTTGAAGCGAGCCACCGGGACTGCAACCAAGCATCTACTGCCATAGCCGAACACTATATCCAAGAGAGCATTTAATTCTGCCATCCAATTTCCACTCGTAATTGCACGATAGAAGACAGGAACAGTTGCTTGTGTAGCTCATTACGAAGCGAGAAAAGCCTACAGGTGTTGATTAAAGTAGTTCGCTATTAACATGAAACACGATCTGTTTGGAAGTAAGTCATCGACGAAAACACTCCCGATCTCACCTCTCTAGCAGATGATCACACAGGAAACAGAATGAAATAGATAGATCTTTTTATGAGTGAACTGCATTTCCTGTATCCAATCGCTCATTAACTATTGTGGAAGCTCAGGAATATAAGTCCGCACGTGGCACCTTGCCATGCCTCACGGGAGCGCTTCCACTCCATTGGATTCCCTAGACACAGCAACCTGGCCTCTCGATGAGTCGTTGAACATTTTTTGTTGAAGGTCTTATTTCTCTTTTTGGAAACGGTTGTGGTGGGGACTTCCGATTATATGACCGTTAGGATACAAGGTATCTACGGATTATTGAAATATTATATTTCACCAGCAACGAAATTTCAGGACCAGCAGGGAATGATTTGCTGTTGTCTGCGGAGCTCCCACAAATTGACCCCTCGTAATCACGACGCAGGAAAAATATGCAATGAACCTTATTCCCAAACATTGCTAGGAAGAAGTACTTCCTATTCGGTTCACCAACCAGGATTAATGGGGAGGAATCTACCACCTAAGAGGATCTATGGCGGAGAGAATTAATTTTGGTTTCCTTCAAGTGACGTATGCTCCCTGCGTGTCTGATGAGCTGCAAGAATTCCGAGTCATGTGTGCTGGCAACGTTCTCACCAGTTGCCTGGGCGCTGCTTGTATGAGTCTCAGACAGCTGAAACTCAAGAATTCATATGTCACACCGCAGAGAGCGAAAGCAAAAAATGTCACATAAAAAGGGTAATAAATGGCGACGCTTAGGTACATCTATTATTGTGGAACACGTGAACGTGAAGCCTCCACCACTTCTCTACATTTTTTGAAACTCTTCCAAAGCAAAGACAGCCTTTCAGTAGATTCCTCACTCCAATTTGCGAGGTCTGAAAAAGAAGTGCAGCACCGAAGAGTAAATTTTCTCTACAAACGTATTGTTGCATTTTTTTGCTCTTACACTGAGCGCCCCATCGCCACAACTCACTTTAAAATTGACCGGAATGAATTTTCCGAGTTTTCATGTTTCTGTTAGAGCGGTAGAATACATTGGTATATTCTAAAAAAGTCTTCCTGGCTCCGGTGTTTCATCGCTTATAACTTGTATATCTTTCTGTGATTCCCAATAGCCACAAGGTCGAGACAGGTCACATTTCTCTTGTGGTTGACCGTCCTGATCAACTTCACAATGAGGAGATTTTAATATGGAAATGTTCAATTTTCGATTGATTTCGGGTATTACCTCAATGATTATTTCGCATCACTATTGTATTTTACTCGTTTAACGACCTGTTCAAAGAAATTCCATCAAAATTGAAATAGTAGGAGACAAAGCTATGGCTATGTGGCGCTTTGTTGCGAGCGAAGTTGCCCGCTAATCGCCGCTTTTGCGAGAAAAAAATCTGCTCGGCTACGGTAGGAGAGGAGAAATTTTGGCACGATGACGGACTGGGAGGCCTGCGCCCCACTCCCTACCCGGCGATCTAAGGGCTGCGGCCCCTCTCTCTGTGATCGTCACACCGTACGCCTGAGGCCTCTTTCAGAGTCCGATCACGGCTGTGCGACGCGATGGGATGATAACCATGAGGCATTGATCGAGATCGCGTCGCACGTCGATCCTGCATTTCAAAAACTTAATGCCATCGCGGCGATCAGCGATCGCACTCTGAAAGAGGCCTCAGCCTGGGAAGCACTTGTTGCGATACAGAAGCATTTGCTGAAGGCACACGTGGGTAAGGACTCTGTGAGGAAGTAATGCAGCGGCAGTGCCCAGGAAAGCACCGCGATCCTCGATTGTGCCTCGATAGTTCTACGGTAATGCCGCAGCAGCTCCCGTGAAGTGATTACTGGCTCCCATGGAGATTCTGTCGCGAGGTTTCTTGAGGTTCGACAACGCCGCGACCTTGCCGCGACCGTACCGCGGCAGTTCCGTGTGGGAACCGCCCGGAAGACTCCTCGAGGACGCATCCCAGCGAAGACCCGCTTCAACTACAATTCACTGTTATGTGTGGTAGAACACTTGAGATTGTTGCTGGTTCAATAACCCAATTTTGGCGTACCAGGTTGTTCAATAAGTTTTGTCGTTCGATAAAGAAAAAGAAGACAATTTTATGGTTCAAAATACACTTTATTATTCAGTTATAATAATCTCCCTGAACATTAACACACTTTTAAAAAAATCCAAAAAAAATTCAAGTTCCATCCATAGTGATGAATCGACGCACTGAAATCCACTTTTTCCTTTTAAAACGCTCCAAATGTTGCTGAGAAAGTCGCATTCGGACGTGTTTTTTGTTTCATTCTTAGCGATTGCGGCACCCATTGTTTATGCGCAGCTTTCTAACAAATTTCAAAAGTACTTCAATTTAGATATGGCTCGCACTGCCTAATACGATTTGTGAAACCTCTACAAAATCTGCCTACTCAGTCAATCGACGTTCTTCAAAAACCATATCCTGTAATTAGGCTATGATTTCTCATGTTGATGCGCTTTTTGGACGTCCTTCACGTGGATCGTCTTCAGAGGCTTGTACGACCGCACGTTTTAAATTCAGCAATCCTTCTTTCTACTGTTGTTCTAGTTGTAGGTGAACAATCATTATACACTTCTCTTTAACATTCGTTCTGTGAATTTCCTTTAGTGCTACCACCTTCCGAAAATAAGATGCACGATATTCAATTTTTTCCATTGCTGCTGACACGGCGACACTAAATGGCTTGTAAACAAAGAATATGAATTGACAGATTGAAATGAAACTTCACATACGTCCAAAAATGAAGAGCGAACCAACTAAAAAACAAAAAATATGGGCCAGTAGCAATTCGGGCCCTCTCTTATTCAACGACAAAACTTATTGAACAACCTGTTACATCCCGTATCTCTAGGCCGCAGTAACGAAAGGATACCCTCTGTCCCTATCAGACAGAGGACGTAAGCTGCGCAGGTTTCATTTTTGTTCGTGATTAGGCCCACTAGATTGTATTATGACTCATTCCATATGAATTACTAACGCATTCCGGTCCCATTTTTGTCAGAGCGCAGCTACCGATTGCCGAGCCGCTGATGGCACTACCGGGGAGCCGCAGCGGCACTATCGCAGACCGCCACGACCAGGGAACAAAGCAACCTCCCGGTTACCGTAACCGAGGGGGCGCAACTCTGGGAACCGGGAGGGGGGCAGGCCCCCGGCCGGTCGCCGTGCGAAAAGCTGTTGGGACTTGAAGTAGAGCGAGAAAAATAGCGAAGCTCTGAATTTATTCCCAAAATAACTCATAGAAAGTTGTGCAGGTTCCTAATAAAGATAATGAATAATTGATAATAACTGAGTTATCCTCTGTTTCCAGTGAAATTTATTTCCCGTTCATCGCGTGTGTCCTGCGCGCATGCAGCTGCTTCTCCTTCTCCCCACACTTCCTCGCTCTCTCTGCACAAGCGCGAAAGCAAGAATAAATTATCATAACAGGCCATCTTGTACATCTGGGTGCTGCAATGGATCAGAGTCCGTAAAAGCGTGGATGATATGGTTCAGAAAGTAGTCAGGAATGAGTTTTTCATGCCCTTCTGCTACCTGCTAGTGACTTCAGAATGCCACTCTCCATCAAATCAGTATTTACTTCTGTCCCTCTTTCCGCTCCCTTCGAATTCAGCATTGAGGCGTCGCCAGCAGAAAACGAAGTTCACAAACAAGAGCTCTCTCTTCATTTCGTACAACGCTTCAGAAACAGAAGGCCAAATGATGGAGTGTAGCGATCACATGTTGCAGTACGATCAGAATGTCCGAGGCATCTGTCATCACCCAAAGTGCTACTTTGGCGCGATTCACACATTTTTACGTCGTGGCATCAAGATTCAAAAGTCTTATCAGACTTTCAGTAGTACCAGGATATAAATGCTGAGAATCATTCTGGACAGATGACTACAGCATTTACTGGCGGGCCAGCTTACGTTGCCCAGCTTCGTCATCAGGTCGATTTGTGCCATTAGAGGCTGAGAACGGGACGACGTCGGTTACCAGGGCTCGAGAAAACCGCCCGGTAACCGAGGCGCCGCTCGGCGAGCAAATATCTCCAGACGAGGTGGCTTTGGTTCTACCAAAAGGACTTTATACTGAGCCTAGTTCCAATCGCTGGATCATTTGCGGCCAGAACCAAGGACGATGAGTGTGACGAATTGCCGGTGCATCAAAGTTGCAAAATTGCGGCTTTGACGGGCATATTCATACTACTCAACGCGGCGCGGTACGCGCGCGTTGCCGCGCTGGCGTGGCACGTTTGTGTATGAGATGGCTTGAAGCCCCGCCCGCGCGGCACGCGCGTCACGCACTCCACGCCCGCCCCGCCATGGCGTCGCCGCTGCAATAATCATACTGCCACCCAAAACGCCTTGGCGTTTTCATCGCCTATATTATTTATCGATCGTCTCATTCATTTCCAGCTTCACCGCTACGCCGCCGGCGTCGCCGCTGGAGTATTCGCATAGTCTCCGCAAGCGCGTGCACGCGCGTCACGCGCGTAAGTATGCATACACAAACGCCACGCCAGTGCTGGCACGCGCGTGCCTGGCGCTGGCGTTGAAATATATGAATAGCGCCTTGTTGCTTTTGAAAAAGGTGACTGGGCGAGTTTTCCGGCTTGGGCTGGTGCAGGTGCTTATCTGGAAGAGGATCACCAAGAAAGTTACTACCGGGTCGCAGGTCGATTGGTCCCCACTAGAGCCGAGATCAGCCGGGTAGCCCGTGGCATAGCTGGTGCCGGGAAGCGATTGATCGATATTATTTGGAAAAAGATCACAAAAAAAAGTTACTGCCACTGAGTGCCAGATGGATTGCTCCCGTTGACGCCGAGAAAGGGATTTCGTAAAGGGTTCCGTATGTGCCCGTCTTATGTATCGTTCAGCCGGGTAGCCGTGGTATGCATGGAGAAATAATGAAAAAAGACTGATAAGTTGGAGGGGGCAGCAAAATTTCCAACTTGGGCTTGGGGGGAGGCGCACCTCCGAAGGAGGCAGTAACCAGGGCATGCGCTTACCATGGCCACGACATTGTACACTGCCGACTCCGCGATAATGCCGCTTCGGTGCTCTGTAAAGACCGAAGCCGCAGCAACGATGTCTTTGATTTCCATGAGGTCCCACATGTCTTGTTTTGTTCATCTAATGCCTCGAAATGGAACGTACTCGTGGCACATGTGAATAACTTTTCCGGTTAATTTAAGGGATGAGGTTTTTGCCATTTGCGGATTGCCGTTTGCCGTTTGCCGCCGTTTTCGGATTTTCTTGCCTATTGCCGTTTGCCGCAATCCCAAAATCGTTGGCCGCACATCCCTGTTCCCGATACAAGAACGATTTCACGTTATTCGATGGAGGCTCTACAGAACATTTTTTTATCTATGCTCTATCAATTAATTTATACCGCGCAACCAAATCTCCTGCTCGCGCCGCCAAATCGTTTCGTGCTAATATTTGTCTACATGTATTAATGATCGTGTCATTCAATCATTTGTCCGTGTAATTTAACCCATTCACGACCGCGTGTCCACCGGTGGGACACGCGTTGACTACCACTTCGGACCGCGTGTCCCACCGGAGTGGGACACTCTTTTCGAAAATCGTTTTCTCCACTACGTGAAGGAATTTTAAACCTATTTATGGTCAATGTATTTACCTATTCTATAGTCGACTACAAATTTCGTGGTCCGCTGGCAGCTTCACCACTACAATATATCTGACCCTTCGAATGCAGCAAGGTCGAAAACCGCCATTATGAGTACAGATCGCATTTTACAAGAACTTAATGAAGAATTTTATCTTTTTTTCCATTACTCGGGAAACAATCCTTACTTCTTAGAGTGGTAAGACAAGTATAGCACTATTTATAAATATCATAGAAGTATGATTACTGATACTGCGCACCATTCCGGCGTAGAGAATCGGCTTTTCTTTCGCCCGTATTTTGTTCACCTCATTTATTTTATATGCAAAGGTCACTAATGTTGAGATCATTAGGGCCTTTTGAAAGAATCCCCTGCTTGGTTACGGTTGGTGTACCATCGTAGGCCGGGGCTCAAACATCGGTGAAAACTACCTTGCGGAGGAAGACGGACAGAAGAAAAATGAGACGTGCTTGAGCAGAAAACGAGTGAAAACTTATAAAACGGTAATTACACTAATCATTTCCTAGTCAATTTGTAACAATAGAACTATTTTATACGTTTGAAAGCAAAAAACACATATGCTTTTCACAAAAATCTCTTCCTAGAAGGCGCCGAACCGGAGGTTGAGGGGTGGCCGAGAAAAAATGGCGAAGATCTAAAAAAGTCATTTCCATCAGCATTGAAAGTCAATATTAAAATTGAGGAGCCTATTTTCTACGTCACAGATGTCAAAAAGAATGCTAAAAATGTTTTACCACAAAAAAACTGGCGCCGGAATGCGATAGACCGCAAGAGCAAGGGAGTAGCTAAAGCAAAATTAATTGCAAATCTGAGAAAAAACTCAATTTCACTAAGCATTTCCTGCCAATTGAAAGAACAGAGGAATGTCTATCAAGGTAATCTACGATAATTAATGTTTCCAAACCGCTAGAATTCAACGAATTTTCGTGATTTTGTGGATGGTCTTATCTACACAGTCAGCGAAAATTCAGGAGGCAATTTCTCTGGAAGGAAAGAGTTATAGAAGCTGAAACTTTGGCATCATGATTTTGGCGTCGACAGTCGTAGAATAAACAAAAAACCAAAAATCGATTTTTGGTGGCGTGCCATTCGAGCAAAACTGGCCCACCGGTGGGACACTGTATGCAGTGACGCAATATTGCACGCGGTCCGGAACGTGCAGCCACCCAAAATTAGGAGTGGTCGTGAATGGGTTAAAGGCAGTGTCCACCATAAAAATATGTCGGCTTTTTGGTGGAGATCGTAACTGCGGGGGCTCGCGGAGCCCTAACGTTGAAAAAAACTGAGAAAAATGAGCTCAGAGACGGTCCCTACCGGCCCCAAAGTTGGGCACCCATCGGCTCCGTCACACCCCAGATGCACTTTCCACGCCCCACCGACGTGAACAAATGAATGCTCGAGATTGTGAGATGAGCGATGGTTTCCGATCAATAACCCCGTTCTTCCCTTCATTTCTCAACTACTCTCTCTACTCAGGTCAGACTCGCATACATCGGCTGCGAAAGACGGAGGTTACAAGCCTCCAAGACAACTCGTCCACCAAGTTTCCTTAGCTCAATGATTCGAGGGACCATAACCTCCGTTCCCTCCTGAAGGTCTTGTGCGATTTAAGAGATATCATTGGAATCAGCATGAGACCGTTTTCAAGATAGGTGGAAAACAGAAGAAAAACGATTTCTATCGTGAACACTGCCTTTAAGTAGGAAGCCGCGACGGTGTTTGGCTGAAGAAACCTGCAAGTGCGAAAGAGAAGAGAAGATGGCTGTTGATAAAATCATTTTGCACTCGGGTGCGCTGTGCCCGGCTTCTCAGTTGAAGGCGCTTACTCGTGGTTCCCATTGTCACAACATAAAGCCCCTGTGCTGGGGGTTCAGGAGCAAAGTTGGAGTACAAAAATTCGTGTATTTCTGGTGCGTTCTCTCAAATTTCTTACTCATTTGGCTCTACACCTGAGGGCCAAGCAACAGATATAACCAGATAATGTCGGTTCTGATGATTTCTGTAGACACCCTGCCTTTGAGGGTTTTTTGTTACTCAACTGCTGTATCGTTTTTGGAGCGTAGCTTCGGGGCGTAATTGCGGACAACTGCTGTTGCATCACGCATAATAATGATTATCGTGCTGATACCAAAGGCCAGTCGCGCGGGGAACACGTGCTCCTGGCCTGATTCCCACCATGTTTGCGTGATGCAACAGCTAGGCGGACCAGAATTACGCTCCCTTAACGACGGTATCCTCTATTTCGGGAGTGAAATTTACGAGTGCCACAAAACGGCAAACTTCACACTTGGTTCCTACGCATGCGTGATGGTGCTGGAGCGGAGGTTGGAGACAATGAGAGGGCGTAGGGCAGACGGAGCGCCGAGACGTCGCGCACGCGCCGCTGCCAGCGCTTCTTGAATGATGTGAATTACGACGTTTGCCGAGGTAGCCGTCACGCTGACGTCGTGCGCGCGCGTATGCTGCGTCTCCTCCTCAGTTTCTCGCTGTCTCTCCTCGCTCCGCACACACGCGCGAAGGAACAGGCAGAAAATTTATATAGTATTTATACTCTTAATCTCTAGATAAACTTAGTTTGTTCAAGAAGTCACGCTAAGCGGGACTTGATTACCAAGCCTCGTCACGCTCCAAGTCAGATGTAAAAAGTCCGGTTTTTCCTGGTGAGTGGCCGGGCGTTCTGTCCCACGGCTGTTCGGGAGCCTGGACGAGGCGCGAGAGTCGTTAACGAGGTGCTCACGATGGCGAGTCGTCGTGCTGTCTAATTGCATCTCTTTACTCAAGCCAGTGCACTAATCTGCCCAGTGAGACACAAAATGCTATCCACTGATGAAAACGTATCAGCGTCCACCAGGCGTGCAAGCTGGCCAACCAGTGGTGGGGAGGTCACAAAATTTTCAGGGAAACGAAAAGTTGGAGGGGGGAATATTAAAATTTTCGAGTGGAAAAATATATAATTTATTGAAAAAAGATACAAAAAAAAAAAAAATGTTGCAGAATTGTAGTGGAAAAGAGGGTCTCTGCGAATTAAAAACGAAATCTCAACTGTTTACAATCTAAAAGAGCCAGTTCCAAGTCCACTCCAACTGTTTTTTATAAGCTCGTAGGCGGGAATGCGTTGTACTTCATGTCGACAAGCTACTACATATAAGACGAGCGTACGGCCTCATAAAATCAAAATTCCAACTTCTGCAAAAATAAGCTGAATTCATTTATAGGTTCCTCACAAATTTTCACAGTTTCACTCCCTCAATTCCACTGGATGTACAGGGCGCCATAAGCTATTAATGTCTCCACCGTAGACTGCGTACCACGCGCTGCGCAACCAGCACGTGCAGTCGGAAGCAGACGAGTTTTGGCCGCCGCGCGATTGGTTTCGGCCGCCGCGCCTCGGCCGAAACGTCGCGCGGCAGCCAAAACTCGTCATGCGCGGCGGCCAATACCCGTCTGCTTCCGACGCGCGTGCGGTCGCGCAGCGTCAATGGTACGCAATCGATTCAATGAACGTGGCACAGAACTATAACCTGCTCTGAAATTTAAACTAGGTACCCTCTATAAAACGTCCAAATTCACATCACTCCGAGGCGCGAAGTTAGCGCGCGCTGCTCGCCATGTATCTCAGCGGCCTCCCATCTGCCCCGCGCTCTCTCACTGTCTCTACCCTTCCGGCTCCCCAACAGCAATTTCGCGCAGGAACCAGAGTGAGATGTCGACGTTTTATAGCCTGTAAGGTGGTTGGACGTTGCTTAGAAGCCACGGTTTGCAAAATCACCCAGGTGTCCATCACTGCATCCAGCTTGGGTGGCATTCCTCCATGGTTGTAGAATTCTCGGAACACTTAAATGGCTAGATCTTTTTGGTTATTGGACTCTGTAAAAATTTGCACACAGCTTTTCTCACCACTATTACTATTATTACTATTATTATTATTTATTAATTTCACTATAAATATTATCGGATAAGCTACATAAATTTACCCCAAAACAGAGACCAGAGACATCCTGACTAGATATAGTTTCATTCCTAGGATTATGTTGGAATTCCTTGACTCAGTTTGCGGGCAGATTTTATTCATCTTTTTCTACCTCCTTTCGCCGCTCTCGATATCTTGGCCTCATCGTCTTCGGAATGTTCCCGATTCTCTGCAATTCTATATTTCGATTTTGAAATGACCGGTGACGAAGGTTAACTTCTTCAGACAATCGCCGCATTCAATGCGTGTCGGATTGAACTCGAAGACAAGGCGGTTTTGAGGCATAGTCAGGGAACGTGCTGCTAGGGAAGCACGTGCTCCCTATTTTGTTTCTCGTTACAGCACGTGCTCTAACAAATAAGACTTCTTCTATGTTAACGATCTTGTGCACATCTGTGTTGTTCTGGAGTCAGTCTCAAACTTTGATGTCTGACTCTCTTGAATGAATTTTCTCCGAATAGTTCTTTTTCGGTTCGAAAAGAGAACCCCAATAATGAAATCATTTGAATTTATACTCGATTAGGTCCCAATTCCTCACTACATTTATTCATTACACTATCTCGAGTTCATAAAATTATTCGAAAATTTGAAAAGAAAAAACCAACTTTCTATATTTCCCCACCATTTGCAACATGCAATGAATGTTTAAACAATGGTGATCATAAAAATGCCCCTGTTTGACATAACACAAGGCTATAATTTCCTTCAATATCTTCAGTGCATAGCATTTGGTGTCTTCCTGGCAGATTTATGCTTTATGAGTAAAGAGAGGCAATTAGCCAGCGCGACAACTCACTGCAACTTCTGTTAGCACCTCGTTAACGACTCTTGCGTCCTGCTCAGGCTCCGGCCAGCCGGGGATGGAACGCATGGAGCCGTAAGTGTTCTTTGTAATTCTCAATTGTATTTCTCGCCAGTTTTGAATCTGGTAAGTTAAATGTTACTTTTGGAGTAAGTTACGTGAAGTCTTCATCTAGCTTCATGTTACAAGTAACTTGCATCTAGTATATAGGTAACTCACACCAAGTAACATTTCTAACTTAATTCTAAGATGCAGGTGACACTGGTACGGCTACTCCGGGTGCGTGATTGTCGCGATGCACCACGGCAGAGACAGCCCCGCCTTGGTCCACTATGGCAAAGGCGTAATCTTAGCCAAGGTCCGCGGTGAGGAACCACCCTCCCCGAAGACTAGCAGCGGAAACCGCCCTCCCTCCCCAGCCGAGAAGACCTCCTATCCCTCCAGCGGTCTTCGGAAGGCGACTGGAAGTCGCCCTCCAGGGCAGGCATCAGAGTGCCGGATGTAAGTGAGATGAGACCTCCTTATATACCGGCTGTGCACGTGTGTAAGCAAGAGTTACGACGTGGCCATCTATTTGCGAGGATTGATGAGCCAATGTAAGTTACTTGCACGAGATTCAGAGAGTCACAAGTACATAACATGGTTATGCGCCGTGTGAGGTTCTTTGCGAGTCCCAACCTCGTAAGTAACTAAGAAACTCAGGGTAAGCTCACACGTTACTTGGATTTTGCGCGGATGTCTGGTGCAAGTAGCTTGATTCAGAAACTTCTGAGTTCTCATGCTTCTTGCATGTTTGCAACTAACAAGGAAGCGTTGCACACATAAAATGGAGTTTCCTGAGGTGCAACTTTAATATGTTCTGTGGGAAAGATGAAGAATACTCCAATATTCTATATACAGAATCGGCTAAAAGCCTCTGAGATTCACAGGAGATTTTCAAAAAGTGGGCATTTTCATAGCTCCGTCAAGAGAGTAAGGGGTAAGCGAATGACAGATTTTAGGGCGCTCAAAAAAATGTCTCCGGATTGAGTACGAAAGTTGTTCCTAGAGAGGTTGTTTTGGGTGCTGATCACGAATCTGAAGCACATTTGTCAATATTAAAAACTCCATCTGATTTGGTTCCAAGCTTCGAAAGGGGAAATCTCGCTCACCAAACGCGCATTTTGGACGATTTCGAGAGGAATTCTACGATCAAATCGCTCTCAGAACTTGGTACGAGGAGGTTATTCGGGATGCCTAACACGAATCTGCCCAACCCGTTTATCGATTTTCGATGAATTACGGTAGAGATTACGGTGGATAAAAACGATAGCTCGTTGAAAGTATCAGATTTTGACTTAAAATTTCACGGTGAGTTTTTATTTGGGACGTTGAACTTATTTGAATTTGAAGTCCATTTTTTCGAATTTCTGAATTTGAGGTGAGCAACGCCAGTTAAAATGGATTATGCCTACTGCCAACCTACCGTAACCTTAAGTCTGGCATGAGAATAGACCCCATATTCGGGTTCAG
Source organism: Aplectana chamaeleonis (assembly GCA_029168955.1). Taxonomy (NCBI): domain Eukaryota; kingdom Metazoa; phylum Nematoda; class Chromadorea; order Rhabditida; family Cosmocercidae; genus Aplectana; species Aplectana chamaeleonis. The sequence continues at coordinate 130,237 of JAPDOI010001243.1, read as the reverse complement.
CTCCCTAAACAATCACCAGTTCAAGGTTTTTGAGCCGAATCTGAAAATTTTTTCTGAACGCCCCCAAAAAGTCCCTGATGGTAGGTACCCTTACCTTTTTGAAGCAATGAAAATGCTATTTCTTGGAATCCGCGCAGCCATTTAGCCGATTTCTAGCACTTTGGGTCATTTATGTACTGTCACAGACAAACACGGTTTTCCAAATCGCCATAAGAAGGTGGCAAGGCTCACTTGTAAGTTCTTAATACTGTTTGTGTTGTTATGAGAGTTCTGCTTCGTGACAAAAATTTTATTGCTACAGGAATACCAGTAGAAGTCTCAGACAGAAGAGGATTCTCGCGTGGTTTTCTTTCTGTTTCGATTTCTATTTTTTTTACTTCATATTGCTGGTCATTAACCTCTAACTAATCTTTACTGGGACATGTGGCTCTGGCTTAAGCTCTTTTGTTGTTTACGGCGAACCGAGTGCTGCATACCGGAAAAGAGTTTAGGGGAGACTGCAGCATTTCGACAATTGAAATTAGGCAACCGTCTGTACCCAAAGACGTGCATAGTATGTTATTGCCACTCAATAAAACTCCTGTAAATTGAGTAAGAATCTAAAGAAAGAGAAATTGAGAAATAGGTGGAAACAAGCAAAGGAGGAATGATAACATTTCAGGGTGAACTGCGCGCCGCTTGGTATGAGCTTACATGACGAGCTAAAGCAAGGTACACTTGCCTGCAGTGTGTCTGGCATGAGATCTGTCTCATTTATGTAGCGAAAACAAATCTCAGGTATGAGAGCCAGACTTGAGATGGCTCCATTATGGAATTCATCTTTGGTAAATTCCCTTGAATATTGTCTTCTGAAAGCCCATACGATAGAGAAGACGTATGAAGGCTACGCCCAAGCGTGACTTCGGCATTCCCACACACAATTGTGTTCTTCTTTATTGTCTTTGTAATGTTCGTACTATACCACAACGGAGCTGCGACGCTCGCTCGATCGATAGCCTGTACCTATTGAGAAATCCTAAACAGGCAGCAGCCACTGCTCATCCATCCGTGTTTCATCACATTGTGTTGCCAGTGGAAATGTTCTACGAGTTTTATCCTGTTTGGTGGGGATAAATGGTCGCTACTGCCTGCCTATGTACGAGGCACCGTACCTATTCACGTTTTCGGGTGAAAGCGTTGCGGCTTTCCTTATTTCAGTAAAGGAGCACATATCATACGTAGAGAAAAGGAGTGTATAAATGAGCTAAATCAAAACATTTATCTTCAAAACACCAATGCTGTTTAAAAGAGCCTTTTTCAAATGGTCACTTTGACTGGGGACAATGCCTACACACCGAGGGAGGAGTTGCCCCGTTTTTGCAGTTTGAAACGTCACGCCACTCAATGCTAGCGAAGTGATCCTGAGTGGAATTATAGCCGCAAAAGACGGGACTACTCTCCCTCGGTGGCTGTAGAGAGCCCCTGTCCCACTTTGACTTCATGTCAAAGCGAATAACAATCTGGAAGCGATAGAAAATCGCTCGGTGAGAAACGCAACGGTAGACATTTTCAAATCTTACGCATTACTGAGTAGGTGTATTGCATTCGATGAAATGCTATTAGGTTGAGTCATAAGTTGTTGTAATTTTCAAAAATTCATATTAATTCGCGCGCGAATAGATCAAATGCCACTCGTGCGCGGGTGTTTGATAGGTAGGTCAAACCTCGTTAATCAACACCTGCCAGCCCTCGAAACGCCATTCGTGGCTCAGTAAAATGTCCGAAAAAGAGCACGCTCGCGTACTGATTCTTCATACTACTCGAAAGAGGTTTCTACAGCTGCTCAAAATGTTAAAGGAAATAAAGGGCCAACGAAGGAAGGTATCGAATTGCTGCCAGTACTGTGTTACAACTGGTATCAAAGTTTCGCTCCAGCAGCTGCCTCTCTGAAGGACAAGCCGAGATGTGGAAGGCCACGAATTCACGACCCCACGTTTGCGGCGAATGAGCGGAGAAAAACCCGCACCTTCACAGCATAGGTCTCGCCCAGCTTACAGGGAGTTCGCTGTAGTCGACCGCAGTTCGCCAGCTACACAATATGGGACTGGAGACCGAGAAAAAAAAGCCGTCCGTGATTCCTCACACTTTATCCGACACCGACAGGAATCGCAGGATGGCCATTTGTCAGAACTACTGAAACGGCACCACAAAGGAAGTTTTTGGGCGCGTTACATGTGATGAGAAGTGGTGCTACTATAACAATCCTGACCTGTCTGTGCAATGGGTTAAGCCCTTTGAGTCGCCAGATCCTGTGCAACGTCGGGATATCTACGGAAAAAAAAGAGTCTACTGACCGTTTTTGGTCCACTGATGGAGTTGTGTTCTGGAAATTACTTCCGCCAGGAAAGACTATAGATGCTGACTACGTGTGCCAAGAAGCTAGAGGGAATGGTCACCAACGCGGAGAAAAATGGACGAGAAACGTGACCAGATCCTACTGCTCTGGGACAACTGCCGCCCACACATAGCGAAAAAACTCAAGAAAAAATTGAAGGAGCTGCAGTTGGAAACTCTCCCTCATCTAGCCTACTGTCCAGATATTGCTCCATCGGACTACCATTTATTCAGAAGCCTCGAACACTGGTTGAGGGAAAGCAGCTAAGACCGAAGAGCACTTGAGGACCGAGTTTTTGCATCGAAGCAGCGCTCGTTCTACGACTACGGTATTCGAGAAGTCTCGCTCGTCGTTGGCAGAAAGTTGTTCGCTGTGATGGCTCTTACTTTGAATAAATTTGTTACCATGTGTTTAAGAAAAAAATAAAAATAAAAATTCCAAGAACTTATGACTCACCCTAATAGTATATCTTCGATAGAGAGCAAATTGCGTCCATCGTAACTAGGGAGACAGCGACGCGACAAGGTGATCACTATGGTCGTTCCGGTCGCCTCCACAAACTGCCCCAATCGCTCAGTGTTCGCAAACAAAGAGCGCGGTCCTTTACAGTTCATGGATGTTGTCTTAGTATAGCAGTTTTTCTCGCAGTTGGTAGCGCTCCGACTAGTTAGAGCGACTACTTTTGAAGAAGGCTCAAAAATCCAATAATAGCAAGCTCATGAATTCTGCTCAAACAAGGCCAGCTACCACGTTTTCTTCAATACCGCAGTCATTCAATCCACGAACCATTCGAAAATAGCCTGAAAGAAAAAATAGTTATGACGATGTCTAGCCTCCTTTGACACGGAACTGATAGAGAGGAATTTTTCCTGCAGAGCGCACCAGCACACGTTCTTTTCGGCTAAGCCACGACACAAGGAGGTAATGACAGTCGACTAACAGATAGAGACAAGTCACAATAGTCCGTGCTTTATGAAATGGCCCTTTATCTCTATTCTTCCGTCCGACCACTTACCTGGGCAGTCATGCGAAAGACCTGGACGCGCGGTGCCTGCTGACGAGCTACTGACGCTCTGACGCTCTTAACGCCCCTGTCGGAATCGGTGCTATTTTCATCTGTAACCCACCGACACCCGCCGACACCCCCCAACACCCACCAACACAGACCCGGTCGATACGTATGAATAAAATGATGGGGTGAGGTTGAGAAAATTACCCGGTGTATCCGACTAGAGCCCACCGGAAGTGATGTGGAGCTCCGTCATCCACATATTGCATGGATATCAACCACGTCGGCCAAACCGGGTGATTTTCTCAACCTCACCCCACCATTATATTCATACTTATCGACCGGGCGGGTGTTTTGTGGTGTAGTCGTGATACACCGGGTGATTTTGGCTTCCCATTTCCAATGCTTTCTGTGTCTATCGACCGAGCTGGATACGTCGGCTCAATCAACTCCGATAGCGGCCTAAATTATTGCTAGGCGATCTATGTCTGATGGCTTTCAATCCCCTCTCAAAGACATGGTCTACTATGGAAACCGTCACCAAGATTCCATCGGAAATCGAAAGATCATAGGACCATTGTATGAACGGGGATGTTGCTCAAATTCACAGCGCGGGAGGGAGAAGGTCAACGGTATACTTTTTCGCTATAATGAGCGAAAGTCATGACATTTAGCAACAAATCGTGGCGGGACCAGCATCGGAGCAACAGCACTGGCCGTCGTAGGAGCGGTTGTCGCGTGTCCGTCGCAGCGACGCGTCGTGGATGGCTGACATACTGTAAATGTGCCGATTCTTGTCTTTGCCGCTATCACTGTCGCTGTGCAGCGCACTGCGACAGATTTAAAGGTAGCATACACGCTCTCAAAATTAGTTGAGATAACGACGTTAATTAACTCAGACAACCAGTACTAAATCCTACATCGTTGGAAGCGTCAAACCGTTTTCGAGCGATAAAGGTGTGTGAGAAGATGGATTTCCACAGGCAAAGTGGACGGGGCTCCACACCTCGCTGCTCAATTTTGCCCGACAAAAATTTCATTTTGGCTCGTTTCTAAAACTTCAATCGGCGTAAGCGTTCAGAACCCGGTCATGCGAGTTGAGTAACATCGATAGTCTAATCATGTTTGCGCTCGTGTGCCTTTTCGAGCGCGTGGTCCGTTTTCAACCAAATTGAAAAAAGAACCCGTTGTCACTTCATTTCCATCGATTTTTTTTTTGGGTTTTCATGTCAAATCTCAATACTAGCAGCTCCAAGCCTTCTACTCAGACCATAAAACAGATAGCATTTTTGAGGGTGTATGCTGCCTTTAAAGAGCGGGAGGCGGTCGCTGTCGCTGTGCAGAGTATAGCATTGGCAAAAAGGAGCAGTTCGGCTGGTACAGGTGACGCGCACGACGGAAAACCGCTGCGTTCACACCGTCGTTGCAGCGTGTTAAGCGTGGTTCCCCAGAAAAAACTAGTTAGTGCTCGGTTAACGCGTCCCAAGGACGACGTGAACGCAGCGGTTTTCGTTCGCGCGCGTGACGTGAGCCAGACGAACTGCTCCTCACGCCCTCCTGCTCTCTGAATTCAATCAACATTCCGTATCAACAGTGTCGAAGAAACAGCAAACAAATCGCCCGAAGTATCCCTAGTAGAGCGCACGCCTCCCCCCCTTAATCCCCTCAGCAGTCACCAATCAAAGCAACAAGTAAAAGTCGACTTCAGAAAACAACCGATGATCGACTAAGTATGGCTATGCACCCCCATAATACACGGCTAGAGCAGGTTCACCTCATTTGGGTATTGATATTTTCCCTGTGGTGAACATTCAGCTGATTGCTTTGATCAATGACCGTTACGAGGAATATGCGGGGGTCACTCCCTACATTGAAGTTTGGGACATATTCTCTGTTCCCGAGTGTAATTTATTTCCGTTCATCGCGTGCGTCGGCTTACGTTGGCTGCGTCTCCTTCTCCCCACACTTTCTCGCTATCTCTACCCTCGCTCCGCGAAAGCGCGCGTGGGAACAGAGTAAATTTGACTTGGAACCAGAGGATATCTAGTCACTTAGGGCTCCTTCTTAACCTTTCTTTCGACATTGTCGTTGCAATCGGCCCTGGATTTTTGGATTTCCGGTGGTAATCCTTCGACGGTATGCATTGTGCGCACTGCCTTTAAGGAATCAATAACTCGAATTCCTCGTTAAAAATGCAGGTGCCACGGGCTAAGTCTTCTGTGAGGCCCCGTCATAGTCGGCTGATCAGCTGCAGCCACCCCGGTCGATACGTATGCAACGCGTTGCGCACTCAGATGGATAAATACCCCCGATGAGTCCGGAGTGCACCCGCCAAGTCCGTCCTGTCCCGTCCGTGTCCAACCCGGTCGATACGTGTGCAATACAGAGAAAGGACGGCGCAGTCCGGCTTTCGGCCGACTATGACGGGGGCCTGAGAACTAACTCGTTCGTACGTCGAGCCGGTTCCGCAGACGTCAAGCTGAGTAAGGGTCTTGAAATTACCGGCAGGCTTCTAGTTTTTAAGAGTTACAAACAGATTTGTGTCAACCAGATAGGTTTTCCCTAACCTTCAAATTCATTGTTGCGGTTCTTTTATCGTGTTTGTTTGCCATACACTAGTTTTGCTTGATGCTTTTAGTTGATTATTTTTCCGTCTCTCTGATCCCTCTCGGGCCTAACACTCATATTCTCATCCTCTCTTGAGTACACCTTATGTAATAAACATGAACATGAACACGTCTACAAAAAAACTGATGTGTGAAGCATTTAAATGCGTGAAGCATTATTTGATAGAAACAATTACCATTCTCTCCCCAGTCAGTGTTCCATGAGTTGGCTATTGTCCAGTACGGCACTCCATTCTCCTTCCCCCATCCAACAATCTTCACAGCATGACCACCTGACCGTCCGCCAGCGACGTGCTCAAGTTGGAAAAAAGCGGTGAAACGTGCCAGCAAAGTCAAAAAAAATGAAAGTGTGACAATTCGGTTCTTAGGATGTGCATGAGCTGAAATTCTTGACTAGGAGACATATACGTGCAGAGTATTAAATAAAGCATAGCATACACGCTCGCAAATGTTGTTGAGATAACTACATTAGTGGGTCTTACGGGCCCTAGAAGAGCCCTCACGAAGTTGGAAGAGTTGAAAACGAGTTGTAAATTTCCGTAATTGAGCATAATTGAGTCACACAATCATCCTTTCCCCGCCCATCGATACGGGCTCCGCCACTCAATACAAATGTTTAATGCTCGATTACGGTCATTTTGGCTCATTTTTTATATTTCCAACGTCTTAAGCGTTCCAGAAAGGGCCGTACGAGTACATTAGCGTCGTTATCCCAACGAATATGTCGCTAGCTCCGCTATGTCAGCCAATGCGGTACAACTCGTCCACTTTCAGACCAATATAGAACGAACCGTTATATCTTCATTTCAGTCGACTTTTTCCGGTTTTTTCGTTATCACTGAATATCAACAGATTCAGACCTTCGATTGATTCCGAAAATTGATATCATTTTTGAGCGTGTATGCTGCCTTTAAGGGCAGCATACAGAGTCGTAAACGGTTTTGAGATAACTTCGGAAATAGAATGGTGTGGCTCAGATTGCAACGCAAACGCATTTTGAAGAGTTAAAAAGGATCCTTAATGCCGCCAAATGAGTAAGAAGTTGGCCCCGCCCTGTATTCCCCGCACCTGTATTTGCCGTCTTCCTTCAGAACAGGGGTGCTGGGCCATTCCCACCATCGGCGACGTTTGTGGGTGGTACAATAAATACAAAATATTGACGACGGTGAGATTGGCCCAGCATCCCTGGTTTGGAGGAGGACGGCAGATACAGGGGTGAAAAAAAACAGGGCAGGGCCAACTTCTTACTCGCGTAGCGGCATTGTGGGTCGTTTGGATGTTTCAAAATGCGTAGGCATAGTAATCTGAGCCAAATTATTCTATTTCCGTAGTTATCTCAAATACGTTTAGGAGCGTGCATGGTGCCTTTAAAAACAGCATCTACAAGCATGTTTGTGAAAAATGGATTTCATGCCATGGTCGGATTCAAAAATCGCACACTTCAGAGATTCGCTAAGTAAACTCTCATATTAGTCGACCAATACCCTTCGTTATGGCAAGTTGAGCAAGTTTCAGGCACAAAGAAATTCGATGTAGGGTCCACAATTGTGGCCGTTTTAATCCTCCTTTGTTTCCTATTGGGAAACCACGTGTTTGGCTTAATCGCCAAAAGTGTCTAAAACATGAACGCAATCTCATTCGAGAGAGAGAGACTCAGAGAGATTCAATCGAGTCCTTTTGTTTTTTGAAGAAAAGTGAAATGGTAGGACGTTGCCAAGGAACTCTATCATCTATCTGAGGCGGTAGTAATCTGGCTTAATATGCAACTTGAATCGTTGATTTGAGTTGCATCTTAGCGACATCTGTGTAACAGCTTGAAAACTTTGTTTAATGCATAAGGATGCTCTAGGTGAAGTCTTGACTCTTAATGAGCAAGTCAGCTCCAAATCAGATTCACCTTTATCTCAAATTTGAAGGTGTCGCTGAATGTCAACATCCGCGACAGATGGCTGTCGCTGATTGTGTGGTGGTGAGAGCGCACGAGACAGTGCGGCGAAAGAGAGGGCGCAGCGCTTTCAAATCGATCTTCGCTAAATGTCCTCTCGAGTACATTTAGGACTCCCGTTGAAACGATTCGGCGACCATGCCGGGAAGCATCCCGGACGGGTTGAGTCGCTCACACCGCGTGGTCGCAAAATCCAAGGTCCACGGAGTGATGCCTGCATGGGTAGCGCCGTCAACAGCCCTACACCAAAAGGAATGGCCCGAATTGAGAACATCATCGCAGACGCCACAGTGAACAGGGTGACCCCATCTGAAATAGACGCTCGTGAGGTCAAGAAAAGCCTCCCTTTGATCAATTTTGAAATCTTTGATGACTTTAAGGTGTATTACGGAATACTATGCATGTCTTTATCCTTCTTACCAATTTTCACCATTTTCCGCACATGATTTGTTGTGTTCGCATAAATTCACTTACAGTAACGCGCAATTTTTTTTGCAAAATGCGTTTTGCGGCGTTTTTTGAGCTCACAAATAGCCGCATCGCCATGCCTTGCTTCAAAGTGGTCCGATTTCAATTTTGAAGTCATTTCTGGATTGCTCTCTCTGAGTCCTACACGATAGTGTTACAAAATAATAGATTATACTTTCACACAAGCAAATTTTCAAAAAGTTTCCTAAATATTTTTCCAAATTTTTTTCGTTTGTTTTAGTTCGTTCGAAATTTCGCCGAACGAGTTTTTTTTTCAAGTTTCGTTCGTTCGAAATTTTGTTGAACGAATTTTTTTTTTCGATTTTCGTTCCTTCGATTATTCTTGGAACGAAATTTTTATCGATTTTCGTTTCTTCGAATTTCTTTCGAAAGAATTTTTTTTTCAATTTTCATTTGTTCGAGATCTGGTTTTTCTTTTTCTTTTTTTGAAAATTCGTTTGACTTAGAAAAAGCTTCTCGAACCTTAGGTTACGCTGTTTCGTTATTGCTCGGGCCGGATTGTCGTGGGCGTGCTCAACAACGCGCCTGCGGCAAAATATAGCACTGATTAGGAGACTTCGACATTATAGGCCCGATGAACATCACTTCGAACTGTTCGAAATAAGGGAGAGAGGTGATACATGCTCGAATTTGTGTGGAATATTCATTCTCTGACTGAGCGGTGTAAATGAAGCGTTGAGTCCGGTTTCCAAAAATCTGAAATGTTGAAGGGGTTTCGAAAAAAGTTCCTGAACTTATATCTCGCCATTTACAGGGAATTGAGATCTCGCCCTTGACAAATGTCGCAGAAGAGAATTCTTCTACAGAAAAAGATGAGAATCGGAAAAAAATCATGTCTGAGAGTGTATTGTGCTTCTGTGCACATTATGTGATGCACTATGAGCCTGATGGCTGCATTTTGCTTTCCTCAATGCGCTGCACCACTACCTCACGTGCCTGGTCTAGCTATGGACAGCTAGCGCTATGGCGCAGTGCAATGTAGCGCTGCTCTCGTTTCAGTACTGTTGGCCTGCTTCGCTTCTCACAGTGTGTGGCAAGTTTCGTTTCCAGCGTTTCAGATCCTCACTCAACATAGGGCTGGCTCCTCATTATTATGGTTGTCTACTCCACATCAGTGAAAGATGTTCATTATCACTAATTCGCACTCAAGGCCGTATTACTACCGCCCCTGAAACCTATACGGTCTCACCGCGCGCCAAATAAGATTCCTTGCATTTGTAAAAGATTGAGTTCTCTCTACCGTCCTCCTGTGTGGAAAAAAACTTCCGGTAAACGGATCGCATGAAGACTCTGAACATGATATGGAGGAGAAATTGCGGGCCTAACATGCTTTCAACGATATGATTTTGGGTAAATGATTGGTTTACCAACGTCAGGTATTCTTCAGAGAAAGAGATTCGATAAGGTAAAGTTTCCCGAGATAGTCGAAGAAAAGGGTTTTTCACTGAGTAGATCTTCATTTGATACACCGGCACGATGCTCTAACGGAGGGTTTCGAGTCTCATCGCCTCTGTCGGTTGATACGGGCATTCGAAGTTCAGGTCTGCAGTGCGCCTCGCCACATGATGAATAAGCGAAGAGTACTGTTCGTCAGTTGGAGTCGACTGCCGGTACAATTAACCAGCGAACGACATCACGGATAGAATGGGCAGCACTGGCTTCGAGAACGTGAAAGCCAGAAGAGAGGAGTCCTGGAACAGTCACATAGCCAGAAGCTCCATAGTATTCCAGCTAGCAGTGTATCGTAGAGTAACTCTCGTGTCGTTCTTAGTGTTATGCACTAGATCTGAACTGAGTTCACCCTATTAACTGTGATAAACTTGTCATTCTTGTTTTCGCTCCATCTGTGATTTATAAAATTGAGAACATTTTACCACATAAATTCCGCTTTTGTAGGATTCGAAGTCTCCATAAAGTGATGAAGGCAGCAACAACTGGTCCATTCTTCATTATATCCCTCTGTATAGCCTTGACTGACCACGGAATATCATACGAAGTCTTCCCTAAAACTTTTTACAATTTTGTAACGTTAAAATAAGACGGTCGATTTTCGTAATGACGACCGCACAAGCAGTAAGACCGCGAAACTCTCACTGGTTCTGCGCGTGCTGATGCAGAGCGGAGGCTAGTCACAGCGAGAGAGCGCATGGCAGACGGAGAGAGCAGTATCGCGAACGCCGCTCGCGCCGTGAGTCGTGAAAATTACGATTTTTGCAGAGGATACGCGATGAGAATCACTTTTGCATTTTGTAAGAAAACAACCGCACGGTGTCGGATAATAGCACATTTTGGTGAACTGAGACGTTGACAACAGGTTGATCCGCCCACGATTAGTCACTGCTGCTGCCGCCTTTGAACTGGCGGATATCAGCCTGTTGCACAGCTAGCATTTCTGCGCTGCCCACTGGCGCGTGCTAACCTTTCAAAATTATTGAGGAGCGCTGGATTATACTGATTTTATTCGGGAGTGCGCAAGCCCTCCTTCTCACCTGCACTCGCTTCTAAAGTATTACACCACGGCGGCTCGGTCTGTAGTGGCCCTCTCTCATCCAATCTCTTCCCACCCCATGTGGCAGGCATCGACCTTCGTATAGCCACCATCGTCCGCATGGCCGGCGATCATTTTCAGAGCCGGTGAGTTTTTTTTCCAAATTTTTCTCCGTCTTTGGTTGTTTAGATGTTAATTTAAATGTCATCGTAATAGGTAGTGTATGAATGAGTCATCAATACAAAACAGACAATTAATGTTTAGAAAGGATTACGTTCTTGTTGAAAATAAAGAAAGAGAACAAACGCTCTCTCAATTTCTTGGTAGCGCGGAGGATTGTGCAAGGCTCAGAGTAAACCCTAATCTTTAGCCAGTACAATGACATTTAAAATAACTGCTAAACAACTGAAGGCGGTGAAAAAATTGGAAAAAACTCACCGGCTCTTAACATGATCGCCTGTCATGCAGAAGGTCGCACGGTGGTCATACGAAGGTCGATGTCTGCCACATGTACTGGGAGAGATTGGATCAGAGAGGGCCACGACAGAGAGCGCCGCTGCAGTGCAATATTGTAGAAGCGAGTGCGGGTTAGAAGGGGGCTTGTGCACTCCCGAATAAAGGCAGTATAGTATTGAACGACGTCTGAACCATTTTCACATGCCGGCGTCGTCTTTCTTGTCTTTTGTTGTTGTTTTTTTTCTCTTTTGCCCCCCTCATTTGCTTTGCACATCCCCAATAAAGTCTGTTGGAAAGAACGAGTAATTTTATCAGCCAATATTTTGAGCACATGCGCGCAGTGTAGTTACTATACTGTTTAAAAGTTAACTTCTCCGTTTCAGATTGATCCTAATTGTGGAAGACACTCAAAAATCTCTCATCGAAATTATTATTCTTCTAGTCCGTTGTCGTCTTCGACTTTTCATTGAAATAGTTTGCAGCAGAGATCTTATATGTATCAATCCTTTATTTTTGTTCTAAAAACTGAGTGCCGCCCCGTCACCTCTTCGCTAGATGAGGTCAAGCTAGTTCTCTCGAACTGCAGAATCTAAAGCATGGGAGTATCAGAATTCGCCTGGACCTTATCTTTGGAGTTCGTCAACTGAAAAACTGGTATTCACTGTGACCCTGGGGGTGTCTCAATTCCTACTACCTCAAATAAAAAGTTTCTTGTATGCTTCCTGCGTTACCGATTTCAATTCTACCCAACGGTTTAAATCCGCCAACTGCCATTGTGAACGTACCAAAGTGTCTGTCGTCCTCATAAGTGACATTGTAGCTTTTCTGACATTCACGTACACACTCAGGTGTGTTGGCTTCAGAGAAACACTCCCATAGTAGGTCTGGTTCGCATGATATCCACACGGATGCATCTCATTACGGTCTGCAGGCGTCCTGTAGTTGAGCGATCAACATTTCTCAAATACCGTAAAATCAGTATATCTCATGCATGTGATCATCGATAATCAGCGACCATGAAAACCAGAATTGCACATGTAAACTGAGCCCTCGCTCAGTATATCAGCGCCTGGCGAGGTTCACTTGCCTTGAAGGCGTTCGACATTTAGTACACCACAATGCCATTTCGCAAACGCACGGATAAAAAATGTCATGTCATTGGCTTCCAGTCACTGGCTTAAAAAAGCGTTTCAGAAGTAAAACCATTGTCGACCGACTCATTAGGACGGACAGATTTTCCTGTTGGGGCACGAGCGTTTGATCATCTTGCAGCGCGAGGAAAAGCGAAAGGCGATAGATGTCTTCTGAACAAGATCTAATACTTAGCCGACATGCGGGGAAGGAAACACGACCCCGGAACTCCGTCTTCTTGGGAAGCACGAATCAATCATGTTCTAGCTCCGAAATTTTGCTTGCGAAAACCTCTGTTACCGTTCGAAGACTCCTTCAGTAGCAAGAATACTCTTCGGAAACGTCTAGTTTGATCTTCTTTTTATACGAAACGATTACCTAACAATAAAGGAACAGTCTGCTGTGTGACCTGAAAGTAATGCTTACCTTGAGCCAGTTCATCGTCATGTTTTCTGATACAAATGTTGCGCTGCCGAGATGTCGAACGTTCACGCCGTGGCAGTGTGGAGGAAAGAAGATCACCTCTATGCAAACCGACGTCACCCCCTCCGCGAAAAGGGTTTTTGTCATGGGAGAGGTGCTGGCCGGCCGCAGCTCTCCTTCGGATTCTCCTGCAAAGGGCCGGCGTGGAGAGGAATCCTGGACCCGCTCAGAAGTACCTATGCGCCACGTGCGGCAAGGATGTTACCAGGAGACATACCAGCGTCCAGTGCTTCGGATGCCAAAGGTGGGTGCATCTCTCCTGTTCGGGTCTCAGTTCTGTGAGGCATTATAACTCTGCTTTTCGCTGTGTTTTATGCTCTTCACCTACCAAATCTGATTCCTCTTCCTCAAATCGCCCCCTTTCCATTGTACATATCAATCTCAACGGCCTTCGTACTAAACTTTCTGAGCTCTCTCTCTTCGCACGTACTTACCATCCAGACGTGATCATGGTTCAAGAAACCAAGCTCTCTCCATCCCCTACCTATCCTCATCCTAATATCCCGGGCTACACTGCCTTCCATGCTCCTAGGTCAGCTGTTGGCGGAGGAGTTTCAACCTTTGTTTTATCCTCTCTCCTCCCACCTCATACCAACCCCCCCCACGGCTGGCACTCTCGCGCACCCTCCAATCCATCTCCCTCTTAAAACACCCCTTTCTCTTTTCAACATATATATTCCCCTACCACCTCACGCCCCTCCTCCTACAATCCCATTCCTCTTCTCCAAACAACTCAACGATTATTCCCTCTCATCATCAGGTTGTTTTCGCGGGCGACTTTAATGCCCACACCTTCTGCTCGTCCCTTGGTTCTGATGCTAGAGGAGAAGAAGTCGAAGAATGGGCTGAGGAGTGCGACCTGGTCATCTTAAACGATGAGTCAGCCCACTCGTCTCCCTGCCAACAGCCAGATCTTCTAGCCCAGACATAACTCTTATCTCGTCCAACCTTTCCAACGCTTGCTCATGGTCTACCTCAACAACATTGTCTAGTGATCATGTTCCCGTCTTTGTGCACATCGATCTCTCAAATTCTCTTGCTCCTTATTCTGGTGTTCGTCAACGTTCTTATCTCAATTTAGGCCAAGCAGACTGGTGCCTGTTCAGTGAGGTTGCGCTACGCCTAGCGGCTGATTACCCGTGGAATGGCAATGTGCACCAGAAGGAGCATCACTTATCTGATGCAATTCGCAGGGCCATGAAGGCGGCTATCCCTGTTGGCCGAAAAAAGACGTTCTATCCAAACGTCACCAGAGAAATTCTTGAGAAAATCAGGACTAGAGATGCCAGAAGAGCAGTTGACCATCTAGACCCTGTCGTCGCTCAGCTGGATGGTGAGATCAGAAAAGATCTCGACCAGCACAAGAAAGAACAGTGGGAAAATTTCACAGAACAGTTGAATTTCAAGACGGACAGTGGAGCTACTTGGAAGGTTCTTCGGAAACTATCGGGAAAGAGCTCGCCAGCCACCATCTCCACTATTGAGTTCGGTAATAACGTTTTCAAGTCAGGAAAGGGAGCCGCCTACTCTCTCGGTAAAAGTTTCTTTGTCACGAGTACAAGGCGAGGTCCGCAAAATAGAGTGACAGTAAGAGAGCTGTGCCGCCTCCCGCTCATGAGCACGGCCGATGCGCTCACTGTGGCGCAAGTAGAGAAGATTATAAAGGACATGCGGAACTCCAAAGCTGTCGGTCCGGACGGCATTTGTCCTGCTGTACTGAAGAAACTCCCGATTGAGATCCTTCCGCTCATCTTTGATATGATTAACACTTCGTTTAGCTCTTGCACTATTCCGCAAAACTGGAAGACAGCCAACATCATCCCGCTGCCCAAGCCTGGCAAACCTCAGTCATCAGTAAAGGGATATCGTCCCATTAGCTTGATGTCACCTTTCGCCAAGGTGGCCGAAAAGCTCATTGTCAAAGATCTAGCGGAGCACAACGAGAAGCAGTTGTTTCAACATGGGTTCAGGAGGCTAAATTCCACAACTACGGCGTTGCTAGAAATTACCAGCTGTGCTATCGACGTGTTCAACTTTAACAAGCCATTGAGAACTGTAGCTGTTGCGTTGGATCTCACCAAGGCATTTGATACGGTTAACTTTGGAGTCCTGTCAAGCAACATTCTGGAGTCGTCAATACCATCTTGGCAGAAGCGCTGGATATCGGCCTTCATTAAAGGTCGGCGGGCAAGAGTCATGTTTCAGAACCATGTCTCCAACAGTATTCCTATGGCAGCTGGAGTCCCTCAGGGCGGAGTTCTATCGCCAGCCCTCTTCAATCTGTACCTCGGAGATATGCCTGAGCCTCCACAGGACATCAAGGTCGTCGCGTATGCCGATGACATAACAATCATGTGTCGAGATCGGGACTTACAGGTGGCCGCCAATAAGATCAACGAGTACCTGATCACACTAAAGGGCTTTTTCGACCGCAAGATGCTAAGTATCTCTGCAGCCAAGTCGTCAGTGTCCGTTCTCACGACGGACCCATCCGAGCACAGCGCTCATCCGGATGTCGTGTGGGATGGAGACCGTTTGCCTGCTGCTCGCTTTCCAAAGCTGCTCGGTCTTGTGCTCGATCCATCACTCAAGTTTCATAAGAATACCGAGCAGAAGCAGGCAGTCGTTAAAGCTAAGCTCAACGTTCTCAGGGCCCTGGGCGGCACTTCGTGGGGTAGCAGCAAAGAGACTATACTCACAACGTATAAGGCAATTCTGCAGCCCGCCCTGGAGTACGCCGCACCGGTTTGGCAGCATCTTGTCTCAGAATCCTCCTGGACAAAGATGCAACGAGTACAAAATGCTGCTCTCCGTATCGCCACCGGATGTGCAAGGAGTTCCCCAATCGAGCACCTGCATGCTGAGACCCGTCTATTACCAGTGAAGGAGCACTGTCAGCTCCAGGCCCAGCGATTCCGCATTAACATTATAAAGCAACCAAATCACCCGTCGTGGAGAGTGCTAAACCCCGTGAGAGAGAGAATTATAAGAAAGCCATTCGCCGATGCTCCAAACAAAGTCAATTTGCAAAGATGGCACGACTCACAGCAAGAACGACTCCGTCTTTTGCGCGAGGAGCACACCAAGTTCGTACGGTGTCATCTTGTGAAGGTCGCCATAAATCCTATACTAGGAGATATACCGCCCCCCGTCTGCACCTCAGAGTCTCAACTCGGAAGAAGGGCGAGATGCACGCTCGCATCATTACGCTGTGGTCACTCTACAATGCTAATGTCTTATGTCAGCAAGATTGACAGCAGCAAATCTGATGTGTGCCCGGACTGCGGTATCGTCGGCCATGATACCGCACATTTATTCAACTGTCCGGAGAGACCTACCACGCTGACACCAATGGACCTATGGACGAATCCACTACTGGTCGCCCAGTTCCTCCGCCTATGACAAAACCCTCTATGTGGCTGCAAAGAAGAAGAAGAAGAACAAATGTTGCTGTGCTGCTTTGTGCGGCGTGGGGTGCAGGTCGGAGTCAACAACCATTGATGTTTTTCTATTTAGTCGAATTGCTGTCCAAATCGTTTGCGAGGCAGAAATGAGCAAATAAACTCTGTATGGCGACTTTTTTGGTCTTTCCGTAGCAAGGGATTTCCGTTTGGTGAAACTGGCATTTCCAAACGAAATGCACTGTTCTAAAATTATTCTTGGACGAAAAGTCCCAATATGCTGATCGCAGCTGCCTACACTCACTGTGAAAGAAGTTATGGATGTTTTTTTCAAGGCCTCGCAACAAGGTAAGGGTACTACTCCCCATGGAAATCTTAGGGCGTTCTTGGAAAAAAAATTCTGATACGGCTCAAATTTCGTTTGTAGAAGTAATCTAGGGTGCTTAGTATACTTGGGCGAAATTGTTGAAATTTTCGAATTTTCGAATACATTCCAAAAACATTTTTTTGGAATTTCAAATATTCGAAAATACTCGAAAATCAAATTTTTCGAATTTCAATTTATTGAGTAAACTCGAAAATGGTATTTTTCGAGTTTCGGATTTAGAAAATATTTGAAAAACTGATTTTTTGAATTTCAAATTTTCGAGTAAATTCGGAAATCAAAATCTTCAAATTTTCGGATAACTTTTTTCGAATTTTCAAATAATTTTTTCTATTTTTCGGACAACTTTTCTCGAATTCACAAATGATAGCTTCGGTTTTGAAAATATGTTTTGAGCTGTCATTTACTGTGACTATCACTTTGTACAAATATTCATCGGTTACACTTACGCCTAATCTCAAACCATTTTCAACCAGCAGAGGCGGGGTTCATCAAAGCACTCTCGGTGGTAAGTTAAGGGTCTTTCACAGTCTGCCGAACGAAGCCGTCCGGCATGTTATAAGATAGGACTGCGGCGTCAGTGCACCCCGCACCGCGGTGTCGGCCGACCGACGTCTCAGTGCGGTGAAATCATTGACACGACGCCGGATCAAGTTACGACGGCTTAGAACGGGTTGTTTTCGCCTTAAATTTTGTACTGAAAAGTCGGAACTGGCGGCTGTTCACCGCAGCTTCCCTCGCACTGCGGCTCACTTTTAACTTGCCGGACGGCGTCGTCCGGCAGACTGTGAAAGGGGCTTTAGCGTTATCGACTAACCGCAACCGTTATCAGTTTTTCACACGCTTACTGACCGGTTGAAGGAAGCGGTTAGTTGAAAGCACCGGTTAATGGTTAACCAGCCGCTGAAAGTGAAGGGAGCTTCAATGTAAATTTGTTCTGTCTTGTTGGGTATTCTAGGTTGTCATTCATCATTGCATTTCCTCTGGTAAGTCAGCTAAACCCTTCGCCCAAGAGCATTTACCTGCGGTTCATACACTCATTAACAGGACGAGAACTGGGGTAGGCCACGGTTACGCTAATCGCATGTTGGGGTGGGTGAGAACATCGGTTAGCAGCTAACCAACCACTCATGATCAAGAGAAATCGTGCTCCATCGAAGCCTAATTGTCCCACGTTGACTGAGTCAAGTTGATTTTCGGGCGAATGGGTCCCTATAGCTCATTCTGGCTCAGCTCTACGCATCGATCTGTGACGCCTTTTGCTGGTCAGAAATATAATCGTGCGTCGTTTTGGAGGTTACTTGGTGACGTAGATTTTAGTAACATAGGAAAGCTGTCAGTTGCATAAAACCTTGGCGAATTAATTTTTGGCCTTCCTATGGAGCGTTCGCCGCGTCGTAGAAAGCTAGTAGCGCTTCATGTACAGGGAGCGCTGTGCCGTAGAATGTCAGTTGCACTTAATGTGGAGCGTGCGCCGCGATGTGGAAAGTGATCTGTGCTTTCTGTGGAATCTGTGCCGCGTCGTGAAAAGTGAGTAGCGCTTCATACAGGGGTGTAGCGCATGAGAAAACTGGACGCCGCGTGGCAGGTAATGAGTAGCGTATCATGTAGAGCGGGCGCAGCTTCGTGAATTAAGAGTAGCGCTCCGCGTAGAACGTGCGCAGCATAGTGGACACTTGAAAGAGATTTTAGAAGAGCGTAGGCAGCGACACGGAATGTGAGTAGCGCTTCATAAGAAGCGTGCACAGGAGAATGCGCGGCATGCTAGAGTGAGTAGCGCTTTACGAAGAGCGTGCGCAGCGACGTGAAATGCAAAATGCGCTTCGTGCGAAGCGTGCGCAGGAGAATTCGCGGCAGGCTAGAGTGAATAGCGCTTTACGAAGAGCGTGTGCAGCAACGTGAAATGCAAGTTGCGCTTCAGGGGAAGCGTGCGGAGTAGAATGCGCGGCGTGCTAGAGTGAGTAGCGCTTTACGAAGAGCGTGCGCAGCGACGTGAAATGCAAAATGCGCTTCATGAGAAGTGTGCGCAAGAGAATGCGCGGCGTGCTCGAGTGAGTAGCGCTTTACGAAGAGCGTGCGCAGCGACGTAAAATGCAAAATGCGCTTTATGAGAAGTGTGCGCAAGAGAATGCGCGGCGTGCTTGAGTGAGTAGCGCTTTATGCGTGCACAGCAGCGTAAATTTTACATCAATTTTCTTTCTTGTTTCTCGAAGGAGTGAAATTTAAAAAATAGACATTCTTACCAGTCATTTGCCTCTTTTGGACTGAAAAGAAATGGAAAAAAATTAGTACGATAAAAATGTTTCCTTTACTTTTTGCGAATACATGAACCCGTCATCATACATGTGTGTTCCTCCCCTAACTTTTTGAACACGCCCAAAAATGAAATCGCTGCTCCCGAGATGCTGAAAAGCGCGAAACCCTTTTTGACATTGTCCGAATACGCCTAAGAGCATTTCTTCTTGGCGTATTTAATCGTAATTTCGGCGTTGAACTTCTCGTTTTTTAGTCCGCCAATGAAGATAGAGAGCTTGTTGACGAGATGATTCAAGCTGCACTTCCACGGATATTCAGGGACAGAACAAATATTCTAGAGATCCCAGATGACTACCAATTTCGACAAGGCTTCCGTCTCCTGCTAGGCATATTTCCATGTCGTTCACTGCACTTTGCACATTTTTTATTCACATGACCACATTTTCCGTCTTGCCTAGCTCGTTTTTGAGCTATGTTGTATGAAGAATAAAATAGGAATACCATGCCAAATTGGAAACTTTTTCTCTCAATCTGAAACGTACCCTCTACATACATATCATTCGAGGCGGGAGCGGAGCTCGCGACGCCTCAGCCTCCGGCCGCCCTCCTCTCTCTGACTGTCTCTAACCTCCACTCCGCACCAGCACGCGTAAGAACCATGTGAGTTTCGCCGTTTTATAGCTTGTACACATCATACATATCATAGTGAAATTTTCAAATCAAAAAAAGTGTCGCTCATACAATTTCATTCAAGAAAAAATTATTACGAATGACACCTGTAAAGGTTAGTGGATCTGCAGATTTGCGTAAGCAGAAATGTAGGTACGCAAAAGCACGTGGAAATTTGTGCAGCGGCGACAACTACGTCGCCGTGTCCGTCGCCGGCGACTGGCTGTCGCTGAAGTATATTAATGCCCTTATGGAGAGGTGTTCCTGTAGCGAAACATCAAAAATAGTTTATTATCTCCTGCATTGAGTTTCTTAAAAGAGTTCAACCGCGAACGAGGCCGTTGAGACGTCTTATCGGCTGAACGCATTGGGTAATCCCAAACAATCACCTTGCGTGATTCGCTACTCTTTAGGCGCTATTCATGTCCCATAACGCTAACGCGCGTGACGCGCAGGCGTGGGTTGGAGTATGAATGCCTTTGAACCGCACCACGCGCTTGCAGATACTATGAATACTCCAGCTGTGACGTTACAGCTGAGTTGATTAAAGTGGGTCTAAACTTTGCCGTGATAGCAAAATATGTACACGCGTTCAGTTTCGTGGTAGCAGAGGATAGTAGTGGAATCCATAATTATGAAACGGAATGAAGTTGAGGATTGATTAATAATGAAATTTCAAAAAAGTCGCTACAGCCGTCGCCGCCATGGCGGAACGGGCGCTCGCGCGTGATGCGAGGCCTTGACGTCAGACCATTCATGCTGCGACGCCACGCCCGCAAGTCTCTCGGTGTTGGGGAATATAAATATAATCATACTTCAAAAGGCCAGCGTGGCGTAGGGCGTTGGAGTATGAATAGCCTGACATCAGGCCTGTGCCTCACTTCCGCTCAACCATGGCGACAAAGCCCATACCGGTTTTCGTACCGATTTGTCATCACTCATGATTAAGAGTCATCATACCATGGTGAAGAACTCGCCTCTAGTCCCTCTACGCGCGGCTCGCGTAGAAAGTATTCAAACTACAAGGCCGCGTTCAAGAGTAGGAATAGCCCCGAGCTGTGGCGCCACCACATTTCGCTTGAATTAAAAGCAGTGTTCGCAATGATTTTAGTCCCCAAGTTTTTCACACAAAACGATGCGTTGGCCTCCAAGCGTTACCAAAATTACGACGAAACGGCCAGAAACGCATTAAAATGTCGTATTTCAGTGACACTACTTTATAGCATGGACTATACCCTGTCCCAAACGAGATGGCAAGCCTAGAGTCCAAAGAAGCAGCGCGCCGTCCTCTGCGTCTCTGACATCATCAGCGGCTTCAGACAAGTTAAAACAGCCCGGCTGTTTAGAGTTTACGGTGAAATCAACGGCTTAGACGACTCTATGCGCTCCGACCTGTTATCCAAATCTTGAAAAAACTTTCCCTGCCAAGTGAAGAACAAAATATGTATCGAGAGTGAATAACACGAGCATTTCGAGAGAAAAGAACGCAAAAGAGCAATGGAGTATGTAAGAAAATGAAGTGAGAAAGTTAAAAAACGTGCTAAAATACGAAAATGTCAGAGACGCAGAGGGCGGCGCGCTGCATCTTTGGACTCTAGGCTTGCCATCTCGTTTGGAACAGGGTATACTTGTCCGGTTGGACGAACATGTTCATGGTGGTTGTCACCGGTGCAAAATTGGGTCAATCGAAAATAGAAGAGTATTTTATGCAAATCAGGATTAGTTAGGGCCCTAAGGTAAGAACTGAGCAATAGGGAGTAGAGAATTGCAAAGAACGGGTACACAAATGATTTCATTGTCACAACAAACGCTTCCTGTGATACTTAAGAGGCGGGTGATACTTAAGGATTTCGTGTACTTCTGGTGCGTTTTTCTCATTTTCTACGTCATTTCAGTTCTACCCGGGGCCACTTAATCAATATAGCGAATTATCTCAGATTATCGTGAACGCTGCCTCTGAAGAAACCTTTTTCTTTCTTTCTAGGTGACCCTAGCGACGAAGTATAAAATAGGCAAATCTGTTGCCTATATCTGTACGGTGCAAAATCACAACACTTTGTGCTAAGCAACTAGACTCAGGATCATTTTGAGCAAAGCCCATTCCGATAAAAAATTTGACCCTGAATGCGAGTGATATGACTCCGCGTAAAACCGTGCGAACTCAAACAGTTTCTTGCCTGCCTGATCGGGCCGAGGATCGTCCAAAGTGCGATTTCAAACATGAACACAGCTTTATAATTACAAACATGCATGCAACACGTTCAAATTCGACCGCTCACTCTCATTTTGCAGTAAGATACTTACATATCTATCTCCGATTGATATCAACAGATTCTGGTTGATAACAGTATATCTTATCTTAAATCTCGTTTGGTGAATCGCAGTTAAGCTCAACCGCGGCCAAACTAGGTGGTTAAGCTCCGGTTTCGATAACCGCGGTAACTCACTAACCGCGGTAAGATTGATGAATCCGGCCTCAGGATGGCTGCAGAATCTGTCCCTGGGGTTGGGTTGTGTCGGAGCTGGTTAAGAGAGTTTACCACAATGTTAGACGCTATTCATACGGCACGCGCGGGCGTGGCGTTGATGTATTAATAGTCTGACGCCTGATTTGCATTATTAACCCGTCTTCAATTTCATTTTTGTTAATAATTACCAATTTCAGTGCTATCTTCTGCTACTATGATAGTGATCGCATAAACAGATTTTGCTTGCTCGGCAAAGTCAGGGCCCACTTTTTCCCGCTCCGCCATAGCGTCGCCACTGGA
This sequence comes from Aplectana chamaeleonis, assembly GCA_029168955.1. Taxonomy (NCBI): domain Eukaryota; kingdom Metazoa; phylum Nematoda; class Chromadorea; order Rhabditida; family Cosmocercidae; genus Aplectana; species Aplectana chamaeleonis. Next base: position 107,756 of record JAPDOI010001243.1, on the reverse strand, counting down.
GTATTCATAGTCTCCACAAGCGCGTCTAGCACCAGACGCTTGGCTTTAGGCGAGACTTGACTACCACTATCCCTTCCTGGGGAAGTGCCTTATCGCACCCAAGCGCCGAGACCCTAGCGCCGATCTCAAGACCTACTACTACGCCACGGCGCGGCCTAGGCAAATTGGCTGCCGCCAAGCTCGCACGACTTCAGGTGGTGAGCAGGGCTGAACACGCGAGCTTGAAACCCTTACACACTTTTGTCGTTTTGCCGCCGCGTAAAATGACGTTTTTGAGCTGTAATGAAGCCAGCGCTTTGGAATACTAGAAAATGAGCCGGAATGAGCCGCTCCCGTCCGTCAAGTAACTGTTTCTCTGGAACGGGAGGGTTTTGAAAGCCTAATCCCTGAAACTGTCCATATCTGCCTGACAGCTACATAATAAATGCGAAAACGAGAGAAAACGGTTTGCGTTGGGTGGCCGTTCAAGCCAGCCTATCCCACCGATGGAGCACCTTGTACGGTAACGTAATATTTCACACGATCTAAGCGTGTGAGAACCCCAAATCGGGCGTGCGGTGAAGAGGTAAAGGTGGTGCTTTAACAGTGTGCTTTAAAAGATTGATCAGAAAGCAAGGGTTTCTAGTGAAATGATGATTGTGCATTTCGACTATTCGAATTTAAAAAATTCAAAAATGCTCTTCAAAATATTCGAATTTCGAATATTATTCGAAAGTCTGTTTTTTAAATATTCGAATTTCGAATACTATTCGAATGTATGTTTTTGAAACATTCGAATTTTAAATATTATTCAAAACCGCTTTTCACGTAGTATTCGAATTTCAAATATTATACGAAAACCAAATTTTTCGAATTTTGAATGATTCGAAAAGCGAAAAACCATTAGAATATTTCTCAAATAATATAATTCGGTTCGAAGTACAGTGCTTAATACGAATCCGGAGTCCGTTTGTCAAAATTCTATGGTTTACTGTAGGTTAGGGTAATCACCATGCTATTAAGGGGACAAGACCTACCTTAGTAATTTGAAAATCGACAATTGGACATCGGATTCGTATTCAGCACCCTACATATAACCCCCACATAACAATTTTGAACCAAGCATTAGACCTTGACCAAACTACCGCATACCCACCGTAATCCACCGTTAACAATCGAAAATAGATAAAGTGACATCGGATTCGTGTTGAGCACTCCAAATGACCACTATACAAAAGATTTGAGCCACGTATTTCTTCACATTCCGGAAATCGTCAGAAGTCGATCTTGCGTTCAAATTTTCCCTACCGGTAGAAAGCTTTAGACGAATGTAGCCAAAAACTTTGGAAAAACTACAAATAAACCTAAAATCCGTGATCAGCAACCCAAATAACCCCCTCGGAGAATTTTAAGTGGAATCTGGAATATTTTTCTTTAACGCTTCCAGAGCCCTGTAATTGATGTAAATAAAAGCCCAACCGAAACTCCGTACAAGTCCAAAACGCTATCAGTCTGCACCAAATTCGGGAAATGTGCTTTCACCCAAAATTTGCCTGGAGGGGTTGTTTTGGGCCCTGAACACGATTATGGGGTTCGTTTTCGAATTGTCATATAATTACTGCCCTTCTTGGCGCGTAAAATAGGTACGGGAATTAGAGAAAAATAGCCAATAACATTTTTCAGAGTGATTCCAGGCAGTTGCGAAGGACATATTCGGAATTAACGTCAAAAAATGATTCTAAAAAAAGCGTTTCAATTGGAATGGCCAGTTTGGCTAATAGTAGTTTACTTATATCGGTGGTGTCTCACAGGGAGATAGCCGCGCTCAGCAGTTGGGCGTGAACTCGTTCGATCAATAGCCACTCTCCCTCCGTTTTCCCGCGCGCAGTTTTTCTCGCCAAGCAGCGTCGCGGCGTCACTCATGCTGCGATTGACGATATCGTCAGTCACTGGATGAGGGATCGCCCTCACGCTGCTTGGCGGGAAAAATTGTGCGATCAATATCCACTCTCCCTTCGTTTTCCCGCCCGCAATTTTTCCCGCCAAGCAGCGTCGTGGCGATCCCTCATCCAGTGATGGACGATACAGCTGACCGCAATGTGAAAAGGACATGGTGCGGTTGCGGACTCGCACAAGAACTATCGTCCATCATTGGATGAGGGATCGCCGCGACGCTGCTTGGCGGGAAAAGTTGCGCGCGGGAAAACGAAGGGAGAGTGGCTATTGATCGCGCAATTTTTCCCGCCAAGTAGCGTCGCGGCGATCCCTCATCCAGTGATGGACGATAGGGTAGAATCTGGCGCTTTGCCAGATTTCGTCATCGATCGGCGCCACAGCTGATGTTCTCGTGAGCAGAGAGACGACGGTTGGTGCCGATCGATGACGAAATCTGGCAGTGCCAGATTCTACCGTAGTTTTAGTGCGAGTCCGCAACCGCACCATGTCCTTTTAGCATTGCGGTCAACTGTAAGTTTCGGAGCCTCGCAGGAACTTGGAGTATAGTGGAGCTATCCATGGCAGGGACCGAAGCACAACCCCTGCCACCGGCATTAGTGGGCGCGCGGCGCAACGGGGTGGGCGCCTGGTAGAAGGAAATCGATCGATTGCCTGCCACACAGCTGACCGGCAGCAACGCATTTTCCTCGTTATGATCCCTCTGATTTCCCCTTCCATCTTTTTATCGATCTCCAACTTTTTCTGTTTCTCAATTATTAACTGAGTGTTCTAATTGCCTGTGCGTTTGATTAACATGTGTGCGTCAACAAACTACGAGATGTTCGCACTTTCTGATTCAAATTCTTTTTTTTAGGTTAATATTCCATCACACACGCATTTAGCACACTCAGTTAATAATGGAGAAACAGAAAAAGTAGAAGATATATAGAAATATGGAACGAGAAAGCAGAAGAAGGATGAATACGAGGAAAATGCATCGTTGCCGCTCAGCTGTTCGGCCGGCAATCGATCGAGGCCCTTCCACCTGGCGCCCACCCCGTTGCGCAGCGCGCCCACCAGTGCCGGGAGCAGGGGTTGTGCATCGGTCCCTGCCGGGGATAGATCCACCATACAGTACTGCGCATATTTTTTGCAAAAACGGCGTTTCGCGGCGTTTTTTCGCGCACAAAGAGCTGCTTTGCCATGACTCGCTTTAAAGTGGTCCAAAATCAATTTTGAAATTATTTCTGAATTTCTATTAAGGGGAGGATCCTAACTGTACATTGAAGTGTGAACTTTTGGACAAACTTTCAGCCTTTAGTTCAGAAAAAAAGTATTTCGGGATGAACTTTTTGAATTTTTCGAATTTTCCCGTGTAAAACATACACGCTTTCAAGGCCGACAATGACTGGACCTCCATAACCCCAATTCTTCAAAGAATTATAACTTTTGTAAACCATGCTTGCTAGGATTACTGAAGTATTCAGTAAACTCCTCTAGTCACGTAGCATCCGAGCGGTGACAACCATCCGACACCGCCCCGAATTAGGGCAGACGTTTTTGGAAAACCACGAATTTTCAGCTGTTCGTTACAAAATTTTCATCGTTCTCAGCGTTATTGCGATTGTATTCGTCTTTATGAAGTTCAAGGTAAGCAAATCAGGTGAAATGTGGTGACTCTACTTGTATTCAAACCCTTGTAGAGCTAAAGACGCTTCTACCCATATTTTCCTGTAGCATCACAGCTTTGATAGCTGCATTTAGTGATTTACCCATTTTAAGCTTCCAGTTGTCCTCAGCCCACGTACAAAGTCCAAACTGCTAGGCCCTCTAGAACGCTGGGCTACCTTGCGATTACCGAGTTCCTTCCTCCATCCCGATTGAAATTCGCAGGTTCGACCTTTAGAAGTTTTCCGCGACCTTTCAAAGTTTCTGACTACGATGGTTTCACTAGGGACCTTTGCCAAGTGCCATTATCAGAGGACCTTCTCGCCCGTTCCAGACGTTCTCAGCCGCAATCGTTCGACTGCCTGAGGCTCGCTTTAAAGCAATTCTGGAAACAAACCTCACTCCCTTTCAGTGCCACTCCACAAAGGAGATTGGCCCCCGCAAGTGCACTCCTCGCCACACATTGCACGGAGAAGCTTCCAAGATCGCTTACCATAGAGCACCTCAACAACTACATCTCTCAGAAATCGGGCAGAAAACCTTTCAAACGATGCCTAATCCGATTTTCAGGTCATTTCGTGCCCATCTCCGCAGCTCACCCTCGCCCCGCCAGGCGATGGTGGGCCGACGGAAATAATAGAACTCCCCCACCACCGAAATCGAATCTCCATTGTACTACAACAGTTTTGAGCCCGCCCACAGCCTTGGCTCACTCAAAATTTTGGTCCTCTGCAACCATGAATGACGCTTTTTTCAGTTTTTCTTTCTCGAGCGCTTCATTCACAGCTCAGTATACTCTACAGGCCAGTGGAAAATAAGTGCCTAACAACCAGGAATTAGATGCATAACAGAACCAAACAAAAATCAAAAGCAACCGTTGTTTGGAAAAATACGCAACGAAGTACTGTGAAACAACACAAGAAACACTACATGGTTAGAAAGGTGACAGGATACCTACGTGACTGAAGCAGTACGTGGGGCCACTATACGAGCAGCAGTTGGGACAGTGAGCGGAGCAAGAGGACACAACGCGCTGCTCTGAGCAGCAGTTGGGGGAACGAAAGGGGCTTACACCTCGACGAGTAGCTGCGTTAGTAATCCCCTCGTGCTGCCTTACTAAACCGCGAGTATCTGAGTTAGAAACAACTGCGAAAAAACCAATGAGGCAGGAACTCAAGAGGTGGCAATTCACTGGTTGAGAAAGCATGCAAGAGAGTAGAAGACATCGTTAATGGTTCTGACATGTAAGCGGAGTCGCGGCAAGGTGAATTGTGTTACCAAAGTGCTCCTTGATATTACAGCAGCAAGGGTGTTAAGTATTCATTGTCATGGAGGTCATTACAAGCGGACTATCCTGTCAACGAAGTGACACAAATGTTCTGTAATTTCGTAATCTAATATGCATTTATAGGCAATTTGTGAATCAAAAGTACGATCTCGCCAAAGGTCGAAATTTCTGCAAGGCGTGGGAACGATGGATAGTTGACTGTTATGGAATAGCATTGTTTACTGTGATATGTCTTGCAATTTCCTAAATTGACTTGTTAGGCAATCTCCAAGGTGCGATATCGCCTGAACCATAAGATTTCTTACGCCCTGAAGACCCACCGGTGCAGTCTCTGTCGCGAAAACTACATTTAGAATATGGCTGTCCGCATGTAAAAACGTAAACAAAATTTTATGAGCGCAGCTATGTAGGTTTCCCGCACGTTGCAGCAAGGCGAAAATCCCTAATTACGATTTCAAAAAAAAAAAACTTGTAAATTTTTCATTGCAATCCTGAACTTTGAAATTTTTCAGGTACCCCTCCTAGTGTAGCGCCCTTCGACTCCAAACTGCGCCCATCAATATCTGGGCACGTTTTCACATGCGAACAGCCGTATCATAAGTGTAGTTTTCGTGTCCGAACTGCACCTATTTCAACTCAGGGCACAAAAACTGGCTTCGCACGACCAGCGAAGCGCTCTTCGGCTTCAAGCCGCGTCCATGAATTTCTGGGTGCGCTTTCTATGTACACAGTCATATATGCGGGCAGACATGCGGATTTCCTATCTTGGGGGGGGGGCTGCGAGAGATGAGCAAATTGCCCGATTTAGGGAATGAAGGGTCCGACCGAAGGTGGGTTGTATCACCTCTCGTTCCATAGCCTGCTCTATAAAAAATGCCTGTTTGAAGGTCAACCTAATTGTTTTCAGATTATGCTAAACAGAAATCGATCATTTGAGATAAACTGAATGAGGCTAACTGCGATCCGTGGCTTTACTGTTCTGACTATGAGCACGGTAATATAGATTTCCTCTTCTACGGGCTCAAACAAACGAACTCATTTTTGAGCTTGAAAAGGCCCTGAAAAGTTATTATATTTGAAGGAGCTCAGTTAATAGATTAGGGCGGCTGAGGAAAATAACTTTCGCTCGCGCTCTCATCTCACCTCGAGCCGCCCTCAACTACATTTCAAGCCTTTCCCACCTCACCTAGGTCGCATCAACTGCTTTTTCAGATTTCTCACCTCACTTCGGGTCGCCAGAAACGGCATTATTCCCCCACGGCTTTCCCTCAAGTTTTCTCTGAGGGGTGGCCAAACATCATTTAAGGAGGAGGGGGGGGGGGGGTGAGCAAACCTTGTTTGTGGGATGGGGGAGGGGTAACCAAACGGCTTGCTGCCGACGTGGATCGGTTTTTATCTCTCTCTTCACTGTTAACCGCAGCTCCAAACATGCATAAGCATTATCGTAGAAAGCTCCTCATTTCGAGTGCGATGCAGCAACGCAATCGCGCACCTCTAACCAGGATAACGCCTGAGAGCTATTTATTACAGAGCGATCCCGCGTCACATTGCAGCACCCCTTTTCACCTGCTTGTTCATTGAACGCTTTCTCAGAGGGCAATACATGTGTGGACTCAGAAGAAAGAGCTGACGAGAAGAAAGAGCCTTGATCCCAATACAACAAGTTTCCCGAACAGAGAATTATGAGCCGTATTCCAAAGCAGTTCTATGCGGTGCCATTTCATCCTACGTTATGAGTTGCAGAAAGGGTTACATTCATGAATGTCAACAACGCAAAAAGGCGGGAGAATAAGGGCCAAGACTGAGAAGAATATCAGAAGAGGCCTACAGGCGCTTGTCCAACAACGCCAGTTCTACCTGTTCAACACTGCAGCTGTTTGCGTCTGCAGTGGCGCTTTCTTTACCCCATTCTTATGCGAGGAGCGTTGCGTTTGAAAAGTGGGGTTACAGGCATAGGATTCTTGAATACATGAACCATGTGTTTGAGTTTATGGCGTCTTACTGCAATGCGTACTGTTGAAAAAAAGCAAATGTGCTCCAACCTAACCTTTGTGCCGTAATTTCCTCCAGTTACCACGCCTGTGCTTACGAAGTAATCCCATGCCTTGCTCGTGTACCCACCATGGCATCTAGAGAAATAAATAATCAGAATAAAAGGACGTATCAACAGTCTGTTTTTCAGCAATATCCCGTACCATTCTTTAGAGTGAAGTGAATAAATACCGCTTGCGTGGCTCCTTCAAGCCGTTCATTTTTATGACCCTCGTCGTAGTCGGCCGAAGGCTGGACTAGATCTCTCTCTCTCCTTGCGCCGTCCTCTCTCGTCGCTAGTGGACGGCTGTATTATACAAGTCGATTAGGCGAAAGCACTCGAGTGCACTGCTTAGGGCACTGCTTTTCCAGACACATGGGGGGATTTCGTCTCAGAATGAGTGTGCAGGACGTTTGGGAAAGTACAGGACCCCTAAAGAAGGACGCGAGACGCCAGAAAAACTGTGCAGGACTTCACAAATGGTGTACTCGAGATTGCGAGAAATGGGCACTGATTCGGATAAAGCTATCCTGTTTTCTGCAAAGCTTGCTACACGTGCTCTGGGAAGCCAAGAGCTTCATTGCCATTTTCTGCATATATAGGGAAGCATACAACGCCTTGTTTTAGGTAAGTTCTCTGTATCTAGGAAGCCGCGATGTAACTATCACCTTGCTATCATCCGAGCGAAGCGGTTGTTTTTCCACTTTTACCACTCTGTCTTCTCAAAATCAACCACTCGACTTTTATGACAAAGCTATCAGAGCAGCGTCGCGGCTTCCTCTCAACCAGAGACCGGCGCTACGATGATAGTCTGAGTGAATCAAAATCTGTGTACACTAAAAAACAAAATTCTCATTCATTCAGCAATAGAAGATGTTGTGATATAAATGTATATCACATAAAGAAATATGATTCCCCTTCTCGTTTTAACCTGACGCATGGATCAGGCGGCTGGCCGTGCGGGGTTGGTGGCCTCACTGGAGAATGGGGTTTCGATTCGCGCAAGGTGATCTACCTTCGCAGCCCCATCCATTCGCAACAGACTAAGACATCTTTCATTGTTCTCACCCCAAGCGCGGCACGCCCGTGATGCGGGGAAAGCGCGGTGGACTTATAAAGTTTTTACCGCGCGGCACGCGCCGGACGCGCCGCAAGGCGCTATTCATACTAATCAACGCCAGCGCGGTACGCACGTGCGGCGCTGGCGTGGCGTTTGTGTATGAATGGCCCAACGCCTCGCCCACGCGGCACGCGCGTGACGCCCGCTCCGCCATGGCGGCGATGGCCGTAACGGCCTTTTAACCGTTTTCACTACTAAATCATCATCAATTTCATTTCGTTCCTTTATAATTAATTCCAATGCATCTTGGTGGTGAACGCATTTACAGAATTTGGTTGTTTGGAAAAGTTTTACCCGCTTCTTTCCGCTCTGCCGAGGCGTCGCCGCTGGAGTATTCATAGTCTCCGCAAGCGCTGCACGCTCGTCACGCGCTTGGAAAGTATTCATACTCTAACGCCACGCCAGAGCGGCGCGCCCGTGCCGCGCTGGTGTTGAGTAGTGAATAGCTCCAAAGAAATTTCATAGTCCACCAGCACAGCCATAGCGGCGCCGCCCAAACCACCATGGCGGTTTTACCGTTTCAATCAATACTTGCTTCTCGATTTGAGTCCACTCCAACATAAATAATTCGGGGACTATCCTGCGCTACCGCATACGCAAATGCAAGCCAGGAATTTTTGTGCGTGTCACAGTGAGGGCCTGACTTTTACTCGCACCGCCATGGCGGGGCCGCCGGAGATTTCTTGTCGCTTCGTTCCGCGCGTGCCGCGCGGTAAAAGTTTCATAGTCCATTGCTCGTCCCGCACGTCACGCGCGTGCCGCGCTTGCGGTGTGGACTATGAGAGATGCTTAAAGTTATTGCGCGAACTCTAAGTATCACACTGTACCGGTATCAGCAGTTGTGATGTTATTCACAACTCGGTGATTCTATAAATACCATACTTTGTTTCAATGAGCTTCAGTCTTCGACTAGCAGCAACAACTCGTCTGCTGGACTTGATCGAAGAAGCTCAAGACCCATACCGCTTCCTGCACTCTACGCCGCGGCCGTAAACGACCACCCGTCACCAACCTAAGACAAGGACGACGAAGACACCCAGCACTATACTTGATATCCTACTGACCTGCAGTTGTTTCACATCTGAGTCCGGCACAGACGTAGGAGAACTATCATGGTGTTGTGTACGGGACACAAACGGCGTGCAAAAGATTTCAAAGTAGTGCCACAGCGCAGGTGGCAGTGCAAAAGGTTCAGCGAGAATAGTGAGTAGAGAGGCGAGTGATTGGTTGCTCGGCGTCGTCGTAGTGGCGTGGCGTCGTGGCGTCGTTGTGCACGAACGGCGTTGCAGGAACTGGAGTTGTAGACGAAATCCAATCGAATCTCGAAAAGTGTGGCGTCAGGGGTTTATCGTCCATTACTGGATGAGGGATCGCCGCAACGCTGCTTGGCGGGAAAAATTGAGCGCGGGAAAACGAAAGGAGAGTGGCCATTGATCGCGCAATTTTTCCCGCCAAGCAGCGTCGCGGCGATCCCTCATCCAGTGATGGACGATATATAGCGCGGTGAGTGGTCTGTGATTGGCCGGTTTTCGCGCCTAAATCAAAACCCCACCCACATGGTAATCAGTCGATAAATCATCTGATATTTGATCTCCCATCACAACACATGGTGTCGGTTTGTTACTTACTTAAAATAAGAAGAACGATTGCTCTCATCATGACAGAGATGATTATGAAGGAATAGCCACTTCTGTGCATTACAAAATAAAAGGAGTGGTGTTAACGATACAGGAAAGAAAGCCATCTGGCTTGCAAAGTTTAGAATTGTCGTAATGATGCATGTAAGTGATGCCGGCTACGCCGGCATTCTACAGGGCCCTAGCGGCAGAAGCACGCGACAGACGGCAAGATGTGCTTTCCTCGCCGAGTATGTGAGATGCGATGATTTCTCCTCTTGGTGAGGGAGAAAAGACGTTAACCCACCTACCCTGACAGCTTTAAAAATCGCGTGCCTTACGGATTTGTGAGATGGTTGAGAGTACGGAGAGTAATGCCGAAATGTAATTTTTGACCGTTTTCGTGCGCTGTGCAAAGCAGTTGAACGATGTTAAGCTAGCATAATAACTGAAAAAGAGGTTCAGGGCTTAAGCTCCGAAAGTTTCTCAACTTGCTATCTGTTCCAAACCCTAGAGGCATGGGATCAACTGTATTTTTGTCTTTCAGGAAGCGAGCACTTGTTCTTTCACTTGGGGCAGCTCCCTTAAAAGTGGTGACTTTGTGGCATCTGTGTAGTGGCTTACGGCCGGTTTGGAGGTTATTGTTCGCTCGCGTTAAGCACCCCATTTACTACCAGCCAGGATATGCAGCCAAAGTGGCCACTTGGAGAGCAGCTGGATTCTACTTCTTTCCGTTTTCCGTATTTTCCAGCTCCAAACCCTCAAAATGCTCCGTTGAGAAAACTCAACATACATTTTTGTTAATCTATTCATCCTTCACAACTTCCACGATGACGATCTCCAAGAAGTCACCACCCAATTTTCTTCTCGAAATGTAAATAATAACCAATTGCTGTAAAACTTTTACCCATAACCGCAGTTGTCGCAGCAGGACACAATGTCGTCGGCTGATATTTCCACCTGAAACTCTAGAGCCTCAGAGCGTAGTCAAGTGTGTTGTTGCAAAGAAGTCGGCAGCGTTCCGTACCTTTATTTTTCCTTCTGACGCAATGCAGAGTCGGTCGGACATGGCCTCAGCCGAAGAAATAGCCCAACAAGACCCTGAATGTGCTTAGCATCGGAGAATTGTCAGACACTCTCGCCTTCTGTGCTTTATGGGGCCAGCAGTTAAAACAAGATCTCCATCGTTATTTTTTGTCGTGAGACACTCCAAATGCCGACTGTTTCCCGGTGTCTCATGAATACGCAGAGAGTGTCCTTACAAAACATTCCAGCAAGACACTTCACAAATAAAGGAACGCTCACCACAGTTTGCTTGATCACGAATGTACGTAAGCGACGGGCACTGAGGCCATTTTTCCCGAGCATCAAAGCTGAAACACGTCCAATTTTTTGCTCGTTATCCTTGAACGTCATCAAGATTACAACGTCCATTGGAGTCCCAGAGAAGAAGTATGCTAACTGCAAACCTCTCTGGAATGTCGCTGTTATCCAAGCCAACTTCATCAACCATTTCCTTCTGTTTCTCTTTTACAAACCTTACATCCATAACTCTCTTGTACAATGCCCGCCCAAAAGGTACTTTCTCGGCCTGTAATTGACTCGTTTCTACTGCGTTGAATGCAGCGTACCCTTCAGCAGCAATGCTAATACGTTCTACCTTAAAAAGCTGTTGATGCTTGTTCACATATTCCACCAGTGCCTTACCGCTTAGGACCTGCGCTTCGTGGGGAATCACTCGACTTCTGAGTGCATCTGTAATTTTGTTATCAGCAGTTGCACTTTTCTGAGATGGAATTCGCTACCACATGCCTACGGACTCGCTACCACCCAACATGGTTAGATTAGCATCGACGTTCCGTGAATGGCGAAAAAGAAGAAAATGGCGGTTCTCGAAAGGAATGCAGACTTTATAGTAGAACTTTAGGTTTTTTTAATCGCAGTATTAGGATGAATAGGGATGCTACATAAAACCCGAGGTCACTAACTAACAGCTAGCAGCTTTCCTCGCAGAAACGTCTCCAGCTATCTCCACAAGTCATACGAGAACAGAAAGTAAAACAAAAAATATGTTTGAAGGCAGCATACACGATCGTAAACGTTGTCAAGGTAGCAACGGAAACCTAACCGTACGGCTTGTATTGCCACTCTCACGCATTTTGAAGCATCAGAGACGAGTCACAACTATTCTACATCGGTGATAACCGAGCCCTTCCCTCAATTGCCGTCCCAGCTGTATTTGGCCTCCCCAACCGGAAACACATCGAATCACCGATCTTGATTGAGCAAACGATCAACAAGAGAAATAGCACAGCCAAGTGGTAAACAACGCGGGAGATCGTCTGATTTGATTGAGAGATCATATTTTTACGTGGTGGCCAATTGCTCCACTCTCTTGATTCAGTGCCGATAACACTGGATACTTTTGAGCCCAGAAAACGGATTGTCATCCGCTTCTCTAGACTTTTCTCAACGCAGATATTGTTTAGAGCTCTAGGTCTTTCATACTCTGTGAGAAACACTGAAGCAAATTTCATCCTGTATGCTGCCTTTAAGGTCAGAAAGTTTTTCCATATTTGATGACACTTGGGCTGTGAGATCTTCTCACCATCCGAGTCCGCTCCACTATGTGTAACATCGACATGGATCCTGAAGAGACTTTGCGTTCCTCATTAGAGGTTGGCGTAAACTCGGTGCACCTATGTTATAGCATATGGCACCGAGTTTGCGCCAACCTTCAACAGTAAACGCGAAGTCTCTTCCGGATGCATGCCGACGTTATGTATTCTTCACTTCCGCACTGCCGTTCAGTCCGCAAAGGGCGCTTGATTGCGAAATTGTGCTGCGGCGCGGTTGCGAGTATCCTCAGACAGGGATGTGGGATCACCCGGGCGGTGGGATCACCCGGGCACCAAGGGACAAAGGCGCCCGGGTGATCCCAAATCCCTGTCTGAGGATGTTCGCAACCGCGCCGCAGCAAGATTTCGCAATCAGGGTGCACTTTGCGGACTGAACGGCAGTGCGGAGGCGAACTGTACAATAGCTCTGAATTTAACATTTTAGATACTTACCAAGAATCGATTTCTCATCCTCAGCGGCCGATTCTGCCACAGCAAGGAAGAACGCAAGGAACATAAAGATCTGTGAAAGGAGGTTCAATATGTTGGAAGTTACCCTCGCTCGATCCGTTTTTGGGACTTTTTTTATGAAACGAAGATTTCCAGCTTTCTAAAGCCTTGTTTCCGTTGGATAAAGAAAATCTACTCACCATCAACGTGCTCTATTACGGAAACAAGTGACAGAGAGAGAACTGAGTTCTGGAATAGTCGTCTGAGATTCAGACGAACAAGCTATCAAGAAGCAAGTGATAAGAGGAGCACAGCTATCAATTCTTCAGGAAGCAACGTTCCACGTTATTTTTCCAGTGTAGCAACGTACGATACATAACAATCTTATGAGAGGAATGATGTCACGAGGCTGGTTCTTTTCAATAAAACCTCAATAAACCTTCGTGTTTCAAATTCATCGCACAGAATTCAGAGTATGGTGCAACCTAAGTTAAGAGAGTGACCTTTCGAGCTTCATTCAAAGAAGTGGAGAGTGGTCTTACTTTAGGTGATTAATTTCTAACGGCGGCGCTCCGCGACGTACTTGTGGGCATGCCTTACGGTGCGTTCACCATATAAACGGAATCTGGATAACACGTAATTACGTAGACAGACGCAGCAAAACGCACATATTTCGGGAAGTCTTGGGAGCATTCTTGATAAACTGCTCCATATTCGACAACCGTCTGCCCCTCCGACCCTTTGAGTTTCTCTTGAACTGCGCTCTAACAACTCAAGTGCATGCAACTGAGTAGTTTTTCAAGCTTCCCGGAGAAAACGGCTCCTGAAAAACCGCGGTCATCTTAAATAACCTCCTTCCCAAACTATGCGCCACATTTTCCTCCAAACTGATCAGCCCCGACTCCGTGCACCCAGTTTATAGTCAATTTAATTAAAACTGATTCTTCTCACACCATATACAGCCTACGCTGGAAAAAGTAAGCCGGGTGGGCGACAGCATCGCGCAACTTCAAGTGAATTTTTTTAGTCCCGCCGACGACATTTTAGCTTTTCTTCTCATATTTTATAACCGATTGGACTATTTACTGGCCGGAGAACTTTGAAAAATGAAAAAAGGGACTAGGAAAACTCACTTACAATCAGGGATGAGCGGAAAAATATTTTTGGAAACAGAAAACAGAAAATCTAGTTTGACAGAAAACAGAAAACAGAAAAAAATCTCAAAAAATGGGCAGAAAACAGAAAACAGAAAATTTTCAAAGATCAATAAAGCGTGTTCAGCGTACACTTAACGGATTTTTTCAGAACATTGAACTTTTTTTATACATTTTTCGAGTGAGCTATGATTCTTTTGTTGAATTTTCAAAAGCTTACAGTTGGCCAGAGCAAAGAGTATAGACGCTCAAGAAATGCAGATTATGGGTGAGATGAGATGACAAATGTTCATCGAACATTCCTTTTCCCAGGCAATAAAACTCGATTACTCTATGGTAAGCACAATACATATGCCTGCGCAAGGAGTACGTATTGAAGTCGGAGCGAGCTTTCCGTTCCTGAATGTACATAAATTGACACCTATTGCGGGATAACTGCTGGTTTGAACACTTTACTACTCCTCAGAGCTGAAAATCACGCCCGTACCGCGCGCCTGTGCCGTTAAAGTATAAATGATCTGACGCGCCGTTCGCTCTACCGTTGAGAGCCTCTCATACCTCTGTGGCAGAATTATCATCTGCCTCATAGGCTCACCATCAATTTCTAGGCTCTTCATCTTGACTGAATTCTGTGCCATCTACGTTGCAGTGAATTAAGACACGTATTTAGAGTTATACGTGCATCCCGTTCTACCAAAGCGGATACGCTGGGGAGCGGGTATTCGTTGAGGCTTGACTCTGAGAGAAATTGCCGCTGCGGCTCCGCGATAGCGTCGCTTTGCCGCGTACAGGCACCGAAGCGGCACTCTCGCGGAGCCATAGCGGGGATCCGACCGTACCGCTTCGGCTCCGCGATACGCAGCAGCGGCTCCGGGAGAGTGTCTGATAAGAAGTTATTTGAAAATTATAAGACAACTAGAGGGGGTCTAATTGTAAGAACAAAATTCGCACCCGCATTCGCTACGTCCTTTGTTTGATAAGGAAAGAGGGTACCGCCGCTTTTGCGCACAAGGAAACACGGAATGTACCTCAAACTTGGGTATATTGAAGCGGCGAAAATTTTGTTTTACCTCACAGGTCAGTGCATCGTACTCCATGCGGCTTCTCCGCTGCGTCCTGGCGGAGCCCACGCGGTTATACCACGGAGCCGCTGCGGTACTATCGCGGCGATGTCGAGGCTCAAGGCACGGCAGCAGAATCGTTTGATCACGGAGCCGCTGCGGCACTGTCGCGGAACTATCGCGGCAAAGTCGAGGATCGCGGTACTTTCCCGGCGCTGGCGCGGCAAATTTTCTCAGAGGAATGTGTTTCGTGCTTATTTAGTGGCTTGCGGGGTTCAGCCGACTTCCCAATGAGTGCCTTCATTTCGCTACATGAATCTGTCGCCAATTGAAGAATCCGCGAAGGTTGGTTGGTTTTGTTCATCTCGGCGAGTATCGAACCCGACCGTGTACAACGAATAGCATCGCTTCCTCCCACCACGCCACACGTGCCCTAATGGATAACCACTACAGCGAGATAAAGGTGTCTAGCGTGGTACAACTGCAGAGAGCCTGGGTAAAGTACACCCTAACCCTGTTGGCTTAGCTTCAAAAAATCCAGAAAAAAACAGTCCTGCTACAAATCGCGGTACACGTTTTTTTTCTGTTTTCTGTCCAATTTTTGCCTATCTTCACAGCAAACAGAAAACAAAGAAAAATGGCAAAAAATGGGCAGAAAACAGAAAACAGAAAATTCCGCACATCCCTGCTTACAATCCCCTTCGACCGCGCCGCGCGGCAAGTCACCTGGCTTACTTTTCCCAGCCTAGGCTGTACACCATTTCCGACCCTTTCAACTTAAAGCTGTCATCGCATTTTGACATCAGTCAGAACTCCTTGATGATCGTTTGCTTTGAAGGTAGCGAGTATGTCGCTTACGTTGTCCGTGTGTTTACAGCATTTATGAATATGAGCCCTGGATAACAGAACGATCTAGACGTAGAATGTAGTGTGCACGATGACTCAAAGATAAAACGAGTTCTGATAAACATTTTCAGCATTAGTGGCATGGTGTCATTCGCACCCTAGGTGAGTCCTCTCTTCGTGGTTGTAAGCGTATCAAGTTATTTCTATGATTTCCGTATTCGTTCTAGTCTGACGCATGGAGACGGAAAGGTATCCTCTGTTTCTGGGTGTGATTTGTTTCCGTTCGTCGCGTGCTTCTGCGTGCGTAAGCTGCGTCTCTTTCTCCCCACAATTTCTCGCTGTCTTTACCCTCGCTCCGAACAAGCGTGCGAGGAAGGAGAGAAAATCTGGCTCGGAACCAGGGGTGAGCGGAACAAAAATATGAAATTTCGGAAATCGGTTTTCGGGTTTCGGAACAAAAAAATTTTCTCGGGTTTCGGAAATCGGGCGCGAAACGGCTGAAATTGAGCGGAAATGCGGTTTTCGGAACGCGAAACGCGGAAAAATTTAGAAATCGTCTTATCTTTTCTCACGTCTCTGATGACCCGATATTTCCGCATTCCGCAGCGTTTTCTGCGGTTTTCGGAATGCGGAACGCGGAATGCCAAAAATGCGCGGAACTGCGGGTTTCGGAACGCGAAACGCGGAATTTCGCTCATCACTGCTCGGAACCAGAGGATAACATATACTATACGGAATTTGAGACACATATTTAGCAGTACCCTGATAACGCGCACCTTCTCCTAATGGCCGAAACATTGCCATTCTTAAGAAGGCTCTGTAATGGGGACATTGTTTAAAGGCAGTGGTCACGATGAAAAACGTTATCGAAAAAACTACAAAAATCAGCTTATATCAAAAACAGCTGAAAAACTATGAAGGTAGCGCGGTGAAAAACGGTCTAGAATTAGAGTTTCTAGGGCCCAAAGAAGCTAGTTCGTGCACACGTGCACAGCGATGACGAAACAGATCGCAGTCTCATGCCGAGCAGTCAAAAATTATCGACATTCAGAGGACGAAATAAATGCAAATTTAACGAATAAAAACAGTTGAATAATGAAAGCATCACTTCAGTCAATGTTTTTGACTAGATGTGTACATATATTCGAAGGTTCATTGATTGACATTCAATTTCAAGGTAGCTGATGTTCTTGATATAAGAGGTCATCGATGCCGATGATGTGGAGAGGGCTCGTCCACCATCAAAAGACAAGAAAGTTCAGGTTTCAAATTCGGCCCAAAACAGTGGTTTTTTCGCGATTTTTTCTTATAGGTCCTACTACTCGAGACCCAGGAAAGGATTTGGAGAGAAAACGACGACAAGCATATTTGATCGCGACCACTGCCTTTAACTAGTATTTCAATTGCATAAGATGTGGCGAAAGTTTTTACTAGGCAACCTTGCCATGTATGGGCAATTGAGAGCCTGTGGATATTTCTTAGTCGATTCTGATACGCACTCTCCGAATCTTTCATTGGATTTGGTAACGGGGCTCAGTTTAACAAGTTATTACTGGTTAAAGCTACTAAGTTTCAATTCATAGTTTTCGTAATTCTCGTGCACAGGGTTCGGCACGAAGTGTGGACAAGGCTAAATTTTCTCAGACCCTCCCACCTTTGAAAGTAAACTTTTGGCGATTTTCTCAGACCCCCTCCCACAAGCGTTAATATGTCAAATTTTTGGCAGTTTTCTCGGTCCTCCTCTCAGGAGTGTGAATTGTCTGTTTTTCGTAGTAAACTTGAAATAAAAGGAACATCTAATTCCAAAAGATGTATAATTTGAAGAAGAACAACCATTTCAAAAAAAAGACAAGATATTAACATTGAAGTAGATTACGGACGAGGCTTCTCTTGACGGATTACATGAAGCTGCCTGCGTTTCTGAAAACCTTAGCTAAAGTAAGGGTTTTGATTATAGATGCGTTCACGCCGGAAGTTTACATTTTTGCAAGGTGTGAGTCAAGAGAATACAATGATGGAGTCCAGCGTGGTCGATTAACCCTGTATACCCACTTTCACCGTCCAACATAGATGCTGAACACCGTTACAGTATAAGGCGTCACACTATTCTCAGGAGTGGTCCCGCTGGAATGGGGCATTTTCGAAATTTAGGGGTGACGAGAGTAGGATATTTGAGTCCAGCGTGGTCGATTTAACCTGTATACAATCTTTTACAGTCTCACAAGGGAACCACAATAGGTCATAGTGACCATTCCAAATGAAATGTGCTTTTATAGAACCATTTTCGGACGAAAAATCCGAACATGCCCATCGTAGCTGCCTAGACCCACTCTGAAAAAAGTTATAGGCATTTTTTCTCTGATTTTCGTACCTATTGTACCCTCCAAAAAGCGCATTATTTTTGAGAAAATCCGGAAACGGACCTCATAATCGTGTTCAGCGCCCAAAACTACCCCACGAAGCAAAGTTAGGTTGAAGGAACATTTTCCAAACTTTGCCCAGACTAACAGCATTTCGGACTTGTGCTGATTTTTGGTTGGGCGTTTATTTATATCAATTAGAGGGCAATCGAAGCGTTTTAGAAAAATATTCCAGATTTGACTAAAAATTCGCTCTGGGGGGTTATTTGGGGTGCTGATCACGAATCTGAGGTTCATTCATCGATTTTCAGGAGTTTTCGACTGTATTCGTTCACAGATTCCCATCGGGGGAGAATTTGATGGCAAATCGCGACTTTTGACGATTTCCGGAGTGCTTCTATGGAATATGCTCAAGTTATTTCTCTGGGGGTTATTTGGAGTGCTGAACACGAATCTAATGTCGATTTAGCGATTTTTCCCAGCTCACGGTAGATTACGGTGGGTATACGGTAGTTAGGTCAAAGTCTCAGATTTGTCTCAAAGTTTCTATGTGGGGGTTATTTGGGGTTCTGAATACGAATTCGATGTCCATTTGTCGATTATCGGAATATTGAGGTAGGTTTTACCTCCTAATTGGCTTGTTACCTACCGTAACCTACAGTAAACCTTACAAATTTGGGCAAGCAAACCCCAGATTCGTGTTCAGCACCCCAGATTACCCCTACATACGTTTTTAGCGAAATCAGGAGAAAAATTTAAAAACACCCTAAAAATTCCCTGGGGGTACCCTTACCTTGCCGCGAAGCTTTAAAAAACGCTCATAACTTTTTTCAGAGTGGGTCTAGGCAGCTGCGATGGGCATATTCGGACTTTCGTCCGAAAATGGTTCTAGAAAAGTACACTTCGTTTGGAATGGTCACTATGACTTATTGTGGTTCCCTTGTCAGTGTAACGCCGAAGACCGCTGCATAGGAAGCGGAACAAGGTAAAAAATAGTCCTTAAACCTAGAGTAGGGTTTTAAAACACCTGTAACCTAACTTCCTATGAGCTACCCCGGGTTTGAGCAAAACTAAGAAACTAGGTTCGTAACCCTACCGAATGAAACCTTACTCGCTCCCAGAGGACGCCTTACAAAAAAATTTACTAGGTGTAGACATTTGATGTTTTGAGCATAAATGTCCACACCTAGCCAGTGCATTTAGGTGTGGACATTTATGTTCTAAACATCAAATGTCCACACCTAGTAAATTTTTCTGAAAGGCAACTCCTGAAGTCGGTTATGGTCTCATTCTGTTGGGTTACAAACCTTGTTTCTTAGTTTTGCTCGAGCCCGGAGTAGCTTACTTAGAAGTGAAGCTACAGGTGTTTTGAAACTCTACTCCAGGTTTGTGGACTTTGACATTTTTTACGTTTTTTTTTTTACTTTGTTCCGCTTCCTATGTAGCGGTCTTCGGCGTTACACTGAGACGGTAAAAGATGGTATATCGGTTAAATCGACCACGCTGGACTCAAATATCCTACTCTAGTCACACCTAAATTCCGAAATTGACGACTTCCGGCAGGACCACGCCTGAGAAAAGTGTGAGGCCTCACACTGTAGCGGTGTTCAGCATCTATGTTGGACGGTGAACGTGAGTATACAGGGTAGATCGACCACGCTGGACTAGATCATCGTAATCTCTTGACTCATTCCTTGCAAAAATGTAGACTTCCAGCGCGACCGCACCTGCGACAGGTGTGGGCCACAAAGAAATGTGCTTTTCAGCGTCCATCTTAGAAGCTGAAAGTTTGTATACAGGGTTAATCTACCACTCTCGACTCGAATATCTTATTTTCGTGACCCTTACTTTGCAAAAAAATGTGAGAGAAAAAATTAAGCACCTTGCGAGATCGAATCCGCGTAGTGTCTTTCGTGTATGGGTGGGTTTCGGGGAATGAAATTCGAAACGTTACCAGATTTGATGACGCTTTCTCCAACTAGCAAGTGTTTTTGCCATGTCGTGTCTGGCTAATGTTGAAGCACTCATCTGCGTATCTAGCCACATACTAAAGCGTGTTTTCCATACATTTAAAAATACCTGTTCTTCTCTGAAAACATATTTATTTCTTTAGTACATCTCGTCGTCTTCGCCTTTGCCAATAACTTTATTCATCGCATCCACTCTTTTCTTCCGCCCAATTTCGTAGCTTCCAATCTGTTCTTATTTGCAATTCAGTACACAACTATCCAGGATACACGTCCAGAACCTATGTGCCTTATATTCAACCGTAGGAGAACCTCTACTATAACTTTAACATTTTAATTGGACGGTATTACCGAGTTATTCGCAGAAAATTATTTCAAAACAGTGTACCTACTACCCCGGTCAGAATGATTCACGTGGTCTCCCGGTAGAGCTCAGTCCCCCCTCCCTCCACAATTACGCAGCTCAGACCCCCCGGTGTGGATATCCACACCCCGCGCCGAACCCTGCTCGTGCATCGAGCGACTATTTGCCTATTGAACAGTAGCACAACAGTGACAGGAGCAGAAATGGTATTCATGCTTACAGAGTCCGAGCGCGGAGCTCCCTGTATGAAAATGGGGAGGACTTGGTGGGCGCTCGTATTAAGAATGCTTGTCGAAATGTCGTATATTCGAACATTCATAAAATCTTCTGTTAAAGTCGGAACACCTCGCAGGACTATTTCTTCCTGTCCAGTAGGGCAGTGGAAACATTTTCAGTCCACAATACGAAGAAAAAATTCCGTTCCTGATCATGGAAATTGCATGGGGGGGTGCCCCCATGGAAGAAAAATCAGAAAGAAATTCTTGGAATCAAACCAAGGCAACCTCTTCTGGAGGCTGGTCCAGGAAGAACTCTTTGTTCTCGATCAAGACCCCGATTCACTGAAATTACTCGAGAGAGCGGTGGTGATAACCTTATGGAGCCACTTCATAAGCCAACATTCTTCTTCTTCTTGTTTGCAGCCACATTGAGGATTTTGTCATAGGTTGAGAAACTGGGCGACCAGCATCTCTTAGAATTTTGGCTGCACAATAGCCGCTAATTAGCCCACCAGGCTCCGCAGAGGCTCCTGGTGGGCTATTTCCCGGATATTTCGCGGCTATTTCTAGGCTTCTCACAGAACGAACAAGAAGTAGCCGAGAAATAGTCGAGCTATAACCGAGGAATATTCAGAAGTAAACGAAATTAACCAAGACTCAACCGTAGCCGGCTCGCCGAGCCACCATCTGGGGCCGCCAGCGGTTGGTCGGGGCCTTCAAAGGGTGAACGAGGTCCAAGTACCTCAAACTTGGGTTGGGTATTTGAAGCGACGGAGGTGCTGACATCTGAATTGTGCCTCTGGAATGCTCCGAATATCTACCTGGAGAGCATTATTTCTCGGCTATATCGCGGCTATTTCGCGGCGAGCATTATTTGGCGGCTATTTAGCGCCTATTACGCGGCAAGCAGGCATTTCGCGGCTATTTATCGGTCAAAACTCTCAGAGAACGGATCCGTGCATAAGTCCATTACGGTCAGCGTGGTGGGTCTCTCCGGACATTTTAAAAGGTGTGCAGAATCATGGACGAGGCAGCCGCAGTCCGGGCAAACATCTGATTTGCTGCCGTCTATTTTGCTGACGTAGGACATAAGCATGGTAGAATGACCACAGCGCAGCGATGCCAGGGTGCACCTGGCCCTTCTTCCGAGTTGAGCCTCGGATGTGCAGACTTGGGGCGGCACTACCCCCAATATGGGATTAATAACCGCCTTTTCCAGACGGCACCGTACGAAATGAGTATGCTCCTCGCGCAATAGACGGAGTCGTTCTTGCTGTGAGTCGTGCCATCTTTGCACACTGACTTTGCTTGGAGCATCGGCGAACGGCTTTCTGATGTCTCTTTCTCTTAAGGGGTTTAGCAGCCTCTAAGAGGGGTGGTTTGGTTGTTTGACAATGTTGATGAAAATTTGTTGCGCCTAGAGCTGACAGTGCTCCCTTACTGGTAATAAGCGGGTCTCAGCACGCTAGCGATCGACTGGCGAACTTCTTGCACATCACGTGGCGATTCGAAGAGCTGCATTCTGTACGCGTTGCATCTTAGTCCAAGAGGATTCCGAAACTGAATGCTGCCAAACTGATGCGGCGTATTCTAGTGCAGGCTGGAGAATCGCCTTATACGTTGTAATAATGATTTCTTTGCTACTTCCCCATGATGCACCGCCCATAGCTCTAGGCACGTTAAGCTTCGCTGAAACGATAGCATGTTTCTGTTCCGTGTTCTTTTGAAAATTGAGCAGGAACTGCGGTTGCCGATGGATCGAGCACGAGACCGAGAAGTTTTGGGAAGCGGACCGCAGGCTAACGATCTCCATTCCAATCGTCATACGGATGTGCGCTGTGTTCAGATGGGTCCGTTATGAGTACAGATACCGATCTTCAGCACTTTGCGGTCGAAAAAGCTTTTCAGTGTAATCAAGTACTCGTTAATCTTAGCGGCGGCCACATTTATGTCCCGATCACGACAAAAGACGGTCATATCATCAGCTTAAGCGACCACCTTGATATCTTGAGGAGGGGCGGGCATATCTTCGAGGTACAGACTGAAGAGAGCAGGCGACAATACGCCGCCCTGTGAGACTCCAGCTGCAATCGGAATGTGTTTGAGACATGATTCTGGAACATCACTCTAGCCCGTCTTCCATTCGTGAATGCAGCTATCCAGCGCTTTTGCCATGGCGGGATTAATGACTCCAGTAAGTTGTTTAATGAGATACCAAGACTCACTGTGTCGAAAGCCTTGGTGAGATCCAAGGCAACTGCTACAGTTCTCTGTAAGCCAACATTATATAATACAAATTTGAAGATAATAAACCTTTTATTATTATTATTATTATTAATTATTACACAAGCGAGAGCTTATGTGAAGGTATACAGATACAATTCAACAACGCAGTGTCATGATTATTAAGCATTTTATTCAGCATTGCTCCTGCAACGACTTCAACGACGTTATGCAGTCCCGGAGAATCAGTGCGAGCTTGTCCGCTATCTTTTTCTGGCCCTATCGGCCTCGCTGTTCATGGACTTTCCGAATTCAACAAGGAGAATTGAAACAACCTTTGCCCTTGAGAAAGCCGTGACGATCGGATGATATTCATGTTCCTTTTTGGCGGCATGGGCCGCGTGGCATGCACTCTATGTCAACTGGGGATCACTGATTAGTGGTCAAACTGTGCTGACAGCCTCTCAGGCGTTCGCCGTTGTGTACAGGGCACGAATGAGATGTAACCTCACGCAATTCTCTCTGTAGAAATTCAAAATGGCAGAGATCGCCCCTCGACGACTGGCTGTCGCCCATCCACATGGTGCCGTAGACAGTCCATCCGCGAAAGCGCAGTTCCCGTGAATATTCCATCGGAGGATCTCCATCCCCGATTCCGCGATCACATTCTACCAACAGTCCACGAACCTGACTTCGCCGTCCCAGTTAAAGGCAGTGTCCACGATGAATCTCGTTGTCGAGATTTTTAGTGTGAAATTCTAAACGGAGGACGCCGGAAGGGATAGGTGCGAAGAAAGCTGCGAAAACGGGTCAGATTTCGTTAAAAACGGCTTTGAAATTTATCCCGTTGCGCCTACCTATCCCGGTCCGCCCCCTCAATGTGAACAAATGAACACTCAGATTGACTTACTTGACTTAATCGGTTGGCTTTCGCCTGACGCGGTCATTCCGCATCTTCACCGAGGTGTGCCGTCCTAGTAGTCAGCCGTGTCCATTTTTCACGGTCTTCAGCCACAATTTGAACACATTCCATCCAGCTGTCACTATTCCATTTCCTGCGAAACGAAACATCGCGCCTGAACTGTCTTTCGATGCCGAGTGACTTTAAATCCTCTTTAACCACATCCGTCCAGAACTTTCGCCTACGCCCAGGTGGCCGTTTCCAGACAGGATTTGGAAGCATTTTTAAAGCGTGTTGTACGAGACGATCCGGCGTTCTTCTTAGTATATGCTCGAGCAGTCGAAGTCGACTTTCCATTGCTGCTTGAGATGGCGTTAGGAGATGCTGGCACCTCCCTCGTGTCAAGCGTTGATGTACTGCGTCGATTTCCTTGTAAAGGTCTTCGTTATGGCATACACGCGGCCAGAAATATCCAAGCAAACGCCTAAAAAGCTTCCTCTCCGTGCAATCCAACCTTTCCATCTGCGTTTTCGGTGCTGCCCACGTCACCCCACCCCGTACATCATGATAGGGCGAATAGCGGATAGGTAGACGCGCAACTTGACTTCCTTCGCGATGGTGGTAGACCACAAACACTTGGTTAGAGAATTGAATGCAGACGTAGCTTTCGCATATCGTTGTCGAATATCCGCTGCATAACTACCATCGTTCTTCAGCAAACAGCCCAAATAACAGAAATCGTCCACCAGTTCGATACGTTGTCCGTCCACACAAACTCCAGTTGAAGGCCTCTGAGAGACCCACATCTGCTTGCATTTGTCGGGACGAAGACGAAGTCCATAGACTGCGGCATACTTCGAAACGAGGTTCACAATCCTTTGCAGTTTTGCGTTGTTTTCAGCGAATAACACAATGTCGTCGGCGTACTCCAGGTCGACAAGGGAGCGTCTTGATGGTGTTAGGATCACATCCGCAGGAAACTGTTCTGCAACTCTACGCATGATGTCATCAACGGCGAAGTTGAAAAGAAAAGGTCCTGCAACGGCTCCTTGCCTTACTCCTGTTTTCACCTCGAAAGCTGACGTAAATCCGACAGGTGTACGAACTGCCGCTGTTGTTCCTTTGTTCATGTCCTCGATTAACCGAACATACTTTTCCGACTCCATCTGCTCGCACAGCATTGAGCAATCGATCACGATGAGGAGAGTCGAACGCGGCTTCAAAGTCCAAAAAAGCAAGCTGTAATGGCTTCGAAAACCGCTGCCACGATTCAATTACTTTCTCACGACGAACACTTGGTCGATGGTCGATCTTCCAGGTCGAAAACCGGCTTGCTCATCTCTGGTCGTTCCTTCACGATGTTTGATAAGTCGCTCGAGAATGATACGTTCTAAAACCTTGTACATGACACGAAGTAGAGAGATTCCTCTGTAGTTCTTAGGATCCGTGACGGATAGCTTCTTGTGAAGAGGTACGATGATCGCATGTCTCCACGAATCGGGTATCCTTTCGCTCATCCATATGGCACGGTTGGTGTTGGTCATTTCACGAATCCCAGACGGAGGAAGAGCTTTCAGCATTTCAGCAGTGATGTTGTCATCTCCACCTGCCTTTCCATTCTTCATTTTCCGGACACAATCCAAAACTTCAGACTCAGTCGGCGGTTCCTCACTGACATCGTAATGTGCTCTCTGAACATTGGTAGTGTTCAAGACAGGAGAACATCTCTTCATCTTCCCGCTATACTGTCGCAGCAACGTGTAGGCTTTCTTCGGATTCTTCTCCTCCCAAGCCTTTTCGACCTCCTTAGCTCTACAAGTCCACTCTCGTTCGCGGTCACTTTGAAGCTGCCGACGCAACTTCCTCCTCAGACGCTTCTCCTCCACGAAGTTTCCTGCAGATCGGAGAGCACATACTCTGTTGTAGGTAGATGTTGTTTCTTCTGAGACGAAGGCGAACTTCTTCTTAGGGCTGTACAACCGAGTGCCTCTTTCGAAGCGTCCTGGATGCACTTGACAAAAGAATCCGCGTCGCAAAGTTTCTTCTTAGTCCGTACTCCGATGTGAATAGAAACGCGTTGTCGGAAATTCCTTCTGCACTCTTCATCTCTGAGACTTGTAATGTCAATCCTCTGGAGAGGCTGAGCCCCTCGCTTCCTCTTATGAATCCTCGCAGTGAAGTTCAACAGAACAGGACGGTGATCCGAATCGAATGTGACATCACACACAGCTCTAGATCTTCGAATGTCCGATACTGGAATATTCCTCGTCAGGACATAGTCAAGCTGTAGTTTCAAAGTTGTCATCTTCCGCTTCCGCTGCTCTTCTGGAGATAGCCGGGTTGGTCCTCGCCACGTAAGTTGATGGCGGCGACGATTCCTCTTGAATGTCGATGCAATAATCAGACCACTGCGTTCACAAAAGTCGACAAGGCGGTAGCCATTGTCCGATGTTTGCTCCACTGGGTAGAACCATTTACCGAGTACTTTCGGATTCCTGATCAAGTCCCATCTTCGCATTTGCGTCAATCCCCACGACAACAGCATGTTGACAAGGTATCCTGGCCAGCAACGTATTGAGTTCCTCATAAAACGCATCCTTCGAATTGTCTTCGGCGGTTTCAGTGGGCGCATGAGCACTCACTATCCACAGAGATTGAATCCCTCTGTGATCCCGCAGTCGTACGAATGCATTCCGGACACGACGTTGAGCCGAACTCCTTGACCATACCATTGAAAGCCTTCCTTACAGCTATTGCACAGCCTCCCACTCTCTCCTTTATCGTCAGCGTTACCGCAGTAGATGGTGTACTCTCCGGACGCTGATGACGGGTCTACCTTGAGGCGGGTTTCCTGCAAAGCAGCAAACGGTGCATGGAAATAGCTCAGAAGTCTGGATAGCGCAGTTTTTTGGATATCACTCGACAGCGATCGACAGTTCAGGGTGGCGAAATTGTGGCTTGTGGCCAAAGACTCCATGACTCCCTAGGTACGGATCCTAAGGTGTTATGAACCAGAGGCCTTAGTGTGCCGGACGGCGACACCTTTATGCAATGTGCGGGATTATTTCGCGATATAGTTGTGCACGCTATATCGCTCGAACGTTCCCTGTGTACACTCAAACGTCTGCTGGGTTCAGTAGAAGCAGGGGCACCAACGAGCAGGTACCAACAGACTTGTATACACACCCCCGAACACTCAGATTACAGGAACGATCAAGTCAAGGAAGTGCTGATGAGTGAGCTGATCACTTGTTTGCACTGATATACATCATCCTTCATAGCGGTCAATTCCTCCACGCTCAAAAAATAACTCGAACAAGGGAGGGCCTATTTTGGCTCAAAAACGTGGCTTTCGCCTCCTTTCTATGCATGCCTTGCTCTACTGGTCACGAGACCTTCCGTAATTCGTGGAGATATCGAAAAAGAAATCTATCGTGAGCACTGACTTTAACCGTCTGCCCGCCTTATGACGTCATCACTCAAGTTTTGTAGCGCTGCTTCGTATATCTCGTATGTGATGTGGTTGTTTGTACGTGTTGAGTAATGTTAAGGAGCACTGGCTGGAGCGAAATCAGTTTTTTCCTACAGAGGATCACTTCGCAAACTTTTGGCGGTAAACACAAAATTTGAATTGAGTTTTTGAAGAACCAAAGTTTTATGTAAAAATTTAAAAAAAGAATATTTAAAAAAAATAAAAAGCTTTCCAATGAAGCTAGAAAACGGTGATGAGATTTCAACTTTATTGTTTAGTACTGCTTTCATACGATTAGATTAGATTTTTGAACATTTATTACCATGTTTTCTACACCAGAAAACACGAAAAGTGCAAAAAAAATCTGATACCATTTTAGCAATGAAGTTCTCAAATTTTTTACGTGTTTTCAATCATTGATGTCCCAAAAAATTGGAACTTTCTCCAGCAACACAACATCTCTTTTCCGTTTATGACTGGAATCTGAATTCGTTCATCGCAGAAAGTTTTTATATTTTTAAAGCAGCTTCATCGGACAGGCTAAAAACTGATCAGAGCAAGCAAAGGTTTCAAAAACAGCACCCGCTGACTTTCTTCGTACGTATTGTTTAACTCTTTTTCTCAGTCCTCTTAGGTAGGTGAAATAAAACGCATGGTGCATTAATCTGTAGACAGGACAATATGATTCTAAGGTATAATCACTTCAAAAAGAAATATGAGATTTTTTCGTTTTGCGAGAACAAGTCCATAATCCACATTGAATCAAAACAGGAGGGTTCGGAAAAATACGGATAACTTTGAAACATGAATGGTGTGAGACTGCTGTGCGGAGAAAGACTTCGAATTTCCTGCCTGAACGCTTCAGTGCCGCAAGATTTCGAAACAGCGTTCTGTAGAGCTGTTCATCGACCTGGAGAGCCGTGGACATCTATATTTGACGTTCCGTAGACATCCAACCATATCTGCATTGAGTTTCAGCAGTCAGAGTTTTTGCTGGTCTATGGAATGTTAAGTAGACTGTCGGCCCCTGTTCAACAGCACACCGGCACGCCACCGCGTAGCTCAGGTTGTTTGCCAGCTATGACTTATTTTCGGCGGAACAACGGCCTGTAGACAACGGCGAATGTCTGAGCTTGTACACAGGCATTCAGGCGCAGTTTTTAATATAATAGAAAATACTTCAAAAAGTTCTCAATTTCTGAGTCTTCTGAACGCTGCGAAAATGAAGCAAATCAATCGTTCCAATGATAGAAAAACATCGTTTTCCCCGTTTTTGCAAAGGATTGCACGAATATTGGCAGTGTAGGGAATCGAGATCCTGATCGCCTGCCTATAACCTCCGCTTCCTACCTGCTCCTCCATCCGTCGGTGTGGAGCTAAATAGAGGTGAAAACTTCGAGCCAATGACTTATCTCCATTAACACAGACCTCCGCTTTAGGGTTATTTATTGCTGGATATGGTGTGCTCAATATAAATATACCTACTCAACTTGCACGAAATGGTAAAGTCATCCCAAAATCAATAGCTAACTAGCAGATTACAAGGTAGTAACTTTAACGAGTAATAACTTGTTAATTTGGGAACCGTTGCAAAATCCAATGACAGAATTGGAAAGAGCGTGTCCGAATCGAGCGAGAAGCACTAAAAGATTTTCAAAGGCCCATACATGGGTTACGAGGTTCCCTAGTGAGGCTGTTGTGCTTCTCTTTGCCTGCCTCGAAGCAGTTCAGTTTTACACTGTTTCTATTTGTTCATAAACCAAACATGGAAACCAAGGGGCTCATCTTTGTCGGAAAGAGTCGCATATGACACCAGTCAGAATTGCACGATGATCGATCGCTTTGAAGGTAACATCGGCATGGAACGTGAAGAGACTTTGCGTTCACTGTTGAAGGTTGGCGCAAATTCGGTGCACCTATATTATAGCACATGACACCAAGTTTGCGCTAACCTTCAACAGTGAACGCGAAGTCTCTTCGCGATCCATGCCGACGCTAGCATGTACGGTGTCCGTGTGCTTACAGTATATATGAATAGAAGTTCTGGATAACAGAACGGTCTAGACGCAAAATGCAGACGTTTGCTCGGGTATTTCTGGCCGCGGATATGCCACAACGAAGATCTCTACAACGAGGTTGACGCCTTACATCAACGTTTGACACGAGGAAGGTGCCAACATCTCCCAATGCCATCTCAAGCGTCAACGGAAGGTCGTCTTCGTCTGTTGGGGCATATTTTAAGAAGACCGCCAGATCGTCTTGTTCAACACGCTCTAAGAATGCTTCCAAGTCCTGTCTCGTAACGGCCGCCTGGACGTAAGCGAAGGTTTTGGACGGATGTGGTTAAGGAGGATTCGAAATCACTCTGCATTGAAAGGCGATTCAGGCGCGATATTTTACTTCGCAGGAAGTGGAATAGCGACCAATGGATGGATTGTGTTCAAATTGTGGCTGAGGACCGTGACAAATGGACACGGCTGACAACTAGGACGGTACACCTCGGTGAAGATGCGGAATGACCGCGTCAGGCGAAAGCCAACCGTTTAAGTCAAGTAAGTCAAACATAAAAGGTAGCGATAGAACCAAAAATAAATTATAAGGTACTTCTGAAACGGCTACACAGACGTTTTTTTTCTTCCACCTCAACTAACGGTGTTTCTGAAAAGGTTCAAATCCGTTGTTGCGTTTGGCCTACCGGCGGACCACGAGGTTTGTATTCAAGGCTAGGGTAGGTCCACGATTTAATCATATTTAGGTTTGTAAGTTCCTTCTTGCGGCGGAGAAGTCAATTCTTGAAAAACATGTCCCACCGGTAAGACACGTGATCTTGAATGGGTTAATGGGTTGTTTGCTGAAGATGTCAATGTGGCGGTCCGTTCGTCAAACCTCCTCTCCGCCTAATACTCCGCCCTCCTGCCACGCTGTGTCGGCTCCTGACGTCATCGAGACCACATGAAGACCGATGTAACAAAAGCGATCGCGGTTACTGTGTTGGAGATGTCAAAATCTGTCAGATTCTGGACGGAGTATATAGAATCCAGTGCGACGCTGTCCAGTGTGACGCAGAGTTTTACATCGCGAAACAAGTAGACCTCTACGCTAATGGCTTGATGAACACATGAGAGCGCTACGAACTTCTCAATCCTACCCGAACAGCGCGTCCTCAAGACACAGGCGTCCTCAAGACACAGGCACAATTTAATATTACCAAGGAACTGGGAAACGCCCACTCTCCGTCTCATGTTCGCCGAAGCAGGCTCATAGCCGATCAAGGGAGCCTGGCTGCTAGGTGCACGGTCGGACGTGATTGGACGGGGCGAGTCTGTTCATTACAGGTTTGGACCTCCTTGCAGATTTGACTAATGCACTACTCGACATCGACTCCCTCTCTTGCTTTTGCAGTGCTGGATATACTTAGTATCCAAATCACTCCATTTCGGATATCCGACCGGATATCCGAGATTCCGATAATCCGATATCCGAAAATTTGAAAACACTCATTATCTGAATCGAACCAATATCCGGGAAGTTTAAAATCGGCATTATCTGAATCGAACCATTATCCGAAGTGTCAAAAATTTGGATAAAATCGGATAAAATCGGATAAAACGAATAAAAATCGGATAAAAACCGGATAAAACGGATAAATTTTGCGTAAAAACGGATAAAATCGGATATAACGGATAAAAATCGGTTCATTTTAGGTTAAATGTAGTAAACCGGTCAACCGGTTAAATGTAGTAAACCGGTCCATTTTTTATATCAACTATTTGACTCACTTTTGTTTCCTCACTCGTGTAATTTATGTATATGTCCATTTCTCGTAGCTACTATTCAACCCATTTTGTGCGTGTGTGTGTGTGTGTGTGTGTGTGTGTGTGTGTGTGTGTGTGTGTGTGTGTGTGTGTGTGTGTGTGTGTGTGTGTAGGTGTGTGTAGGTGTGTGTATGTATGTATGTATATATGTGTGTGTGTGTGTGTGTGTGTGTGTGTGTGTGTATATCTGTGTGTGTGTGTATGTGTGTATGTATATATATGTGTGTGTGTGTGTGTGTGTGTGTGTATATGTGTGTGTGTGTGTATATCTGTGTGTGTGTGTGTATCTGTGTGTGTGTGTGTGTGTGTGTGTGTGTGTGTGTGTGTGTGTGTGTGTGTGTGTGTGTGTGTGTGTGTGTGTGTGTGTGTGTGTGTGTGTGTGTACCTGAGGTTTGTTCCGATAATATCCGAAATTCATCCGAAATTATCCGACGGATATCCGTATCCGAATCATTGGAAAAAATGGCATTATCTGAATCGATCCAACATCCGAAAATTTGAAAAAACGCGTTATCTGAATCGAACCAATATCCGGTAAATTTAAAATGGCATTATCTGAATCGATCCATTATCCGAGGAATTACCTTCGGATAACAAGTATAGTGCTGGATGAGGCATCGCGATAATGACATAATTCCCCCCACTCTGCGCTGCTATTGATACGATGAGCTCACCTCCTTTGCTACTGCGACAGATAAAGGCACAGTCCAAGCTCAGGGACGAAATCTGAGTGTTCCACATAATTGAAAAGTGGACCCACCCTATACAGTATATCGTTTCCGTTTTCGTTCTAGTCTGACGCATGGACCAGGTGGCTGGCCGTACGGGGATGGCAGCCTCACTGGAGAATTGGGTTCCGATTCGCGCAGGGTGATCTGCCGTCGCAGCCCGATCCATTCATCAGACTAAAATAATTGCGCAAACTCTTCTTGGGCATCGAATAATTTCGAATCATCCAGAAAATCAATCTTTCTCTCCAGAGTCAGGATGGTTTGAGCTGAATTCGGTTTTCAGGCATCAGGTTAGAAATAGTCTTCTCATAATTGATGACAAAGTAGAATTCAGTGCATTCACAAAAATCAGTTTTTCAGGAAATAAGTCGACTAATAGTCGAAGTCGACAATTTTTTGCGAATAATTGATAATAGTGGTTCAATGAATGCTTCTTCTTATTCTGCAGCCTCAAAGTGGTTTTTGTCATAGGTTGAGGAACTGGGCGGCCTTTACAGGAATCGTCCAAAGGTCCATTGTTGATAAGGAGGTAGGTAAAACGAGTGCGCCGTGTCGTGTCCGGGACCACCAAAGTCCGGGCATGCGCCTGGTCGGCTGCTGTCGATCTTGTTGACGTAGAACATGAGCAGAATATAGTGACCACAGCGCAGCGAGGCAAGAGCACATCTGGCTCGCCTGCCGAGTTGAGACCCTGACTCGCTAACCCGAGGCGGCACTGCTCCTAAGATAGCGTTCACAGCCGCCTTCTCCAGATATCCTCGAACAAACTGGGTGTGCTCCTCACGCAGAAGACGAAGCCTTTCCATGTTGGAGTCGGCCCACCTCTGTACAACAACTTTGCGAAGAGCATCTACGAACGGCGTCCTACTCAGAAGAATTAAAACAAGTTACTTCTAACATAAAATGCCGGAATCAAGTTACCTGTAACATATCTGAGCCGATATAATTTACTTGCGACTTATCTCAGGTTATTTAGGTTACATGTAACATATCGGCGGTACACTGAGTACGGTACGCCTCTTAAATGTTATATGTATCTTAAATGACCTGAGATAAGTCGCAAGTAACTTACATCGGCTCAGACATGTTACAAGTAACTTGTTTTTGGTTTCTGAGAGGACACTGTGTCCAGTGCGTCTCCAATGTGTTACATGTAACTTAAATGGCACAATATAAGTCGCAAGTAAATTAAATCGGCCGAGAAGATGTTTCCAAGGGGAATGTGCGACGCACTCGCGGGGTCAGGCTTACGACTGGCGTTGCTGTTGGTTCAATTACCCAATTTTGAGGTATCTGACCCCACACCAGCAGGGAAGGCCCCGCACAGCATATTTTTGCGTAGTGTGTGTTCTGGGAGGCGCTTTCTGCGTCGCGTGTCGTCTGCGTCACGTGATGGCCACCCATGGTGAAACTATAGAAGTAAGTTACATGTAACATAAGTGTAACTTACATGCAGTATAAATTTAAGTTACATGTAATATAAATGTATGTTACATGCAATATAAATCTAAGTTACTTGAGACATTCAAGTAAGTTACAGTTATGTTACAAGTAACTTGTCTTGATTTTTCTGAGTAACCGACCTCTCTCTAATGGGCTTCATGATTCTCTATGTCAGATGATTCGGCTGTCTCAGAACGTTAATATACATCTGCTGTGCCTGGTGTTCGCAATGCTCCTCGACTGGCAATATGCAGGCCTCTGCGTGGAGATGTTCGATTGGGGAGCTCCTTGCACATCCGGTCGCGATTCCAAGCGCAGCATTCTGTAAACGCTGCACCTTATTACAGGAGCTGTCTGACACTAGGTTCTGCCACACTGATGCCGCATATTCCAAAGCCGGCTGAAGTATTGCTCTGCAGGTTCTCAATATAGTCTCTCGGCTGCTTCTCCATGATGTTCCTCCGAGAGCTCTCAGAATATTAAAAAGCAGTGTCCACGATACAAACCATGTCTGATTTTTTCGGTGGAGATCCGGCGGCTGCGGGCCTAGCTCAGCTCAACCCTAAAGTTGAAAAACTAGGGAAAATGAGCTCGGAACGGTCCCTACGGCCACAAAGTTGAACACCCCGTCAGCTCGTCACACCCCAGATGCGCTTCCACGCCTACCGACGTGAACAAATGAATGCTCGAGATAGTGAGATGAGCGATGGTTTTTCGATTATTGGCCCCGTTCCTCTCTTCACTCTCGACTTCTCTCTTTGCTCAGGTCAGCTCGCATACATCAGCTGCAAAAGACGGAAGTTACACGCCTCGGACAACTCGTCCACCATGCTTCCCTATCTCAATTTTTGAGGGACCATAACTCCGTTCCTTGAAGGTCTTGTACGATTCCA
Organism: Aplectana chamaeleonis; assembly: GCA_029168955.1. Lineage (NCBI taxonomy): Eukaryota > Metazoa > Nematoda > Chromadorea > Rhabditida > Cosmocercidae > Aplectana > Aplectana chamaeleonis. The sequence goes on along the minus strand of JAPDOI010001243.1, from coordinate 73,602 downwards.
AAAACATCATTGGAATCAGCATGGGACCGTCTTCAAAATAGGTGGGAAAGTAGAAAAACGATTCTTTGCGTGAACACTGCCTTTAAGTTTTGCCTTGCCGACGGATGGTGATGTCGTCGGCGTACAAAACAATCTTTATATCCTGAGGTGGCTTGGGTAGATCCTCAAGATACAAGCTGAATAGGGCAGGAGACAACACTCCACCTTGCGGAAAACCGGCTGCTATTGGAATGCTATCGGATACGTAATTCTAGAACTGAACCTTAGTGAGACGGCCTTTAGTAAACGCTGCAATCCATCGCTTCTGCCAGGATGGCAGCGAGGACTTCAACAGTTTGTCGGACAGCAGTACCACGTCAACAGAGTCAGATGCTTTAGTCAGGTCGAGGGCGACGGCCACCGTTCTTGGGGGCTTTCTTCAGTTGAATCCATCGACCGCAAAGCTCACGATCTCCAATAGAGCAGTGGTAGTAGAGTGAAGTTTCCTGAACCCATGCTGATGCTGCTGTCGCTCATTTTGATCAGCCTGGTCCCTCACGATCAACTTTTCAGCTAATTTGGAGACGGGAGATAAAAGGCTAATTGGTCGAAAGCCTTTTGCCGCACTTTGAGACTTGCCTGGCTTCAGCAACAGTATCACGTTAGCTGTCTTCCAAGCTTGAGGTAGAATGCAGGTTCGAAAAGAAGTGTTAATGGTATCTGCAAGCATCGGTAGAAGTTCATGGGAAGCTTCTTCAGGATGGCTGCGGAGATACCGTCAGGTCTGATAGCCTTCGAATTCCGCATTTCTTTGATAGCCTTCTCCACTTGGGTGAGAGTGAAGACTTCAGAAGCGTTCTTGAGCGGCAACCGGCTCAGCTCTCTAGCCGTTACTCTGCTTTGAACTCCTCGCTTGGCACGTGTGATGAAAAAATTCTTGCCGAGTGCGTAAGCAGCCGCTTTCCCTGATTTGAAGACGTTCTCCTCGAACTCAATAGTGGAGCTCATCGGGGGAGCGGACTTTCCGGAATTTTTCCTCAACACTTTCCACGTCGTAGTTCCGTCCGCCTTGAAATTCAGCTTTTCAGTGAACTTCTCCCAGCATTCTCTCTTGTTCTTATCCAGATCCTGTTTGATCTCATTATCCAGCACAGCAATCTCCGGGTCCAGATGGTCTGCGGCTCTCTTCTCATCTCTGGTTCTTATCTTCTGCAGCATTTCCCTGCTGACATTTGTAAAAAAGGTCTTGACACCACCCTCAGGAATTGCTGCTTTCATGGCCTTGCGGATGGCACTTGTTAGATGGCGCTTTTTCTGATGAACATCATCATTCCATGGGAAGTCGACCGCATGGCGGAGTGCAACATCTCTGAACAGGATCCAGTCTGCTAGGCCTAAATTAAGATAAGTACGATGACGAAAACCAGAGCAAGGGGCAAGAGAGTCAGAGAGATCAATATAGACAAAGACGGGAATGTGATCACTGGAGAGTTGTGGATATGGACCACGTGCAAGCATTAGAGAGATTGGATGACACAAGAGAGATATCTGGGATAGAAGGTCGGCCGTTGGCAGGGAGACGAGTGGGCTGGTCATCATTGAGGATAACCAGGTCACACTCCTCAGCCCATTCTTCTACATCTTCCCCTCTAGCGTCAGAATCAAGAGCGGAACAGAACGTGTGAGCATTGACGTCACCCGCAAAGACAGCTGAAGGGGAGAGTGAGCAGTCGTACAACTGCTTAAGGAGGGGAATAGAATTATAAGAAGGGGGACAAGATGATATAGGAGGAATATAGATGTTAAATAGAGATAAAGGGGTTTTGGGGGGGAGGTGGACAGGAATGTAGTCGAGAGTACCGTCCTTAGGAGTATTAGGGATAATATGAGAAGGTAAGGCTGATTGCACAAAAGTAGACACTCCGCCCCCAAGAGCTGTCCTTGGCATGTGATAGGCGGTGTAGCCCAGAATGTTAGGTTAGGGATAAGTGGTAGATGGAGAGAGCTTGGTTTCTTGAACCATGATAGCATCCGGGTGATGAGAACGTGCGAATAGAGAGAGTTCAGATAACTTGTTGCGAAGGCCATTGAGATTAATGTGAACAATGGAGAGGGGGCGGTTGGTAATTAAGGAATCAGAGTTTCTGGGCAGAGCACAGAACCCAACGAAAGGATGAGTCATGATGCCTATCAGAACTGAGGCCCGAACAGGAGAAGTGCACCCTCCTTTGGCATCCGAAGCACTGGACACTTGTTTTATGCCAGGTAACATCTTCGGGTCACGGGATAGGAGAGCGTTGCAAGTTCAAGGGAACAGGAGAAGCAAGAGCACCAGTGGAGGTGAACTCTCTTTATTGGCTGTCACCAAATCAGGACTAGCAAGGAGGGATACCTCTCCAAACTCGGAATCAGTAAGGGGGCTTAAAGGCACAGGACACTCTGTAAATTAATTTTCAGATTTCATGCTTATCTTGAAGAGAGTCATACGCTGATCACAGTGGTATCTCTCGATTCGTCCAAGACCCCCTCTGGACAGAGTTATGGCTCTTTAAAGATGCCTAGATTTTGAGGGTGGAAAATTGGTGGACGAGTCGTCTCAGGCCTGTTTTTCTCTTCATTCTCAATCGTTGCGTGAGAGAAAGCCAGGATAAGGAGACAGTCCTGTAATGGACTGAACAACGACGACTTGTTGGAATTCATCCATCCACCGAGCCGCTATCGAGTTCGAAAATCTGTTAGGGGGTCGGGCCTGTGGTGGTGAACGAAGGGGGTCGGGCCTGTGGTGGTCGCTTATACCTCGCCTATTTGTAGGAATTGAGATCTCGCATTTGGCAATTGTTATGCGGGAGGGGTCTACTACACAATTAAATCAAAATCTTAAAATTCATATCCGAGGGTGTAGTGTGCCTTTAATCAGGTATGTGCGAAAAACTTTGAAACCGAAAAAAACCGAGGAACGAAAAATAATCGGTTTCAAATTCCAAAAATTTCTAAGAAAACCAAATTTTTTTTTGTTCTTCAAAACGTCTTCTTTTCGTAATTACATATTTTTGACCGGAAAAACAAGGCAACGCAATCTTCAATTAATGATAGATTTATGTTTTGATAGCGAAACAAAGGTATACGCAATCAGCGTATTAATGTGAGTAATTTTAACCTTGCTGCAGTGGTGAATCCTGACAAAATTGTAGACCCTTTGAAAATGTTAATGTAGACTTTATGTTCTGAATTGCAGTAGTTCTCTGAACATTCGTGTTAACGTTTTTCGCGTTTTCGATCGAAACTGTGGGCTCGATAGTAGTCCCTAACTTTCTGAAAAGAACCGAGTTCGTAAAAGTTAAAAATTGTGGGCAAGTCATGGACCTAGGCGGAACAAACGTACAGAGACGAACATAATTTGTTCGTGATGCATAGCACGCTTTTACGTGAATTTCTTGAGCTGTCATGTAGAATTTCAGTTCAGGGACACCATTTACCAGTAGCTCAGTCCTTCGGCGCTATTAGACGGCAATGGCCGCAACGCAACCACACGCATTGAGCCGCGTTCACACAGTGGTTCAGTTCAACCACCTCCGCTAGATGGAGCTATGCATGATGCCCTGGTGCCCTATACAGCAAGGCTTGCTTGAAGATAACGCGAAAGCCGTGTTTTTATGCTAGAAGAGGGTCACCTCTGCTTACGTTGACTTTTGAGCGTGGAGGATTTGACCGCTGTGAATGATGATGCCTATCAGTGCAATGAAGCAATCAGCTCATTTACCAGCACTTCATGACTTGATTATTTCATGTTCTCACCACCTCAAATGTTCATTTCTTCACGTAGATGGGGCGGTGAGGGGCATGAGGCATTTCTGGTGATCTCAGAACGCTTGTTTGCATCCATTATTTGTCCATTCCTAGCTCTTTCTAAGCAGCTTTTTTCCGACACTGGAAACTAAGAATTCTTCTCACCTATCATTTCACTGTGAAAAGTCACCGAGAATATCGTGATCGCTGCCTTCAAAATGCCAATGTAGGTATCAGCTATGCGGAATCGATTAACGTTATTAGATTGGTGATGTTTCCGCCTGTCGAATTTTCTATTTTACTATACCTGAAAAATACGACCATGTGCGAAAGATGCGCCGTAGTCGTTTTAGTCTGATTAAAAACAAGAAATCCAAGAAAAATCAACCCAACTAATCTAATTTTTTTATCGAAAGTGATGTAGAGCCGCTGTGCAAGGTGCAGATTATATATTTGCTTTTGCGCGAAATGATTCTGAGATAAAATGAAAGGCGTGTGCAAACTTGCTGCAGACGTCTATAGGTAGCGAAGTATCGACTGCAAGTAGCATCAGAACCGCAAGCTTTGAACCGAAAAAAAACTTTTAAAAATTCAACTTTTTCGTTTTTTTTCGATATTGATTTTTTCGCCAAAAAGGGCGAGAAACGAAAAAATCGAAAAACGAAAAACCCACACCCCTGCTATTAATGCTGGTGTAACAAAAAAAATCTATGACATACTCTAACGGTTGTCGAGTAAGCGTCGTGTGATGCCATCCTGCTGTATTTCTTCAAAGGCACAGTCCAACTTCAGAATCGTTTTTCAGTTCCTCTTCCTATCTTGAGAACGGTCCCACGTCAATTCCAATCCTGTCTTTGGAAATGTACGAGACCCCCTGGCAACAGAGTTATGGCCACTCAAAACTGAGCGGCGTTTGCATCGTGTACGAGTTGCCGGAGGCTTGTAAGGCTTATGGTATAGTTTGTCGCTGTAATGAGCGACAGGCATGCAATCTGACACAAATCGTGACGGGACCCGCATCGGAGCAACGGCAACGGTCGTCGTAGGAGCAGATGTCGCGTGTGGGTCGCAGCGACGTGTCGCGGAGGGCTGACATACTGCAAATGTGCCATAGGCTATCGCTACCACTGTCACTGTCGCTGTGCAGTGCACTGCGACAGCGACAGATTTAAAGGGCGGGAGGTGGTCGCTGTCGCTGTGCAGAGCGACGCTACCGTGTGTCGCGAAAGTATATCATACCCCTAACTACCGTCGTTTGCAACGCATGTAAGCGAGCGGGCCTGAGAAGATGAATAATGTTATACAGCCCATCCCCCCCCCATTTGGCTCTCGTACACAAAGTTATTGATATCCAATCGATAAAAAGTAGGATATAAAAGAAGTGGAGAGCGCTGTGTCTTCATTCTCGCACCGTCCTCCTCCAGGGTTCAGCAGTTGAGGTTCCGCAAGGACTAGAAGTTAGGAAAACTGCACCACCGGTGCTAAAGATATGCCAAAATTGTAATGAAAACTTAGAAAAATTCTGAGCCAATTGGAGGGAGCCTATTGGGGAGGGGGTGGTCTGGATAAACGCACCCTAAAAAGAAAAAGAGGCTGAGAATGAAGAGAAGAACAGGGATATTGATCAATGATCATCGCTCATCTCGTCACTGTTCAGCCCGAATGATCGTAAGAGGGGCGTCTCACAGTGGCCTCGGTGCAAAAGTATCGTCCATCACTGGAGGAGGGATCGCCGCGACGCTGCTTGGCGGGAAAAATTGCGCGCGGGAAAACGAGGAGAGAGTGGGTATTGATCGCCCAATTTTTCCCGCCAAGCAGCGTCGCGGCGATCCCCCATTCAGTGATGGATGATAGTTCGGGGGGTCACTCAGAATCCAAGTGAGAAATGGATAACTCTGCTTTCAGAAATCGATCTGATTTCATCGAATTTCTAGGAAATTACGAGTGATAACGTTATCAAATATCTGATAAAGAAAGAAAATTTCATTTTCATGGATGAATCTTTTCGTTTCTATGGGTAAATCTTGAGTGCTTCCCCCGAACTCGTTTTGCACCGTGGCCTCTCGAGATGGGCGCCCTAGGGTGGCTTCGCCGCGAAATTCGCGGCGTCGGTCTTCAGAGTGAGCGAAAAAAAGGGGCATGACTGGTAGCATCTTCATATTTCTGTCTCTGCGTCTCTTATTTCTTCGCCGCAGCTCGAGTTCGATTAAGGCGCATAAACATATTGGCGTGCCATCCCTTGCGTGCTGTGCAATTTCGAACATTCCAGAAATTCTCACGGCTAAGAATGTTATTGTTGTGAAATCCATTGCTAAGCAATTGTGAATGCTTCAAAAGTCTTATTGTTATGACAGCTCATGAAATCTTATTGAAAAATGTTATTGCTATGAACATTTTTCTGTTAAGGGTGATTCCACCGGTGCTGATGCTTACGGTTTTCTTATTTGTTTTTATTTATTATTCTTTTTGAGGGTAGTGTTGGATATACAGCACTTTTTCGGCACGTTTTTCCAAACTTCACTTCATTGCTCTTGTTTTTTTCGATTTCTTACTTGACTTCAGGCCCCAAATGTTTTTAACGCCGATTTTGGTCAAACACTTTCTGTTTCGGCGTATTGGTTTGTGTGCTGGCCTCTTTCTATTTGTATAGAAGCCAGCTTTATTCGTTTTACGGTGCCGACTGGATCCAGAGTGAGCTGCACCGGCTAGATTTCTGGTTGGCTTTTTTTTACTCAATAGTGACCTGAAATTTCGTAGCTTTTAATTTTTCAAAATAATTTGCGGAATGTGGGGTGCACAAAATCAGTTTTCTCTATCCAGTGTGGTCCGGGCAGTGGGGTGAATATGCATGGCTTCTCACGCTTCGGCTTTCACCAAGTAAACATTGGCTGGTAGCGCTGTCAGGTACCTGATATCTGGAAATAATTTCGTTTTTTCTCTGTGGGTGAGTATGAAACACTTCGCGGAACCGCAGTGCCGGGTGTGAGGTTGAAGATTCATTCATACTCAATTCCTCGCGGCGCGGGCTGCTCCAGCGGAGACGGGTTTAAGCGGTCCGTTGTGAAGCATGACAGCGGATCTACGGCCCTCTCACCACAGTAGCCACGAATACAGAAGTTTCAACTATGCCTGCTCCGAATTTTCTGTTTTTGAGGAAATAACGTTTCGAAGTTCTATGCATTCGAGGCAGAAAATAGACTTTAATGCTCACTTGTACGGCTATAATTACCTTCTGCTGAGGATTCAAGTGCATTGTTGGCAGTTATTACCGAAGCAGTTACAGTGTTCCCCTTTCCCAATTGCAGTGGTGTCCAATCTCGCATTCATCGGTGTATACTTCGCAATTTACAGGATTTTTACTGATGGTATTATTACGCGCTATGAACCGATAGCCATCGCGGACGAAAATGATAGTATGAACTTGGATGAAAACTGGGAAGATGTGTTCGGGATCTCCGTTTTTGTAGATAGATTTCAGCGCTGCTATGCAGACGTACCAATTGTGTGGCATTTCAGGGACGAGATTGGGGGTGAATAGAGAGCCGGTTTATCGGAACAATGAGATGCGGTATGCTCTTATCGACGAAGTGAAAGCTCACGTGCACTTGTGGGACGTTAAGTTAAAAAGGTTTGAAGATCCTAGGAATAATGATCTGAGCTGGCACGACATTGCGTCCAAGTTGAACGATGAGTACGACACACTATGTCAGATGAGCCTCACATTGTTGCCGCATTGCACGATAACATATCCTTCATGTTTCAGCAGTCGACGGCAAGAGACAATGGAAGAATCTAAAATGTTCTTTCTTTCGAAAGGAAACTTCAATTCAAAATATGAGGGCCGGATCGCTGCCGATGCAGTGCCTGGATGATGGCTATTCCTCGACGCTCTGCTGATTTTGGCTGGAGCTTGCGATCCCGGGTATGTTTTCCGCTTCCTGTTTTTGGACATTTTGTATCTTCAGATTACCAATTTTTAGCGTGCGCATTTCGAATGTGGCGACACCAGCGACTGAGGTGCGAGAAAGCTTTGCGCCAACCGTCATACGTGACGAAGAGGTTAGAAAAAAGACGATTTTTTATCGAAAACTATTCATTACCATCCGTTTTTTGCAGCTCACCTTCGCGAAACACCAGCATCCCGGGCTGGGACACCGCATATGGCTCCCACAGCAGAGACACCAGTCATCGAAAAACCACGGCCAGTAGTGAACCCCCCTCCAGCCTAGGTTAATCAGGCTGATGGCTGTGCTGATAGCTGAACGGCAACGTGCGGGCGCCCACGTTGATTTTAAGCAAACCAGGCTATCAGCTAATGGTCTGGCCACTTCGATTAATCAGGTTGAGAAAGTTCTCCATAAACCTGATTCCTTGATTCAGCCTGATTGTGAGAATGGTGCGAAATAGCATACCGAGGCCTGGACCTCATCAGTCCAGCCCAGTAAGTTACAAATAGTAGCTTACAGTTTAGGCTGACAGCTGAGATGTACGCGAAATTGCGTAGCGATTTCATTCCGTGTCGATCAACGAAGCTGGCCCTAGGCTGGCGCTTCGCTTTCGTGCGTGAAACTCGTCCATGTCGCGACTTATTAGTACATATTAGCTATGCATGTTGAAGTTGAATTGGAAACTGCATCAATGTGCAGGTTATCCACGTCTCTGCCCCATAAATTTCTTGATCTGGGAAAAGGGCAAACACGACTTTTTGGAAAAATCTGCGGTTTCTAGGAAATCACGATGCGGACGAGTTCCTCCGTCGTGTTTGCTATGAAATCACAAAGTTTCCTTTATTGCTTTGTGCTTGTCTTATGTTTTCTTGCTTTATATGCCTGCATTTTTCGCATATGCATTTCCGCGTTCTCAAATCCTTGTTTGTAGCTGGAGACTTTAGTGCTGCGATGAGTTACTACCCCTCGAGTCGTGTCGTGAACCAAGTTATGGCGGATTTACTTAGTTTAGCGAGAATGCATTCCAAAAGGCAAGTTTGAGAGTGTTAAAGTTTTCTTTCGCTTAGAACGTATTGGGATTATTTGAGGCCTATAACAAGAATGTAGGGTGTGCTTTACGACACTTGGAGGCGTATTGTTGGTCACTGTTGATATAATGCTATTTAGCGGACGTAACGTACCTCAATGCTTCGAAAATCGATGAACATACCTCAATTTGGTTTCAGCAGTCCACATTACCTGTACAGAAAAGTTTTGAGCCAAGTCTGAGACGACCAAATTACCGTAGGCTACCGTAGGCTATTGGTGGTCAATAAATGGATCTCAGATTTGTGATAAGTGCTCCAAATAACGTCTTCATAGAAGTTTCGATGCAAATCTGTCGTAACGTTCTGTAAACCATCAAAAGTCGCATTTTGCCCCGGAAATTCTCTCCGGGGCAGGGGGGGGCGAGAATTTTCAGGCCAAACCTGTCCGCATTTTCCGATAATTGACATGTGAACCAGAGATTCGTAATCGCGACCCTAGTAGTTTTTAGCCCAATTAAAAAATCCCTATTTAGAAAAGTGTCAAAAATCTCTATTGAGAGAAAATGTAAGGCTTAGTGCATACTTCCCGCGACGGGCGAAGCGACATAGTGCCTGTCATACATATCGACAAAAAATCGATATTGGTGATGCACTGTCGCTGTCGCACGTCGCGGGAAGTATCGTCAATCTCTGGATGAAGGATCGCCGCGACGCTGCTTGGCGGGAAAAATTGCGCGCGGGAAAACGAAGGGAGAGTGGCTATTGATCGAACGACTTCGCGCCCAACTGCTGAGCGCGGCTATCTCCCTGTGAGACACCAACGATATGCACAAGGCCTAAGGCCGGGATCATACTATCGTCCATCACTGGATGAGGGATCACCGCGACGCTGGTTGGCGGGAAAAATTGCGCGCGGGAAAACGAAGGAAGAGTGGCTATTGATCGCGCAATTTTTCCCGCCAAGCAGCGTTGCGCCGATCCCTCATCTAGTGACTGACGATACCCGTCGCCGCGATCGGTCGCTGGTACCATCTGAGCCGGGAACGCCGCGCGCGATGAGTAAGTGCACGCAGAACGCGCCGCGCGCGACGGAAATGGGGCGGCTGCCACATGCGACGGCGTCGCTGGCCGGTCGCTGATGTGTCATACATATCGTCGTCGCGCTTGCCGTTTAGCGTCATTTTGGAGCAACGTAGCGTCGCTAGTCCTTGCACAGCGACGCAGCGACGCGACGGGATTCATTTGTCATTCATCCTCCGTGTTTCACGATTTCACATTCTTCGCTCGTCTCTTTCAAGTTATACATCCTTCTTGTCGCACGCACAGCTGAAATTTATGTGTTCTCTTGCCCATGTAGTTATGTTTCACCTCGTTTCAACAATTGTTAACATGCCTATTTTCATTGTTCGCTAATTTCGAATTTCCTTTGCATTTTCATGGTTCCAAATATATGTAAGAACTTGGTACTCATTCGAATTAGAAGAGACACTTTGGTAAGTAAGGTTTTTCCACACTGCTGCAGGATCATAAGGCCATGTTTTTGTTTCTGAAAAAAAAATCATAAAGAAACATGCATAACTTAGACAAAACACATGCATGTTTGATAGACTACGAAAATCCAGCAATTTTGGATCGGCCGTCCAATCCGAAACAGTACCAAAAACCTTTTTAGTAGTGATTGTAAACATTAGTCTATAGTTAAACTGCTCCATAATTGCTGAGATTTTAAGAATAACAGAACCACAAATCTCGAACAGCAGATTTCCGACACCGTATCCATATAGCTTCATGAATGATTAAAAGTTAACAAAATTTCCCATCCCATACAATATTTCCTCTATCCTCTTGAGTGCCTCAATCATTTCTTGATAAGGAAATTCCTATGATTCATAGAAGAACTCACTGTGTTTTACCACGAGTTTCGAAATTGTATGGCACGCAGCCATCACCCATCGATGTAACAACGCCAGTGTATGGCATTCAGTTGTTTCCCCACTCAAATCATGTTGGTAGAGATAGATACGTAATGGGAAACTACCGCTCGAGTTTCAGAATGACGTTTGATTATAAGAAATCTCGCAATTCCATGCATTAAGGATCTCATATGCTCGTGTTTTTGTTGTTTGTTTACCCAACGAATAATATGCTTTACATGTTTCATAGATTATTGTGAGTTGCTAGCGCCATCAAATTTGCCCTGATTCTTTCAGGATGTCGCAAAAGCGACCCTACTGTGAGGATCGATATGAAGAAGCTCTGACGACGGACGACAAGCTTATGCTGATCGCGTACGTCGAGCAGTACCCAGCAATATGGGACGATGAAGCCCCCGAGCACAAGCAGGCACATCTCAGGAACGACGCATGGAGAAACGTCGTCGCCAACATGGAGATAGACACGGGACGTCGTTTTGACAGTGAGTGATTGCAACTAGAATTGTGTTGGACGCAGACTTCGAGCTCTCCGCAGCTGCCTGAGCCTTCTCTTGGAAATTATAGGAGTTTTGAAAGCCTAGCGGCAAGGGAAGGGTATTCATTATTTTTAGTGCGTCAGATTTCACTCAAAACTCGTATTCAGCATTAATCTAGGATGCTAACTGAACTCGTCCCGGTTGTCGAAGTTCTGAGGTTTCTTTAGGTTACGGTAGGTGTCTGCCATTGAGGGCAACACCTCCGTGATAATTCGAAAATCTACAAATAAGGATCAAATTCGTATTTAGCTTTCCGAAAATCTACGCATAGATATTTTGAGTAAGATCTGAGACTTCGATTAAGCTACAGTATGCCTACCGCGATCTACTGTAATCTTTCGAAAACCGACAAACGGATTTTATATTCGTGTTGAGCACTCGAAATACCCCCCAGGAAAATCCCACAACACACATACCATAGTACGCCGGGGATCGTCGAAAGTCGCGTTTTCGCATAAAAATTTTCCCGATGAGAAGCTTCGAACGAAATGAGTTTAAGACTTCGTAAAACTGACAACCGAACCCCAGATTCGTGATCAGCAACCTAAAGAACTCCCATGGGAGAGTTTGAAGTCGAAACTGAAACGTTTTTCCTGAATGCTTCCAGACCTCCCTATTTGATAGAAGTAAGCGCTTACACAACAATATGTACAAGTTCGAGGCTCTGTTATTCTATGACAAATTCCAAGAAATATTCGTTCACACAACTTCAACTTATTCAGGGGATTCAACGCGATTGTAAGGTCCTGTTCCAGATTGTCGAAATACCAGTGCACGTTCCGGAAGGTGCATTGCGTCGTACGGGGAAATGCCGGGGAAATATCTAAAACATTTTCAGTAGTTTTGGGCAGCTGAGAAGGGCAAAATCGGATTGTACGTCGAAAGATTCCTCTAGAAAAGTACATTTTTCATTTGGAATGGCCAGGCCGACTGCTAGTGGTGTCGTTATGGGAAGCTTTCTGATTTGTTAAGATGTCAAAATGTGCTGTCTCCAGAGTTAATGATGCGGAAATTCGTTCTATTGCACATAGGGTGTACTGTGCTTCTCTGGGCCGAATTCCCGTATGCAATTGCGTCTCGACACGCTTTGCGGCCGCGCGAATTCTTGTCGGAAGAGTTTCCAGCGCCGCAGCCGCCGATATGTTGACTCTAGGTGGGTTTAAGAAACTGGAAAGCAATGAACATCGAAGAAAACTGTATAAAAAAGCCATATCGAGTCGGCTTTGAGGCCGGAAAGTCGACTGACTCGAGCGCGTGCGGCCGCAAAGCGTATCAAGACGCGATTGCGGACCGGAATTTGGTCCAGATAAGCACATTACGACCGTGCTTGGGGAAGCTAGTAAGAGTCGGAAATTTTCACGAAGCCGTCTATGAAATAAGGTTTTAGTCTAAATTTCATATGACCCCCCACACTTATTTAGAAATTATCCTGATTGCATGTTTGTCTCAAATCGCGACATTCGTTCGTGGTGGATAATTTTGTTGAGACGCATGGGCTCGGCCAGCCACTTCGGAAAATAACGGACGGCTACTCAGTTGCTTAGTTGAACTGTGTTCCCGACCACTACCGCGCGACTCGGTAGTCCCGAATACTCAGAGACCAACGCAGTCGACGCGAATCGATTTTCATTTGAGGAGCAGGCTCAAGTGAACCCTAGGTTAGAAAACATTACGGGCGAATCAGAAAGACGTGCGATTAAGTCCAGAAATCAATTAAAAAAGTACGATTTTCGCTCCATTGTAGTGAATTGGTGCTCAAACTTTGCGGCGGCACGGAAAAATGGGCGTGGTCAAGCGCAATGGCCAAGCTGTCCCCTCCCCCTCCCTGCAATAACACCCGTGGATGTCCGTCTGGAGCCGTAACTGAGCTTTTTGTTCGCAGAAATCGACGTTTACGCCAAGCACCAAGTACCATAATAAATGACATCATTGTGGAGAGGGGTCGTAGAGCTAGAATAGTGCTCAAATAAGAAACTGCATAGCCGCCCCTCATCCTCCAGTATGGCGGCTCATCTACCCGAGCCCAACTCTCCGAAAACCCTGATATTTCCATCACGAATGGTAAAAAGATGAATATTAGCTTACTGGAGTGAATGCAGCATTTCAGCAAAACTTTCCACTGTGGACGATTGCGGTAATTTGATAGCAAACGTGCAATCAGGGTCCGGTGTTGTTACGACCGGGCATAACTTGTGCGAATGAGGATCGTTTAAGTTTTATCCCTGAATTTAAAATTTCAGAACCTCTGAGGGGGGGTCGTTGAAACATAAAATTAAAATCTGGTCTCATGCAAGGATTTCGAGACAGTTTCCGACGTTTTCTGAAATTTTTACTTCCGAAGGGGGGGGGTCGTAGCTTTCTTCACTCAATGCGGCGCGACTCAGCTCGCCCGACTACGCCAAGGCATTTGACGCGAACCTGTTTTTTTTTATTTGAGGAGCAGGCTTAGGCCAACCTTAGGTGGTAAACCATTGTGGAGTAAGCAGAGCAACGTGCGAATCCGTCCGGAATCAATCCCAGAAAAGAAGGTTTTTTTTCGATCGATTTCAAGTTTTTTATTGTATTGAAGCGCATTTTTTATATGGAACTGCTATTGTTCGTCTGGAATCGTAGCATAGCTTTTCAATCATAGAAGTGACGTTTTCGTCGAGCACATATATCATATCATGACATCATTTTTCGGGAGGGGGGGGGTCGCAGATTTAAGTTCACTGATTAAGCGCTTTGCTTTTTCATGGCGGAAAAAATGTGAAAAACTCTAGCAATACTTCTGAATCGACCAAAATCGACCGAAATAGAAGGGAAGCGTCAACGGTATGATTTACAAGCCACTGCTGTTCTATCGATTTGCGATGGAACGAAAGGTGCCATATTTCAAGTTCAACAAGGTTGTTCATTTTCTCTCTCCAGTCCCAAATTGAGAATCTCATTTAAAACAGTGGGAAAGAGGGTGGGGGGGGTCGTAGCATTCTATCCGAAGAGCATTATTGTATAGAACGATGCTGCCGAGATGTCGTACGTTCACGCCGTGGCAGTGTGGAGGAAAGAAGATCACCTCTATGCAAACCGACGTCACCCCCTCCGCGAAGAGGGTTTTTGTCATGGGAGAGGTGCTGGCCGGCCGCAGCTCTCCTTCGGATTCTCCTACAAAGGGCCGGCGTGGAGGAATCCTGGACCCGCTCAGAAGTACCTATGCGCCACGTGCGGCAAGGATGTTACCAGGAGACATACCAGCGTCCAGTGCTCCGGATGCCAAAGGTGGGTGCATCTCTCCTGTTCGGGTCTCAGTTCTGTGAGGCATTATAACTCTGCTTTTCGCTGTGTTTTATGCTCTTCAACTACCAACTCTGATTCCTCTTCCTCAAATCGCCCCCTTTCCATTGTACATATCAATCTCAACGGCCTTCGTACTAAACTTTCTGAGCTCTCTCTTCGCACGTACTTACCATCCAGACGTGATCATGGTTCAAGAAACCAAGCTCTCTCCATCCCCTACCTATCCTCATCCTAATATCCCGGGCTACACTGCCTTCCATGCTCCAAGGTCAGCCCTTGGCGGAGGAGTTTCAACCTTTGTTTTATCCTCTCTCCCCTCCCGCCTCATACCAAACACCCCACGGATGGTACTCTCGAGTACCTTCCAATCCATCTCCCTCTTAAAACACCCCTTTCTCTTTTCAACATATATATTCCCCCTACCACCTCATGCCCCTCCTACAATCCCATTCCTCTTCTCAAAGAACTCAACGATTATTCCCTCTCATCATCAGTTGTTTTCGCGGGCGACTTTAATGCCTACACCTTCTGCTCGTCCCTTGGTTCTGATGCTAGAGGAGAAGAAGTCGAAGAATGGGCTGAGGAGTGCGACCTGGTCATCTTAAACGATGATCAGCCCACTCGTCTCCCCTGCCAACGGCCGATCTTTCTAGCCCAGACATAACTCTTATCTCGTCCAACCTTTCCAACGCTTGCTCATGGTCTACCTCAACAACATTGTCTAGTGATCATGTTCCCGTCTTTGTGCACATCGATCTCTCAAATTCTTCTTGCTCCTTATTCTGGTGTTCGTCAACGTTCTTATCTCAATTTAGGCCAAGCAGACTGGTGCCTGTTCAGTGAGGTTGCGCTACGCCTAGCGGCTGATTACCCGTGGAGTGGCAATGTGCACCAGAAGGAGCATCACTTATCTGATGCAATTTGCAGGGCCATAAAGGCGGCTATCCCTGTTGGCCGAGTTAAGACGTTCTATCCAAACGTCACCAGAGAAATTCTTGAGAAAATCAGGACTAGAGATGCCAGAAGAGCAGTTGACCATCTAGACCCTGTCGTCGCTCAGCTGGATGGTGAGATCAGAAAAGATCTCGACCAGCACAAGAAAGAACAGTGGGAAAAATTCACAGAACAGTTGAATTTCAAGACGGACAGTGGAGCTACTTGGAAGGTTCTTCGGAAACTATCGGGAAAGAGCTCGCCAGCCACCATCTCCACTATTGAGTTCGGTAATAACGTTTTCAAGTCAGGAAAGGAAGCTGCCTACTCTCTCGGTAAAAGTTTCTTTGTCACGAGTACAAGGCGAGGTCCGCAAAATAGAGTGACAGTAAGAGAGCTGTGCCGCCTCCCGCTCATGAGCACGGCCGATGCGTTCACTGTGGCGCAAGTAGAGAAGATTATAAAGGACATGCGGAACTCCAAAGCTGTCGGTCCGGACGGCATTTGTCCTGCTGTACTGAAGAAACTCCCGACTGAGATCCTTCCGCTCATCGTTGATATGATTAACACTTCGTTTAGCTCTTGCACTATTCCGCAAAACTGGAAGACAGCCAACGTCATCCCGTTGCCCAAGCCTGGGAAACCTCAGTCATCAGTAAAGGGATATCGTCCCATTAGCTTGATGTCACCTTTCGCCAAGGTGGCCGAAAAGCTCATTGTCAAGGATCTAGCGGAGCACAACGAGAAGCAGTTGTTTCAACATGGGTTCAGGAGGCTACATTCCACAACTACGGCGTTGCTAGAAATTACCAGCTATGCTATCGACGGGTTCAACTTTAACAAGCCATTGAGAACTGTAGCTGTTGCGTTGGATCTCACCAAGGCATTTGATACGGTTAACCTTGGAGTCCTGTCAAGCAACATTCTGGAGTCGTCAATACCAATTTGGCAGAAGCGCTGGATATCGGCCTTTATTAAAGGTCGGCGGGCAAGAGTCATGTTTCAGAACCATGTCTCCAACAGTATTCCTATGGCAGCTGGAGTCCCTCAGGGCGGAGTTCTATCGCCAGCCCTCTTCAATCTGTACCTCGGAGATATGCCTGAGCCTCCACAGGACATCAAGGTCGTCGCGTATGCCGATGACATAACAATCATGTGTCGAGATCGGGACTTACAGGTGGCCGCCAATAAGATCAACGAGTACCTGATCACACTAAAGGGCTTTTCGACCGCAAGATGCTAAGTATCTCTGCAGCCAAGTCGTCAGTGTCCGTTCTCACGACGGACCCATCCGAGCACAGCGCTCATCCGGATGTCGTGTGGGATGGAGACCGTTTGCCTGCTGCTCGCTTTCCAAAGCTGCTCGGTCTTGTGCTCGATCCGTCACTCAAGTTTCATAAGAATACCGAGCAGAAGCAGGCAGTCGTTAAAGCTAAGCTCAACGTTCTCAGGGCCCTGGGCGGCACTTCGTGGGGTAGCAGCAAGGAGACTATACTCACAACGTATAAGGCAATTCTTCAGCCCGCCCTGGAGTACGCCGCACCGGTATGGCAGCATCTCGTCTCAGAATCCTCCTGGACAAAGATGCAACGAGTACAAAATGCTGCTCTCCGTATCGCCACCGGATGTGCAAGGAGTTCCCCAGTCGAGCACCTGCATGCTGAGACCCGTCTATTACCAGTGAAGGAGCACTGTCAGCTCCAGGCCCAGCAATTCCTCATTAACATTATAAAGCAACCAAACCACTCGTCGTGGAGAGTGGTAAACCCCGTGAGAGAGAAATTATAAGAAAGCCATCCGCTGATGCTCCAAAGGAACTCTATTTGCAAAGATGGCACGACTCACAGCAAGAACGACTCCGTCTTTTGCGCGAGGAGCACACCAAGTTCGTACGGTGTCATCTTGAGAAGGCGGCCATAAATCCTATACTAGGAGATATACCGCCCCCCGTCTGCACCTCAGAGTCTCAACTCGGAAGAAGGGCAAGATGCACACTCGCATCATTACGCTGTGGTCACTCTACAATGCTAATGTCTTATGTCAGCAAGATTGACAGCAGCAAATCTGATGTGTGCCCGGACTGCGGTATCGTCGGCCATGATACCGCGCATTTATTCAACTGTCCGGAGAGACCTACCACGCTGACACCAATGGACCTATGGACGAATCCACTACTGGTCGCCCAGTTCCTCCGCCTATGACAAAACCCTCTATGTGGCTGCAAAGAAGAAGAAGTATAGAACGATGCTTTTTTCACCGCTTTCGAAGGCCTTACGTGATATAGCGTCGAAAGTCCTTGATTGTAATCAGATTTCGGATGGTTGTGAGGTTGAGGGGCATAAAATTTTTCCTAAGTACGGAAGTGAACATTCTGAAGATCCCAGGCCGAATCGTATATCCCGTTGCGAGGGACCTTTTCAGCGTATATCGATTTTCGTTCAATATGTGGGAAACACATTCGTCGCATCACTCGCCACGTGAAGTATGAAGCCGCCCTCATCCACGACAGCTCCCCACGGGCGAGCGAGTAGCTGGTTCAGGGAAAACGAGACACCTTACGGTGTTGGTTATTGACTGAGATGTTGCAATCACCTGACAGAATGCTTCTGAATGTACTTCGGACTAGTATTATGTCAAATTACGCCAAGACGGAAATCTAATCGATACGTATCTATAATACAATACCGCTCATAGGATTTGGTCAGAAATCAAGCGAGGTCGGATTTTCGCGTCTTTATCGTCTTTTTTGTATAACTCGCTTCAAAGTCAAACTTGAGCGAAACTAGGGAGATATTCATAATCCAGGCGTGGAGGGCCATCCAATGGTGTAGCTATTGTAAGGATTTCGTTGAGAACCATGGAAATTTCGCAATCAACCAGCTCTCTATATACGGTAGACACAGGGAAACGCAGGCGGAGACGGTAGCGCACCATCCATCACGGTACCGTAATCACAAGCCTGGGTGATTGCGAAACTTCTGTAGTTCTCAACGTAATCACCACAAAGGCTAAACCATTGGGTAGCCCTCAACGAGAGGATCACGAATATCTCCCGAGTTTCGCTCAAATTTGACTTTGAAGCGAGTTATACAAAAAAGACGAAAAAGACGCGAAAACCCGACCTCGCTCGCTTTCTGACCAAATCCTACGAGCGGTATTGTAGTACAAACGAAAACACCCCTTTGTATCCCGCCAGCATATTTGGAGCATCCCTCTCATGATCTTCATGTTACGACCCCCTTTCCTCGATGTGGTAATTTTTACATATAAACTACATTAAAAACCAAACCTCTCCAGCCGCTTCGCGGCTGGAGCGATTTACAACTGCCACTTTTATTGTTATGATCGAAACTCATACTAGTCTCATACGATGAGATGCGAGCCTTCTGAAAAATGAAATTCCACACGTCTGACCACAATTTCACCTAGGGCTGGAATCCAAATTCGAGTTTTAGGAGCAGTTCTGCAGAACGCTTTCAAGAATTTGCGCGACGTATATGTGCGCAAGCAGAGGGACCTCCGTAACGCTATCGTGAGGACGAGCGGAGCAAAAGCCGGAACCCTGGAGAAGACAACAGCGTGGCCGTTTCAGGACGCCTTAAGCTTTCTGTCACCAACTGTAGATCCTGGGTAAGTTTTTTCAACCATTGCTCATAATCCGAATCGTTACTTTGTTGTTTAATGTTTGTTTTTTCAGAGCCCGTTTTTCGAATGTACTGAAGAACAAAATAAATACATACAGCGAGGACACCTCTACTTTCTCGGATCCAGCAGAAACGTCCAGTCCCTTCCCGATCAGCACACCGGTCAGGCCTCTCATTACCAAAAGGGCTCCAGCGGAGAAAAAAACAAACAAAGGCAAGGGTGAGATGAATTGCTCCACGAATTTCGGTGCCCCGCAAATGCGCCTTATAACTGTTTTTATATTCAGGATTTGATGAAATCGCGGAGATGCTACGCCCCTGCACTCATGACAATCGCTTCGAAGCCATTGGTGAGTTACTGTGGTATCTCTTCAACAGGGTCGTACTGATCCACATAATTGCAGCTCTTCTATTTAGGTCTCCACTTGTCGGCCCGTCTGAAGGGGCTGAACGCGAGTGACGAGATCCAGAGTGAAATCTTCATCAGGAGGGTGGACGAGCTCCAGCTCGAAATAACCGACACGCTCATCCGACTCAAAGAGCGGCAGCAGTGATTTACGTTTGCGATTCTCGTGAGGTACTGCGCAGTATTTGCGAAACGTTTGTACCTCAACCAGTCTACATTCCATAATTTTGACTCCACCTTGTTATACTTGAATGTATGCAATAAAACTCTTCCTTGTTCTCAACATTTATTGAAGTTTGATAGTGTTATTTTCAAGCGATTTCATCGCGAGTAGCAAAATATTCCGTAATGCGCAGTCGTTCCACTTGCGCTTCTGGTCTTGCTGCTGCTCGGGAATAGTGACTCTCTTGCGTTTCCACTACGGCTTCAATTGGGAATCTTGCCACCATCTCCTCTGGTGTCAGGGAGACTGCGAGAATGTTGTGCAGCACCTAAATGAAATTATCTTTTTGCATCTCGTTCTGAGTGAAAGTAAAAAAGTGGTATGTCTTACCAAGGCTGTGTTGATTACCAGCGTGATATTTTCCGGTGACCCATGTAAGTGATTCAAAACTTTGAAACGAGTTGTCAGAATCCCAAAAACGCACTCCACGATGCGTCTTGCTCTGAACGAAAAAAAAAATTAGTTTGGTTTCAACTAGGTCCTTATTCCGGTGGGAAAAATACTTACGAGGAAAAACACTTGTTGAAATGATTTTTTTTGACGCATGATGCGGCCTCTGACTGCAAGAATGGTCGTTGCATATACAACTTCTGGGCGAATCCACCGTCTGCTAATATGTGGTAGTGTACTAGACCAAAGTCGCCCAAATTGGCGGGAGGTGGGAAATCACTGACGCTATCCTCAAGAAACTGCTTCACACTCGAAATTCGATAGAGTCCTAAAAGACTTCTAAAAATCTCTTTGTTAATAAGTCGGGTCCAAGCTACACTGGCTACATGGCTGCATGCAACAAAATAGTATCGATCGCTGCCGCCGCGCGAACGATTTCCTTTCATTGAACGCTACCGCCCCTGAATATTGCTACCCATGTCTATCCTGACCGTACCTGCATCAGAATTCTTCCCCTTCGCACCAGACTCGACAGCGAGAATATTATAGAAGCTGTCCGCTACAAGAAGAACAACAACAGAGTATGTACCCTTCCAATTGAAGTACGATGAACCACTTTTTCTTGGTGCCTAAAGGTATGCAAGTAGGAAAGCTAAGGGAATGAGGTCCATAACCAATACTCACAACGCAACGAAAATGTTTTCCATCGATGCTTCCCACCCCACGTGGGTATCCCCATAATTGTGCAAAGCCTTCAGCACTTTTCTGCCAAGTCGATGATGTCGGCTGCGGTAGGGCCTCATTCCAAAGTTCTTAAGCAGAACGACAAGTAGTGACAAGGACATTGAGAGATCCCATTTTCTTACCATTTACTATAGCGTGGCACACCTCGTACACGATGCCGCACATGGTAGAGCGGCCGATTTGGAGATTGTGGGAATGAGCAACAAAAGATGAGCCATGTCCAAGGAAACTAAAGTCAATCTGGCCAGGTTAGTAAGCACAGAGAAAGGCAATAAACTGAGGCTATTCAATCCCTACCGGAGGCATGCCGCCAGCCTATGCCTTGGACTAATTGGTGCTAAGTGAGTGCCAAAATGGCTCAACCGTCCTTGAATTCTATCTAGTAGATTTTCGAACTCTCGAATCGTGAATCTGGTGTAGCTCAAGAATTGCTGCTCATCCAGTGAGGCAAGAGTAACTATCAAAACGATAGAAACCGACGGCTGATATTTTCTTTGTGAGCATATCGTATATATTCACTCCGGTGAGGTTTCATAACCGCTCGTAAGGCCTCCATCGCTAAGACGTTCATTCCGTGCTGGCGCTTCCTACAATATTTTTCAAATATGTCGCGGCCTACGAAACATTAGAACTAAAACACCGTGGGCGCTGATCGCACTGATGATTCGCCTTCCAACCATAAGAGCGAAATTTCAGTGCGATCCGTGCCCACTGTATTTCAATAGGAAAACCAGGCCAATACACAAATTGCGGTGGAACTTTGAAGGGTCAGGTGCTCTCTACACATAGAGGGAGGAGTTGTCCCGTTTTTGCAGTTCGAAACGCCACGCTACTCAAGGCAAGGCGATGTGATCCCGAGTGGAATTAGAGCCGCAAAAGGCGACACAACTCCTCCCTCGGTGTGTAGAGAACCCCTGTCCCAACTTTGAACACTTTCTTCGACAGGCTTAGATGCTTGAATGCGTAGCAGCCCCATACAGATATCTCCCCTACAGTTTGAACATCTATTAATGGTTAACATACATCCCCATCAAAGCTTAAGGCTTAGCTGGAAGTCATTTTCTTCACGTGATCAGTCAGATCCCCTACCCCATTCTGTGAAAGACGGAACAAAAACATCCTGTTCTGGTATGAAAAAGCTATGGGCTGCTCGTAACATGTATACTCTATTCGGGGCAGACTCCAACGGAGTCGCGACCCTCAAAACGGAGGTGTAAAGGAACCGTAAAAATTTAGATTTGAAAATAAATGTTAACTTGTGAGAGATCAAAAGAAATTTGGACTGAAATTACGGCGACAAGAGGGGTTACGTAGAAAAATGCCGACATTTTTTTGAAAATTTCGTTGACGAGGGGTCTTCGCCAGGCCACAACGCCCCACTGAACCCTGCTCGAACGGTGAACTTAAGGTTGATTGCAGAGTATAGAGCGTTTGTGTCGTATATCCTTTTTTTTCCTTCCCTTCAATCTATGCCTCTTTTCAACCTCTGATGAAGTCCGCAACGAATGGCGCGAATTTCCTTCGAAATCGATTCCAAGTGAGTTCCTGTGCTTTCGCAGCGGGTGGGGGGGGGTGCTCTGTTGCATCGCACTTGACCATGCCCATTTTTTGTGTCGCAACGACCCTTCTCGCAGGGGAGGGAAACCCCAGGTAGGTACTCAAAATAGGTGCGGCAGGGTAAAATGGGCGTGGCCAAGTGCATCGCGGCTTATTGCCCTCCCCCTCCCCGCTAAGGCATCTTTCATAGTCCTCACCGCAAGCGCGGCACGCGCGGGACGAGCGGTGGACTATGGAACTTTTCACCGCGCGGCACGCGCGGGACGAGCGGAAAGCCACTATAAAATCTCCAGCGGCACCGCCGTGGCGGTGCGGGTAAAAGTCGGGCCTCAGCTGAAACTTGTACAGAAATTTCTGGCTTGCATTTACGTATGCGGTAGCGCAGGATAGTCCCAGAATTATTTATGTTGGAGTGGACTCAAATCGAAGAGCAATTATTGATTGAAACGGAAAAACCGCCACATCCGTTTGGGCGGCACCGCTATGGCGGTGCTGATGGACTATGAAAGTTCTTACCGCGCGCCCCGCGCGTGCCGGGCGGTAAGAACTTTCATAGTCCACCGCCCCTCCCGCGCGTCACGCGCGTGCCGCGCTTGCGGTGAGGACTATGAAAGATGCCAAAGATAGCACCTCAGTTCCGCTAGAGATTAGTAGTGACGGTTATTTAGTGCGATGGGTAGGGTAAAGATAGTTCTACATGTACCTTCGACAACTGAAACATGCAGAACGTTCCTCGCGCTTTCTTCGAATGATAGCTCCCAATATGCATATGGCCGTCGTTCTGTCCATTTCCAGTTCTCCGATCCGACCACTTAAATAGAATAAATTTAAGATTACACGAGCAAAAGGCAAACAAAAGAAGGAAAATCTGTGAACGGATCAAGGACGATTTATGCAAGCTCTAAGTTGACCAAATGAGAGGAAAGACAAGAGTTTCTCATGAACTCACTAATTCGAAAGAACTAAAGATAAGTACTAATGTTTTTATAAAGCAGAGGGGCGACGATACTGCATAGAGAGAAAAAGTACACACTGCGGAAGGAAGCACGGCAAAAAAATTATCCAAGAGTGGTCTATAGAGAGAAGTTGTACAGTTTTGGGCGTGTTCTGCAATAGTGCGTGAATTTTCCAGGCGCGACGCGACGTCGCCTACTGGTCGCGTCGCCGCGCAATCCAAATCGGCGCGATTCCATCGCGGCGACGGGAAGTATGATCCCGGCCTAAAGCTTGAGTTCTACTCTGCCAGCGCGTAGCTAGATGCCTCACACGGAAACTGGAGATGCCCAGGGTTTCAGAGGCGTGTAGTCTAATCTTGACCCGAGATTTTACGTAAATTACGGAAAGTTTAGCCTCAGTTGGTCAAATTTTAGCTACAACGCCCGCATATTCTAGGTCAATTCTCGCTACGGCACCCGTATATTCTACGCAAACTCTCGTTACAGCACTCGGTCGATCGACCCACCCAGTCCTGATTCGTACTAGAAAGGCGGTCCCAGCTGCGGTCTACAGCATTGCCGTTTCTTCCCCACGGCCTGCAGCATCCCAATGGTCAAAATTATTCTCAACATGGTCTCTCAGAGAGCGACACCATGTCACTCTCCACGGCCAGCCATAGATTGTCGAGTAATCACTCCGTGGTATGACACGGCCAACACAGTTTGAACGGCATCCCTGCGTTCCGCGTAGCTAACGCGGGTTTAAGATTGCATTTCAACACAGGCTGTGGCGAAATCCGTAGATTCTCGCTACAAAGTTATAGCGAGAAAATACGGGTTTAGCGACAGAGAGAGAATACGTTTTTACGTAGAATACGCGTAGAATTTGCACCCTTGTACCGTCGACACAAGAATATGCGGGTTTTAGCTATCGTAGCTAGAACCCGTAAATTCTCGCTACATGGAATGGGGCGGCGTTCCAGGCCGCGCCCTCGGAGGCATCTTGCTACGCGTTGGCAGAGTACCACCCGCGACAGGCAATCAGGCAGCGCAGATAAGGCATATCGAATTTTGGTCGGTATGTGTGGTAAACAGTGGATCGCTCCGCTTGCCGCGGATAGTATAACCACGACCTAAACATTTTTATAAGTTTGGAAAGAACGCATATCGTCAGTCCCTGGATGAGGGATCGCTGCAACGCTGCTTGGCGGGAAAAATAGCGTGATCAATAGCCACCCTCCCTTCGTTTTTCGGCGCGCAATTTTTCCCGCCAAGCAGCGTCGCAGCGATCCCTCATCCAGTGATGGACGATATCTCGGCTTTACATTATCTCACAATGGGGGTGGAGCAGTTGGCCGCCGCGGTCAAGCGTCGCGATGGGCTACAAACCAGGCTCCAGGAGTGTACAGGCATTGGAAAACAGCTGCCTGCAGATGCATAATGTGTAATAATCTGCTAGTATTCCTTTTTATCCCTTTTTGAGATGAGTCCTTTTTCAATTCCAATCTAAAACCACTTCAATGCCCATTTTTGAAGTCCTCAACACGTCCTGTTGTGACGAAATTCGCTTTCCGAGATGAAACTCCTAAAGGCAGTGGTCGCGAACCCATCTAAAAACTATAAATATCCGCTTAGATAGAAAAACAGCTGAAAAACTATTAAGGTAGCGCAGTGAAAAACGCTCTAGAAATAGA
Organism: Aplectana chamaeleonis; assembly: GCA_029168955.1. Taxonomy (NCBI): domain Eukaryota; kingdom Metazoa; phylum Nematoda; class Chromadorea; order Rhabditida; family Cosmocercidae; genus Aplectana; species Aplectana chamaeleonis. The sequence continues at coordinate 48,590 of JAPDOI010001243.1, read as the reverse complement.
GTTTCTAGGCTCAAAATCACCAGTTCGTGCACACGTGCACAGCGCCGCAAAAAAAAGATCGCATTCTCATGCCGAGACAGACAAAAATCATCGACATTCAGAGGAAGAGATAAATGCAAGTTTACGTAATGAAAAGAGCGCTGACCAATGAAAGCAAAGCACTTCTGTCGATGTTTTTGACCAGGTGAGTCCGAAGGATAATGTTCATTGATTGAAATTGCATTTCAAGCCAGCTGGAGGTTCTTGATATAAGAGGTCATCGATGTGGATAGTGGGGAGTGGCTCATCCACCATCAAAAAACAAGAAAGTTCTGGCTTCAAGTTTGGCTCCAAGGAAACAGCGGTTTTTTTCGCGATTTTTTTCCATTGGTCCTACTATAAACTGAAGAAAAGGATTTAGAGAGGAAAAAGAACACATCATGACCACTTCCTTTAAATAACCGTCTCTCCGCTTTTAGCTGCTCAATTCTACGCAACATTTGATGATGAACAGTCTGGTTGGCACTCCATCTCAATTTTTAAAATTGCTTTAAGTGGCCTTTTCAATCCCTTTCGACCTCCTGAGGATCTCCACATGCGACAAAGTTCGCTTTGACATAAAAAACCCTAAACAACGGTCTTTTCGTTTTTAGCTGCCTCAAGTTTCACCTCACATGTTTGTTGATGAACGTTCGGTTGGAATTCCATATCAATTTTTCAGAATTGATTTTCCAAAATGGCCTTCTCGGCCCACTTTTAGACGTCCCAAAGGTGTCCTTTTGAAATGAGAACCACAATTATTTCTGGAAATTTCCAACATTAACTGTTCATGCTTCCCTCGTGAGTTTCATTTTGTACTTTTCAAAAGGTATTTTTAGAAACTATCTACAAACTACATTTTTATTATGACGTGTGACTCACACTTCTAGAGAAAGAACCTTTTTTTGTTCACACTCCTGAAAAGTAAATGTTATTTCAAGAATATTTATCTCATTGCAAGGTGCGTTAGCTGATCATCAAAACAAGTTTAGCTTGAATGATTAAAGCTTTGACAGATTCACAAATGGGCCGAGGGGGTCACGTTGAAATGTAATTTGCGAAAAAGATATCCGAGAAGAAACCAATTTGACCTCACTTGTCCCGTCGAAATCGGGACTATCTCGAGCTAACGCGCCCCAATGACAAATCGTATAGTTAGCGCGCCTCCAAGGATAAAGGTGGTAGTAAGCGCTCCACACAATTGTTCAGCGGTTGGCGTCACGGTCAGAATTTGAATGAACTTTGGGCTGGAAAGGGTTTTTATCGCTTCTTTTTGGGTTCCTGGGATTGTTGTCAATCGGCTGAGGGGGGGTTTCCTCGTATAATTTCATCGTATTATTATTCCCTCCTCAGAAGTGATTCTCAGAAAAGGAGCAGTTCTTTTATCCTACAAGCGGATAAGAGGCCGATTTCAGCCTAATAGAAATTGTTCAGCAGCCGTCACGATTCGTGGAGATTTCCGAGGGAGCCTAGAAGAGGCACATTATTAGTGGTGACACTCGTGGAAGCTGCCATCTATCTGATTGTACCACACAAGAAGGGACCGGAGAAAGAGGTAATAAATTCCACTACATTTTTCAATATATTTTAATTTGAACTTCGCTTAACCACCTCTTTACTTTTCTTAAAGCATCACTAACTGGTTTCTCCTCCAGCTGCACATGGTGCATCGGCCATATCTAAAAAATCTTGGGGCCCGTCTGTTGGTTTTTTACCATTGTTTTTTTTCTCCTCGACTTTCAGTTTTCCGGGTTACAAAAACTCGGTGTTTTTCATAGTTTGCCTTGAGCCGCTGGTGAAGATTGTTTTAAATTCCTCTGACGGCGCTGCAGTAGTAAGTCCGGTCGAGGATTATAGTGGGCAACTTTACATTTTTCTAAAATTAGTTATCTATAGAAGACCTGCTTTCAGCTTGGATAAGGCTTCTCAAATGGAAATATAGAAAACACTAGTTCAAATGTTACGGGAGTTCTCAAATCCAAAGGTAAGAAATAAATGAGCACTTGAATTGGTGTTGAAATCCTTAAAACTCTTCAAAATTATGGTTCGCCAGCCCAAAACCTTACGAATTGAAGTGACCTTGATGTACTTGCACAGTAAAAGAGACATCCACCTCATAACCATATATGCTAGACCAATTAATCATGGAAGGCAGGCTCGATCGTCTGCTGCCGCTGCGCCACTTTGCCGCACCGCTGGGGGTTGCAAAGCGGCGCCGCCTGGCCACTCGGCAGCCGCCGGCGGCCGCCGCTACCGTGATTCTGCCTCTGATCAGGCTCCGATCGATCAGTCATGCGCCTTCGCGGCGCCGCGGGATCGATACGGCTAACATTAATGTTGTCGCGCCGTTGCGCGGCGAGACTCTATTTGACCCCTACTGCAGTATGCGGGCTCCTGGACGAGCGAGCCAAGCTTGAAGGGTTCATCCGTGAAGCTGAGAAGCTGGCCCCGGAGCAGCACTAAGGGGAGGTCAGGATGACCTCCGATGTACATAATATTCATTCCTTGTTTCTACAGTCTGGTTCTTGCCTGTTACTAGTATACAAACATATATTCCTATCAGCGAAGAAATTTTATGCAATTTATGTCATTGATGTCAAGGGAAGGAGACCACGATCATCGACACGATAGTGAGGTAGGTTGTAACATGTATCAACCTTTTGGCTCATTCTCGTGGACACCCCCGCCTGAATCTTATCCTGCGGGGGAGTGTCCCGTCGAAATCGGAACTATCTGGAAGGTTAACGCGCCCCAATGACAAATCGTATAGTTAGCGCGCTCTAAGGATAAAGGTGGTAGTAAGCGCTCCACCACACAATTGTTCAGCGGTTGGCGTCACGGTCAGAATTTGAATGAATTTTAGGCCGGCGCGCTTGTATCGCTTCCTTTTTGGGTTCCTGGGATTGTTGTCAATCGGCTGAGGGGATTCCCCGTATAATTTCATCGTATTATTATTCCCTCCTCAAGTGATTCTCCTCAGAAAAGGAGCGTCTTTATCCTACAAGCGGATAAGAGGCCGATTTCAGCCTAACAGAAATGGTTCAGCTGCCGTCACGATTCGTGGAGATTTCGAGGACGTTCAGGAAGAGGCTAATTAATAGTGGTGACAACCGTGGAAGCTGTCAATTCTATCTGATTGTACTACAAGAAGCGCCTGGAGGAAAGAGGTACGCGAAATCCACTACATTTTCAATATATTTTAATTTGAACTCCGCTGAACCACTCCCTTTACTTTTCTTAAAGCATCACACTCCAGTTAGCTCTCCGGCTGGCACATCAATAATAATCATCTGGGATGAAGTGGAACACTTAGTGGCGAAATGCAAATGGTTTCAGAGTTTCACTCGAAGATGGTCGAATTATAAGCGCACACCTTAGGGGCGTCAACATTTGGTAGGCCGGAAATTCTTCTAAACAACTGATTTTCTAAATTCTGAAAAGAACCACTCTAACTCTCAAAGTCTAAACAAGTGGTTCTAGTGGAACTCAGTATGAGCAGAGATGCAATGTTATCTCCGAGTTGACGTTCGAAATGCGATGTTTAGTTTATGTGGATGACTCTAGTGCGCCAAAAATCAAAATGTACTTGGGTACCTACTGTCTGTCATCTGTCATAGAGCAGTGTAATGTTCTTTTTGGAGGTGAGTAGTTGCTCCTCCACAGGAAACACGGAACGCCAACCAAAGGTATTGACGCTTCTTCGAGAAGGGGCCCCCAGCAAAACGAACTTGTCTATGAATGTAGCACTTCTTTAGTCTTGAGTTTGCGGGAATCAGCGGCAGCTGTACGAGGGCTTCATTCATATAGTCTACGAGGCTTGTGACTTCAGCGAACCACCAACGATATGTTGACTCAGCAACGTTCGGAGTGCCCCACTTCGCAAAACCTTCACCTACGTAACTCTAACTTCATGTTCTTTATTTTTTCACTTCTACGCTTTTTAGCCGTGTGGACAACGGTGAGCGCCAGAAGCGACGCTCACGCAGTTTTCGTGAGTTTTCGTGTGACCTGACGCTGCCGCAGCCATATCCATTTCGCCGTATTTCGAACTGTTACCCTTCCCATTGTTGATATTGTTGTAAGAGGCCAGCGAATTCTGCTGTTACCGTGCTAATGTTTTTTCCCATGATTGGAAACTTATGAAATTGGAATGTTCAGATAACCAAGAATAATGTAAAACAAACCCAATACAGACACTCAATAGGAAGAAGTGGGTGAGACAACAAGCTAGTGAGGAAGTACTATTTAAAGTAAAGGATTAGAAGATAGGGTTGCACCAAACAAGCTTAATGAGTGGTGTTACCGGCATTCATCCGCAGTTTTCCGTCTTTTTTTCGCAAAATTGCGTCCGCGCATGCCACTTTAAAGCGCTGGACGGAGCGATTTAATATATGTAGCAGGAGTACTGCATGTCGCTCCGACATCAACATTCAAGTCTAGGTGATCGGGTATGAACAAGGATCGAGAGTGTGCGAGCTACTCAGAGGACCAGGCGTAATGGAGGACAAAAGACTTTCACCTCCTCGATAGACAGAGAGGGCAGCACGAGGAAGAGTTGCTGCTCGAGCAGCACGTGCTGCCCCTGTCCTCCATTTGTCGCCTCAGCTGCTGCTCTTTTGTGGCAATCAGAAGCTTGCAACATTGCCTTGAAGTGGTCCATTTGGACAGCTACGAGCATATTTACAATCAGCATGGAGAGAGCTTCTTTGTTACAAAACTTGTACATTACAAGCATCTGGATAGCTATATGTCAATTCACCTTTTCTCTTTTTTATTTTCCCAAACAAGGTGTATATAATTAAAGCAAATCAAACGGTCTTCATCTCAGACGATCGCGGGCTGTCATGGGAGCACACAATCTAACTCTCACTTCTACTAAAACAGCGAGAGCAGCACAAGAGAGGACGAGCTGCTTGATCGAGGAGCACGTGTTTCACCCTCGTCCCTCGTCCTCCATTCTGTCGCGTCAGCTGCTGCTCCTGAGTTGTGGCCAGCACAGTGTGGTAACACTTCTCAAAGTGGTTCCTTAGGTAACTACGACCATACTCATAATCAACATGGAGAGAGAGTTCTTTCCTTTTTAAGAACGTGAACATGCCCACTCCTCTGAGGAAAATTGCCCAACACGGCGGCAGACCAACCCTGCCTTGGAGGCTCCTAATCGGTGCCTGCAGTGCAGTGTCTATCCAGAGTCCCTCCACGAGCTATGCCATTGCATCAACCACGCGTCGGTGTCTCAATCAGGACGCGACGGCCACCAACCCGGTCTGGAGGCTACCTCAACCCTATCTCGACGATGCCTGATTCCGGAGCCGCGACGGTGCTCCTTCGAATCTGGTTGCCTCCAGAAAAAAAGCCCCCTCTTAGGTCCGGACAATAGGGCTTCACCTTTCGCCGAGGTCTGCGGTGAGGAAGCACCTCACAGCGTGACCGCGGGCAAAAACCACCCACCCCCAGCCGTGAAATCCCCTACCCCAGCGGTCAAAAAATATGCTGGCCTCCTAGAGGGACTCGAAGCCACCTTCCAGGGCGGCGGCATCAGAATGCCGAATGAGGACCTGAGCGAAATGAGAGTCCCTTTTATAGCGAAGCTGTGCAGTGTGACAAACACATCAGCACGTGATCAGTCGCTTTTACCTCATTTTTTCATCAGGTCTGCAATTGTAGCGGTGGCGTTGCCGGCGATATCGTCGCGAGCCAGCCCAGAAGGCTTCTGTTATGAGGCCCACGCTTCACTATCGCGGTACTGTTCATGACGGTGCGGTGCCGCTGCTCTTCTTCTGTTACGTGGACAAGAAGGAATCTTCCAAGATTCCCGGGAGCCGTTGCTACAGTATCGAGGCATCGGGCCCGGATTGCTGTGCCGCTGCTACAGCGGCCCGGCACCAGTCCCGGCTTGCGGTGCCAGTCCCGCCACCGTCAATTCAAATTCTCTCTGGAGTCCCTGAGAAGCTGCTTTAGAGTGAGCCATCAACCAATCGATCGTCGTCAGCCATATCACACGGAATACTCTTGAAGGCAGTGTCCGCAATCAAAACAGTTCGGTATATCAACGTAAATCGAAAGACACGGGGCTCACTGCATCAATAATGCTGAAAACGGGTAAGAAGTGAGCACAAAATAGCCCAGTACGGCTCCTTAAACTTGAATGTCCGCTCACGCCACGCCCACTTCCTCGACGGCTACCGACAATGAGTGTCTAACTAAAACCCTACTATAAGAAGCGCAACCGGATTATCAAATGGGGTAAGTTTTGTTGAGCGGAGGTGGACTTGTAGCCTCCCTGGGATGTATGTTGTTACCACTAAGGGGCTGGGTTTTCAGTACATTTACGGATAGGTACTCGGTTGAAGTGAGGAGTGGGCCTGGCGTGAGAGGGAACACTCAGGTTTAGGAACCGCACAGGTCTTTTGTGATCGTTCGTAAGCCGTTTTTTCTGGACTTTGCGTGTTTTCAAATTTCCGGATCAGTGAGTGCATCTGAATGGTTTTCTCCACACCTTCCGCGCTGTACACTTTTTTGACAGTGTTTTCATCAGGTCGACTGAACCATAAAGTGCGTTGCTCGCAAAAAACAATAGAGAGGGGATTGAAGTCAAACGATTCCTTCCTCGTGAATCTGCAGCAAGTTTGTCAATTTAATACCAGCTTGTCTTCAGTTTGTATTCGAGTTGAAGAGCAGGCGCCGCCCGCTCGCCGTCGACCAAGCACACACTGCCGTCCAATCGCCGTATCGCCGCGACCTGACGCTACTAACTGCCAACTGCTTCGAAGCCATTTTTTCAGCTCATCTCCCAACTGGTCGCCCTTCACATGACTATATCGCTGGCTAAACGTGCGGTGGGAGCCAACCCTATTGCTCGAAGAGCTCTTTTTATCAGCGCGCGACCTCTTCTGAACGTAAAGTACTTTATGTACAAGATCCACATTTTCGTTGCATCGAGTCTTCAAAAAAAGCTTGATATTTTACTCGGGATTATAAATCAAACGCAGTTTCACTCTGGGAGTAAATGTCAATTCAAAATGGCATTCTCAAGGAAAGTAGTTTCCTTGCGAGGAATTTGAACGGTTCAGCTCGGCTAAAAACTGAAGAATTATTCAGGAGAAAAGGGATGATTCGTCATTCTAATCGGATGGTGGTTGTGGTGAAACCGCCCCTAAATTCGTAGAGGAGAGAGTTCGACTTCTCCTAAAATGGTTTATTTAAGGCGTGTTCTTCCAGATTTGCAACATTTTGTCTTTTTTTAAATCTGGAAGGTGTGAGTGTGGAAATTTTAAAAAATCACCTTTCTCACTCCTGGAAAATGCGTTTCCCGTGAACTCCAAACTTTTTCTCGCATTTTTCCATAGAAAAAACCAAAATGCATTGGTTTTGGACGAAGACTTGTGATTTTTCAAATGCTGAGCGGCGATGGTTTGCCAAAATTTGAAGTTTGAAATGGGGAATATGTAACTTTTTCTTCTACGAAAACACAACATGCTCACAGGAATTTAAAGGCAGCATATTGACACGCTCGTAAACGTAATTGAGATAACTAGCAGACCATTCAGAATGCGTATGGCACCGAACACAACGCTCAGCTACTTTCTTGAAGCTTCAAAAACGACTCCACAATGACGCTACACGTGTGGGAAGTTGGCCCTGCCCGTGTATCTGGGTCCGCCCCTGTATTTGCGTCCTCCCCCAAATACAGGGCCGCTGCGCCATTCACAATCAGCCGTCAGCGACGTTTGTAGGTGGTGGAATATGTACAATAAGTAAAACCATACAATATCGGTGACGTTGGAAATGGCCCAGCACTCTGCTGTTTTGGAGGAGACGGCAAACACAGGGGCGGGCAGATACGGGAGAGGGACCAACTTCTCACTCATGTAATGGCGATCATTGTGGGTTGCTTTTTTGAACCTTCAAAACTGCCGTGAGCGTTGTGTTCGGTGCCATACCATTCTAATTCCGTAGTTATCTCCAATTACGTTTACGAGCTTGCTATGCTTTGCCTTTTTAAAGCCAACAGTTCCCAAACACCTTTCCAATAAAATTAATCATTTGAACCTTTCCGAAAAATGTTCACGGCTATTATTTAGAAAGAAGAAGAACGTTTCAAGAAACTCTAAAATCGTTGTTCCTTGGAAAAATCACCATTTACAGGGAGATCAATAAGTGATGAATACTCTGACATTTGAATTCCGTTTAACCGTGGACATTACTCTAAAGAGTGTGAATTTCAACGACTTGAGAATATTTTGAGGAGAACTTCATTCTTGGAGTATGTGGATATAACTTTTTGTACAAAGAAAGTCATAATTCCTATTTCAAAACGAGAGAAACAGATTGTCACCCCTAATTCACATCTCTACAGTCACGAAACCGAGTGAAAATCAATTCTTGTTTAAGGTGTAGAGAAAATCTGTGTCAAGAAATGTTCTTGGAGACTCTTAATCACTACTGACCGAGGCCTGTGTTGAACGGCCTTAGCAAACTCGTGTCAAATACGAGGTCGCCTAGGGTGGGCATGAGACAGCCCGTACTGCCAGCACCATTTCCTTCGACTGTAGCAAAGATCAGTGGATATAATCAAGGATGAATCAGCCGTTGTAGATGTGAATGAGCCTCAATGAGGTATCTATTTTTTGATAGCTCGACCCAGCGGTGCAGCTGAGCTCGACATATCCCCTGAGGGAGCAGGGTTATGAGAAAGAAACGAAAAATCATAAATAAGAGCAGCAATTGGGACCATGATGAGCAGCAATTGGGGAAAGAACAGCGGCAGTTGGGGCCACAATGAGGAGCAGCAGTTGGGGAGACGACTGGAGCAGTTGGGGCGACTGCAGCAGCACGTGGGGCCACTATACAAGCAGCAGTTGGGGCAGTGAGCGGAGCAAGAGGACACAACGTGCTGCCCTGAGCAGCAGTTGGAGGAACGGATGGGGCTTACACCTCGACGAGTAACTGCGTTGGTAATCCCCTCGTGCTACCTTTCTAAGCCGCGAGTATCTCTGCACGCACACTTATCGGGGCATAGTTTGTTATCATATCATGACGAGTTGAAAAATGTTGTTTCTGCCTCAAATTTTTTTGCTGCCAAGTCGGGATTTACAGACTTACGATTCTGCAAGGGTGTCCAGTTAGCAGCAGCCGAAGTTTTCGAGCAAACTACGACTCTTGGTATTGTTAACTATGCATTCGGATAATTGTCCAAAACATCTAGACTCTGTTCCAGTTCAAAAAACTCCTGTTTTCCATTAACACAGCGCGGAGCGGTGGCTTTTTCGACCGAACCTCGTTATCACTAGTTATATCTCACCGGGGCTCACCGCTCCGCTGCTGGTGATAATCGAAATCGACAGGTCACTACGGATTTACCAGAGCTTAACTGTAGACGCTTGAATGGACCACAGCATCGCCGTCGGAATCCCAAAAACACCTCTGAAAGTATGAAGCTTAGCTTGCTCATATGAGTTCGGGCGGAGCAAGGACCGGAGGGCTCGGTCATGACAAAATAAAAGTGATAAGGAGATTTTGACATGATAAGTCTGATAAGTCTTACTTCGACCGGGTCACAATTGGGGAGCTAGGCAATCGTTCCTAAATATATATCGTCGATCCCGCGAGGATGCTATGATTTTTCATCATGACAGTGGAGCGGTCGTTTCTAAGAAAACACAATGGTAGAAATGGAGAAACAGTGAACTCTAAATACCGTGCGGTACCGATTGCCACAAGGGCATAAAATGAGGATATCAGTTGCATTGCTATATCAGACCGACCGACTCAAACTCTCAAATGAAAATTGCAGAGCATTTTAAGGCTTTGTGGCAATCGGTCCCGCACGGTACTTTTTGTCTAGTTGGAGAAACCACCACTCAGCTTTGAAGATAGCGTGGTAATAGATGCAACGCGGCATCCTAGAGATAAGATATAAACCATACAATACCCTTTTTCCAGACGGCTAATTGCAATATTCAATAGAACTGCAATTTCCCCTTATGTTCCTGGTGGCTGGGCGCCCTTGGCGGAGACTCAGTTGATCGTTGACCGACAAGGCTTTGGACTGTCACGTGAATAGTCACTAAATAAATGGAAGCTATAGTCATAGAGGACAAGTGCGACAACGACGATGAATGAGGTCGGCACTTAGAGGAGATCGAGAGCGCGACCTGTAAAGCACGCAAAAAGAGAACAAAAATATGGTTTTTGATAGTCACCTCCGCGTCGTCCGCAGTCCCTCTTTGCCCCATACCGATCGAATTTGTATCAGTAATACTATTAATATCTACGATGGCTTATTGAAGACCCCGCGAGACTGCGGACGACCTAGGAGGGGCAACGGACAGCCTAGGAATAACTATGTCGGATTCTCATCCAACTATGACCAGAGGCCTCTGGAAGAGAACAATCACTCCCCCTCCCACCGTTTTTGTGTAGAGAAATTACCACTCTTCTCAAGGTCTTTTTTCTCAAACTGGAATTCTCGCCGCTCAAAACAACCTTTACGTTTACTCCGTATGCAACCGAATGCGTGAGTCCGTAGTATACCTCAACGCCTCGAATTCTTTTTTCGAATAACCGTGTTTCCGACTAACTCGATTTTTTCAAAATTTCGAATAATCGAGTAGTCGAATGACTCCATTTCGACTGTTCCAGTCAATACAAAGACTCGATGACTCGACTCGACATAAGTATGGGCCGTAGTCTACGCTGTCGATGCTGGCCAATGCGCCAATTGAATCATCTTGCATACTTGAATCTCGACGCCTGTGCTCTGCCTCACCGAAGGTTGCCGCGCGCCCTGATTGATTATTTCGTAGAGGAACTGGGTGGCACTGAGGACAGCCGGACGTAGGCGGTGTCAGACGGACTCAGTCGCTTTTTCGACCAAGTCTGACGGGAGCCTGAGGCGCATATTTGACGCGCTCGAACGCGACGCAGATGCGCCCTCATCGGACATTGGCAGCGATATCAATCTGATCTTCCCTGTCTGACCTTCGAAAAGATGGAGTGCGTCCGGGCCGTGCTAGAAAGCAGAGCTGATATTCTGCGCTGTGTCACATATTAATGTAATACTTTTTGCTTCTGTTCAAGCAGTGGCTCTTAAACATTTATAGTTTAAGTGTGCAAGAGCATTCCAATTTCTCTCGTCCATATTTTGCAATTTTTGCGGGAATCGGAGGTCATCACCATTGACTTCCTTGAATCAAAGCAGCATCACGGAATCCTGCAATGTTATCATTACTTCAGATCTCTCACCATCTTATATTTATTTTTATTTTGCGCTCTAGGTGCACCATCGAAAAGGAAAGAACAAATAGTGAACCGTCTTTCGCACTCGGAGAATGGACGAGAAAGGAACAAAAAACACAGAAAAGGACCGTTATACCTCCAAAAGGAGGTATGGCTGTAAGAATATTCTGCTATTTCCTAAACTCCGGAAAAGGAGTTGAGTTTTTCAAATGTGTACCAACCTCCGGGAATTGGTAGTATTAGTTTGGCAACTAACGATCCCTTCAAAGAAAAGTTTCAAACATTTTCATATGAAAAAGACTGCGTCCAGCCTGAGCAACGCAACTAGCCGAAGCTATTTCAGGGTCCACCAATTCTGGTTCCTCTTTGATCTGGCGCGAACCTCAGGCCTAAGACTCAGGCCCAAGGAGCTCCTTGTTGACGTTTTTTCTCACAATCAGTCTAGCTATCCAAGCTTACAGTTCAATAACGCGGAAATATCTTTGACAGTGATCGGTAGAACCCAAACAAAGATGAAGATATTCGTTAAAACTTGGATAGAGGAGGTAACCACCCTAGTATATAATAGGTAAGAAGGCAGCGAAGGTTTTTGCCTCTTGGCGATTGGGCCAAATCTAGTGCTACAATACCGCCCGCGACTTTGGGAAAAACGGCGTTTTCGGCGTTTTTTTCCGCCGCAAACCGCTGCTTTGTCATAACTTCGTTCAATGTGGTCCTTTTGGTTCGCTAGGGGCATATTTTAAATCAGTATCGAGAGCTCTTCATTTTGAGCTCACACATGTCTTACCCTGCAAACAAGGCATATAGGGTTCACAGAATCAATCGAGTGTACGAAAACTGAAGCTGGGTATCAAATTGTTGTAAATATTTGAATTCATGCCAACCGCACAGGTCAAGGACGAGTTATGTAGAAGTACAATACACGCACTACAATATCCGCACTAATTTTCTCAAAAACACCGCAAAAGTCGCGAAATCGCGACTTTTCGTCATAACTTGGCTCAATGTGCTCCAACTGAGCTCTGGAGGACATATTTCGAATCAGCATCGAGAGCTTTTTCTTTTGAGCATACACATGTCTTACGGGCAAAGAAGGCATATAGGGCTTACACAATCAATCGATTGTGTAAGCTCTCGATACTGATTCTAAATATGCCCCTAGCAACCCAAGCGGACCACTTTGAACGAAGTTATGGCAAAGCGGCGGAAAAAAACGCCGAAAACGCCGTTTTTCCCAAAGTCGCGGGCGGTATTGTAGGTACATTTATCCCCACCTCCAGTGCAGCGATTGAACCGTCGAGCTTGATCGATGGAAACTGTTCCTGAAATGGTAAACCAACAAATGTTTTGCCTTCGCTTTTACGTGAGAAATATTTTCTCGTAAAAGCACACACTTGCTCGCCAGGTCGGTTCCTTCTCAAAACGCAGACTCCTGTCGGCTGGTGTCCAATTGTAGAGTACGTCTAAAACATTTTGTTACTAAACCAACGTACGGCCAGATCAGTTCCGACGCTAATTAGGGTCACGTGCGCAACAGTATCACTTGGAGCACTGTCCTTACAGGAAGACAGCCCACTCTACAAAAGATGGGTACACTCTACATGAAGCGGAAAAGGCTGCTATTCTCCGTATAAATCCGACTGAATTGGATCAACGCGTCCCGCCCATAGTTTCTCATCTTTCAGAGAAACTGAAGCCGACCTCAACACGAGAAAAGAACCACTGCTCCTTTTTTTATCCTAGACTTGTCGCGAGGTTGCGGAGGAACTGTTAGGTGAACTCGCAGCCGGCCGTAAACTATGCACAAATTTTCTGTTGCAGAACTATACCATCGGTTTTTGTTGAAAACGAATGCTATCTCAGGAAGGGAAGGGTCCATCGGTTTTTGTTGAAAACGAATGCTATCTCAGGAAGGGAATGGTGGAGGAGAGACGATTATAATTTGCCACCGGCACGAAATTCTCACTCAGGAATCATCCTGTTAAATTTGCGCTTTGGCCTATTGAGGTAAGTTGAAACCTGTTTTACGTGTACAATGTTAAGACGCGTTTGAACATATACATGTTTAGACAAAGGTATTAACAATGTTGCTGGTATAAAAGGCTCCTCATCTCACCGTGTGCCTCAGTCGGCTCTTCGGAGCCGGACCTGGAAGGTGGCCTTAAGCCCCTTTCACAGTCTGCCGGACGACGCCGTCCGGGGACGTTAGAAGAAAGCCGCAGAGCGAGGGAAACTGCGGCGAACAGCCGTCGGTTCGACTCTTCAGTACAAAATGTATGGCCAAAACAACACGTTCTAACCCAACATAACTTGATGCGACGTCGTGTCAATGATTTCACCGCAATGAGACGTCGGTCGGCCGACACCGCAGTGCGGGCCGCACTCACGCCGCAGTCCTATCTTATGACGTGCCGGACGGCGTCGTCCGGCAGACTGTGAAAGGCACTTTAGTCACTTCCCAGAAGATCCACCGGATACCGGAGGATAATTTTTGTCACGGAGGGGATGTCTCTGCGGCTGGGGGAGGGGGTGGGGTGGTGCCCAACAGGGGTGTGCGGAATTTTCTGTTTTCTGATTTCTGTTTTCTGGCCATTTTAGCCTTTCTGTTTTCCGTTTTCTGACAAACTGGATTTTCTGTTTTCTCTTTTCTGAAATTTTTTTTTGAAAATTTCCGCACACCCCTGGTGCCCAAGTATGGGCCCATCTCCCCACAGTTTGCAGTGGGGTGCCCCCCACTGCGATCAGTGGTGGTTGGTCATCCCCACCCCCCTCCCCCCAATAGGATCACAATAGGGATGATCCTTGTGGGATGTCCACGGGGTTCCTTGTGCAGACACGGCAACGCTAAAAATGGACATGGACACTTCTTGAGCCGCTTACTGACAATTTTTGAGGCGCTCAGGGGCTGCGGAAAGACGGATTCAACCAGAGGACGCCGGTCCGCGCACCTTTTGACATCGATGCGCTGATCAGAGGCCCGACTCGGCGGCCAATGGTGCGACGGCCCCTGGAAGTGACGCAGGGACGGGGGAGGGGGAGGGTCAAAGCACTGCGCTGCCCCTCGCAACCCTTCACACCGCGTCGGGTTCCCCCGTCCCAGAACACAATCCATTCTGGATCACTCAGCGCAGTTAAGAGGTCTGCAGAGTTGCACCGACCGGTCACACCTAAATTTTCCGCAATTTTCGACCCCATCTGTCAGAGCACATTATTGTTCTATAAACACCGAGAAGGTCGTGGAAAGCGAGCGGGATTCAGGAGAATCGCGCACAGCATTGCGATCAGGGATGTGCGGAATTTTCTGTTTTCTGCTTTCTGTTTTCTGTTTTCTGCCCATTTTTGGCCATTTTTTCTGTTATCTGGTAAAATAGGCGAAATTCGGCAGAAAACAGAAAAAACCGTGAACCGCGATTCGTAGCAAGATTGCCCTTGCGGCCAAAGGCAGATTCCATCAAAGGTAAGCCAATAGATTGAGGGTTCATATAATCTGGGTGTTCTGCAGTTCCCCCAAACCAAACACTTTTACTCGCTATACTTATGTATTCTATCCTAGCGCTTGTGGCGCGGTGGAAGGAGTCGCTGCCGGACTCAGTCGGACTCGATCCTCGCCCAAGGTCGGCTAAACCTACTATCCCTCTGGGGCCCTTGAGTTGGTACCAGATTCATGTGGGGAGACGAACCTACTGACTGGAAAGTCGGCCACACAGTCACTAAATAGCCCCGAAAAAGCATTCAAGCTTTCACGAATACGACGATGAATGCGCTGCGCAACCCAAAAGAGAATTAAGAAACCGAGCTCTTATCTTTATTTTACAGTGGTTACCGTTACCAAGAGGTTTGCCATTGATGAATCCCTTAGAAGGTATGTGATGCAGTCAAATGGCGCGAAAATTATATTATTGTGTACTAACAATAATGAGCAATCAATCCGACTTAACGCTCGCTATTCATAACACACTGGCCCCGCGTCCGAGCATAACCACTTCTACACGTGAGCACAGACTATGAGTATTTCAGCGCCACCGCTTTAGTGGAGCCGGGAAAAGTTGGGCCCCAACTTTACCATACACGCATTTTCCGAGTGCGTATTTTGACTCATTGCAACGCAGGACGATGCGGAATTTAAAAAGGTTGAAGCGCGGTGAAACTGATGGTGGGGCTATAAAGCAGATCAGAAAACTCCCACAGAGGTGCGAGCGACCCCACCACCGTGGAGCGAGCGGCGTGTCAGGCCATTTATACCCGAGAGGCACAGCCGCGCGTTACGCGCGTGACTTTCGGGCACTGAGGAGTAGTACACTGTTCAAATCAGCAGTTATCCCAGATTCAGTGTAAAAATATGTAAACTAGGGAAGGGACGTAATTCTTGCACATACATATTGAGCTTCTGATCAAGTAATCTAGCTGCTATTGTCTGGGGAAAGGATGGTTAAAGAGAAAATTCAGAATTGCTCGATTTCTTAGCTTGTTGAAGGTTAGATACTCGAGCGATATTGAAGCTATTATTTGTTGAGATAGATGTTGAACCTCTTTATCCGCAACGTTTCGGGTCTCAGACTCTTGGTCAGACGGCTAAAAATGCATGAATTACGTACATAGCAATGAAAGATGCGGAGGCGGTGAGGACGTACTGATGGGAAGGAGAGGGAGAAGAGAGTTCTCGCCGGTGACCGACTCGCGTCCCACGTAGACTGAAAATGACCAATTTTCAAAATAGGACTGATGTATAGATGGCGTGGGTGTTCAGTCTTATCACGCTCTAATCTGTGTGTGATGTTAGCAGCCTCAGTTCCTCTCTCATTTCTTCCCTGTTATTCATCGGGGGAAGGTGCCTCTTTATCTCTATGACCTCTCTAATCTTCCTTTCAGCTGTGTCCGATATATTCCTGTGCACGATTTCAAAACTCATGCTCGGGATATCTTCGAAGGTATGGTGTGATGTCCTGTGCCTTGAGAACGCGCTGTTCGGGTAAGATCGGGGTGCCCGTAGCGCTCTTATGTGCTCATCAAGGCGATATCGTAAGGGCCTCCCAGTTTCGCCAATATAGAACTGCCCGCATGTCTCACATTGTACCCGGTACAGCACGTTCTTCATCTCACAGATTTTCTTGTTCCCTGTGCGGTAGGTACATCCGTTTCTCCTACAGCGATCTTCGTAGGGGCGAGACGACGTGAGAAGCTGGCGAAGGGTGGAAGGGGGGTGGAAGGAAAAAGGAAGGGGAAGGGCTGAGCTACGGACCGCCACGTTGACATCTTTGGCAAACGATTTACTAACAAAGGGGATGGTTAGTGCAGTATTGGACAGAGGGTGACGGTATGGTCGCCATGTGTGAATGTTGCTCTCCATATAACCGTTTTCATTCAGTATTGCTGCCAACTGACTCTCCACCTCCTTTTTATGGGTTGTTAGGCTCCTCGCTGTGTACACCGAACTCTTGACTACATTGTTCTTCATGAATGAGGGGTGACAGCTACGCGAATGGATTAGAACGTTTTTTGATGCAGGTTTCGTGTACCATGCAGCCTGAAACTGATGATCCGAAATTCTTATTTGGGTATTCAGGAACGGAAGGTACTCGTCCGATACGGGTTCTTCAGCTGTCAACTTTAATGGATCATGCCGTGAGTTCAGATGCGATAAAATGCTACGGAGTGCTCCTTGTTCCTTTGCTGCAATGAATATGTCGTCGATATAGCGGCCAATATATACCACATCTGAAGTCAGAATGCTTCTTTCAATGTATTGGACTCTCTCATTCCTCTGTTATTCATCGGGGAAGGTGCCTCTTTATCTCTATGGCCTCTCTAATCTTATTTCAGCTGTGTCCGATATAATCCTGTGCACGATTCCGAAACTCTTGCTCGGGATGTCTTTGAAGGTATGGTGTGATGTCCTGTGCTTTGAGAACGCGTAGTTCGGGTAAGATTGGGGTGCTCGTAGCGCTCTCATGTGCTCATCAAGGTAATATCGTAGGAGCCTCCCAGTTTTACCAGTCTCATTTCCTACCTGTTATTCATCGGTGGAAGGTGCCTCTTTATCTCTATGACCTCTCTAATCTTCACTTCAGCTGTGTCCGATATATTCCTGTGCACGATTTCGAAACTCATGCTCGGGATGTCTTCGAAGGTATGGTGTGATGGGGTCTCAGGGACAACAAAGGAGAACTTTCTAATAGTGGACAAGCCTTCAGGTTTATCGCGTGGAAATTCACGTAAAGCGCGCGAGACTCCGGAATCGACGCGTACAGCGTGTGCTGGGCTCAGGAACAATTAAACAGTACTTTGTGAAAGTGGTAGGGGCTTTGGGTTTATTGCGTAAAAAATTCACGGAAAGCGCGAGAGACTTCGGAGTCGACGCGTACAATGTGTGCGGAACTCAGATACCAAAACATATTATTTCGCGAAAATGGGTATGCTCCAAGCTCATCGCGTAAAACGTAACAGAAAAAAACGACTTTGGGCGGATATGGTTGTGGCACCCACGACATGGTTGCACATTGCGTCCTACAAACTTCCGTCCTACAATTGTGACGGATCATTGTGGAACCCACGTAGAATGCTATGGTTAGTGGTTATTGGAATGAGGTCAACAAAGCCAACCCATCGCTCAGCTACGCTAAAAGAATGTTACACATTGTTGATGGAGGAGAACCGGCAGAGCCGGTATATGGTTTGGCGGAGCCAAACGAACGCTACACAAGGTTAATGGAAGGTGCCAGCGGTTAAGCCGATATATCGATCGGCGAAGCCTTCATGCTACACATTGTTCGGAGAAGCATCAGATTCATACGATTCTTATAGGCAGGGTCCGGGCAGAATTTCGATTTTGAGATTTCCCGCTAAATCGGTGCTCTTGCTACATGTAGTCCCAAGGAACATGCGGAAACTGCGTAAAAAGCGCTTTTCTTTAAGTTATTCCAACCACTTTCGTTAGCCGATGATCCAGGAAAGTCAGAAAAGTGTGGCCATCGTCCATATTTTAGCGGTTGTCCACGCTTGCTTCAAAAGTGCTGTTTAATTATCGGTCATTCCAGCCATGATTATCATGCTGTGAATACCGTAATCCCTGACTTTGGGCTGTTTTCTCTAGTTGAGTTTTCTATAGTACTAAGGGCTCAGAGTTCGTGAAACGTTCAGACGATATTCAGCTAGGCCAGCCCAATTTATTTAAGCCAAATTTCGGTAGTGTCAAAATTTGGCCGGACCTTGTCTTTAACATGGTGAACGTAAAACAGGTTTTGACTTTACTCAATATTCCAAAGCGGAACTTTAACAGGATAACTCCTGAGTGAGAATTTTGTGCCGGTGGCAAATTATCAACGTGTGTGGGGGAGCCACTAAGGACTCATGATCAAATTAATGACCGATTGTAATCTTTCGGATTGGACGACACACTAAATCTTAATGCTCTGAGATTGATCACCCGGGCGGTGGGATCACTCGGGCACCAAATGCCAAAACCGCCCGGGTGATCCCACATCCCTGTCTGAGGATGCTCGCAACCGCTCCGCAGCACGATTTCGCAATCAGCGTGCACTTTGCGGACTGAACGTCAGTGCGGAGGTGAACTGTATGTATGGTTGCACGAACCAGCATTTTGAAGTATCTCAAATCATTCAATGGACCTAGTGACAAAAATTTTACTTAAAGGCAGCATACACGCTCACAAACATGGTTGGGATAAGAGCATAAATAGGACCGCCTGGCCCCTACCATGTCGTCAACGGCGTTTGAAACGCTGAAAACCATCCAGGTTGACAGGAGTCGAACATTCCCGTCTCGAAAGCCTGTGGAACCCCACCACTACGGATAACAGAATGAGGAGTGAGGCATGTGTAAGCATTAGATAATTTAGAGTGATAGCACTATCAAATCAGAGTATACGAGAGAAACAGCTCGATTTCCTTGATTTTAGCTTGTTTACATACCGATTAATTCCCATCCACTTTCAAGAATGCCGCTCTACTCCGGCTGGCTTATAAAATGGAGCATTTCGTATGTGAACAGACATGTAATTCTCAGGTAAATCAAGCCGTTTCTCTCGTAGACTCTCGTTTGAAAGTGCTACCACCCTAACTGCTTTCACATGCTCCACTCTTCATTCTGTTGTTCGTAGGGGTGGGGTTCCACAGGCTTCCAAACCGGGATTGCTCATATAATGTCACACTGGATGGTTTTCAGTGCTTTAAAGTTCGTTGATAACATAATTGAAGCTGCGCGGACCCACTCATGCTGTTATCTCAGCCATGTTTGTGGAGCGTGTATGCTGCCTTTAATGGCAGTGTTCACGACAAATATCACTTCCGATATCTCCACGGTTTACGGAAGGTCTGGTGCCCTATATAACAAGGCATGCTCAAAAAGAACACGAAAGACGCGTTTTTGAACCAAAATAGGCTCCCCTTTGTTTGCGTTGATTTTTGAGCGTGGAGGAATTGACCGGTAGAAGGATGATACCTATCAGTGCAATGAAGCGATCACTTATCAGCACTTCCTTAACTTGGTCATTCCTGTAATCTGGATCTTCATTTGTTCATTTCGAGGGGGCGGATCTGGGGCACCAGGCGTGTCTGGGGCACCAAAACGCTTGTTTGCAGCCATTATTTTTGCCGCTCCTGGCTCGTTTTACACAGTTCTTTTGACGGTTAGAGCCTAAGATCCTTCTCGCCTATCATTTCACTGTGAAAAGTCAACCGGGATGATCATCGTGAACGCTGCGTTTGAAGACAGCGTACACAAACATGGTTCAGATAGCCGCATACAGTTCAACTGCGCATTGCCGTTCAGTCCGCAAAGTGCACGCTGATTGCGAAAGCGTGCTGCGACGCGGTTGCGAGTATCCTCAGACAGGTAAGTGGGATCACCCGGGCAGTGGGATCACCCGGACACCCAGGGCAAAACCGCTCGGGTGACCCCACATCCCTGTCTGAGGATATTCGCAACCGCGCCGCAGCACGCTTTCGCAATCAGCGTGCACTTTGCAGACCAAAGGGCAGTGCGCAGTTGAACTGTAAATGGGTCCGCGCGACCTTTACCATGTCGTCAACAAAGTTTGAAGCACGGAAAACTATCCAGTGCGACATTATTTGAGCTATTCCGTCTCGAAAGCCTGCAAAACCCCACCTCTACAAATGAAAGAATGAAGAATGGAGCATGAGGCATTTGCTGTGATTCACTGGGCCAAATTCCGCTCCGCAAATGCGTCTCCACAAACTTTGCGGCCGCGCGCATTCGAGTCGGAAGTTTCCAGCGCCGCAGCCGCCAATCTGTTGACTCTAGGTGGGTTTTAGAAACTGGAAAGTAAACAAAATTGGAGAAAACTGTATAAAAAGGCCATATCGAGTCGGGTTTGGCGCAGGAAACATGACTGACCCGAGCGCGTGCGGCCGCAAAGCGTGTCGAGACGCAATTGCGAACCGGAATTTTGGCCCAGATAAGCACAGCATTTATTTTATTTATTTTTTGCACTCAGGGTGCGCCATACAACTGAAAAAATGTCAAGAACCATAAAGGGGAAACTGATTGATGATAAAAAGAACAAACAACAAACAATTATTAAATCTCCGAATAGTCCAGCACTATTTGAGAAACCGAAAGAAGTGCTAAACCTCGCATCGCTGATACGCACTTGGACCTTACAAGACAGCAAGATTGGTGAGCTATTCTAAGTAATAAGTTCCAATTATATATGTGGAGATATTGTCGTATTCAAAGAGTAAGAGAAAGAGGAACCAAAACCCCGCACATGCCGGCAAGGGTGTCCTAGGAGCACATAATGCACCTGAGGAACAGGCCTGGAGTTTCGGAATACGGTTGTACCGACTTCCCCGTAGAACCAGGTCTGCCAGGGATTGGTTTCCTGCGTGCGCCCGCCTTGAGGAGACTGATTCCATATCAAAAAATTTACCTTGGTTGAAATATCACACTAAATAGCTGACCAAGAGCTCGATATTCAGAGAAAAATCCTATCTAGACGTGGCTCGAAAGACGTACATATTAATACGATAAGGGGAAGGTTAACATACACACGTGAAAAAAATGACAAGACATAGAAAATGCATCGAAATGCATCGAATTTCTGCAGATCTAGTGGTCCATGTAGAGTCCGCGCAATAATTTTAGTCTGATGAATGGACGAGGCAACGACGGTTGATCACCCCGCGCGAATCGAAACCCAATTCCTCTGTGAGGCCGCCAACCCCACACGGCCAGCGGCCTGGTCCATGCGACAGACTAAAATGAAAACTGAAACCATACACTGTTTTTTATGGTGACATTAAAGGCACAGTAAACCCTCAGATTAGAATTTTGAGATTTTCATGTAATTGTGTAGATGACCCCTCCTGTATAACACGTGCCTAATTCCAGATCTCATTTCTTTCAAATAAGCGAGATATAAGCGACCAATAGAGGCTCAACCCCCTTCGCTCACCACCACAGGCCCGGCCCCCTAACAAATTTTCGAACTTGGTAGCGGCTCGATGGATGAATGAATTCTGAGAATTCGTCGTTCTTCAGCCCATTACCGGACTGTCTCTTCATCATGGCTTTCTCTCACGCAACGATTGCGAATGAAGAGAAATACAGGACTGAGACAACTCGTCCACCAATTTTTCACCCTCAAAATCTAGGCATCTTTGAAGAGCCATAATTCTGTTCAAAAGGGGTCTTGGACGATTTCAGAGAAACCACTGTGATCAGCGTGTGACTCTCTCCAAGCTAAGTATGAAATTTGAAAATTAATTTTCTAGGTGTCCTGTGCCTTTAACGTGGCCAACTTCCAAGGGCAGGGTGAATCCCCAGCATAATTTCGAAAGCATTTAATAACTTAGAGTGATAGCACTATCAAATGAGAGTCTACGAGAGAAACAGCTTGATTTACCTGATTATAACATGTTTACATACCGTTCAGTTCTCATCTACCTTAAAGAATGCCGCTCTACTCCGGCTGGATTTTGAAATGGAGGATTTTATCAGTGCACAATCATGTTATTTTCAGGTAAATCCAGCTGTTTCTCTAGTACACTCCCATTTGATAGTGCTATCACTTTCAGTTATCGAATGCTTTGACATGCTCCACTCCTCACTCTGTTATTCGTAGGGGTGGGGTTCTTCAGGCTTCCGAGACGGATTTTCTCAAATAATGTCACACTTGATAGTTTTCAGTGCTTCAACTTCGTTGATAACCTAGTAGACGCCGCGCGAACCCATTTATGCTGCTATCTCATCGAGTTTGTAAGCGTATATGTTGTCTTTAAATCATGGTATCATACTCTACTGGGTCGTTTACTTCGGAGGAGTATCTCAGACATTCACTGCATTCAGTGCGTGTCGAATATGCATTCAACTCGTAGACAAGCAGGTTCCGAGCACAGTTAGGGAACGTACTGCTAGGAGAGCACGTGCTCCTATTGTGTTCTAAATCACAGCACGTGTCCCAACAAATGAAGCATTCAATGCGTGCATGATACACGTTCAATTCTATGACAAAACGATTTTTCAAAAAAGGGGAAGTGTACGACGCACTCCTGAGGCGGGACCCAAGTTTGCGGTACTTGGATCGCCCAGCCACTGGCGGCCCCTGATGGCGCTCGGCGAGCTTGCCGAGTCGCGTGTTGGTGTGCGCTCCCCGTCGAGTGTGGGTGTGCTGCTACAGTAGCGCTGGACTACCCCGCAGCATGTGCTCCTGCGATCAAATTTTGCAGCACATGCTCCTGTGATGAAATTTCGCAGCACGTGCTGTTGTTAAGAGCACGTGTCCCTGCGATATAGCCTCTCCATGAGTGTGCTCACTCGAGTTGAATTCATATTCCACACGCATTGAATGCGGTGGATTTCTGAGACCTTGTAGCATCAGGGAGCAAACATACCAGCACGATGAGCTGATTGTGATGGCATAGTCACTCGTAGACGCAGAAGGCTTTCCCCTTGTGGAGGCTGTGGAGGTTCTTGACGTGGAATGACGGGAGCTTCTTCCGTAGTTGTAGCTGTGACTCGGTAAGTAGAGGGGGAGGATCGAGATTCAATCTCATCATGTTCCATCAACTCCTGAAGTTCATTATATATGCGTACTTTAGAAAAACTTCGATTGATCGAAATCATCAGTTAAGCACCAGTATGCGATTCTCCCCTACCATATGTCGTTCTACAGACTGAACGTCACAAATTTGTCCCGGAAGCTCGTCTGGATCGCTTTCACAATCGCTGAGTTGAAGACTTAGTACTTCTCGCTCCCCACAGCCTTTTTCTCGAGCCTAGTAAAAAAGAATTTTGGAAAGGGAGAAATATTGCTGACAGCCTGCCTCTGGATGAATCTGCCCAGGACAGTACTCAATCGTGTAACTCTCGGATCAGCACCCTACCTTTCTAATATAAATGTAGTGATCGTTCTTTTTTTCAACACGAGCTCTTGCTGCCCATCCCTCTCGATCTGTTTCAGCAAGCTGAAAATCGGACTATATTCAATAATTTCTACAAGTTTTAGGTGCATATGCTACTGCGTGACAGGACCACAAAACTCAAACCGCAGATTTCGGCTACCATAGCGATAACCATAATGATCGATATGATAAGAGTGGGAAAAGAACTCTGCCGGACAAGACGACCCATTCTGAGGCAGTATTCATAGACAATTTTTCCGCTAGGTTAGAGTAAATGTCATTCAGAATCTCGGCAATGGTTGCGGGCCAGCTCATCCCTTTCGGTGTGAGAGGGCCCTCAATTTTAAGCAGGGGTTGAAACCCTTACGTATGCGAAATTCCTACATGGGTTCAAAAGCCCTTGAGAGCCATTAATGCTTCAAAAGGTAAGGGAATCCTTCAGTAAATTTCAATATTACGCCGAGATGAAACAGGCGCAGGAGTGAGTTGCCGGTCGACGCTCAGCAACTCCTATGCTTTATGCGTCTGTCTCGCTCCTCCGCGGAGCGAGACAGACTCGTAGAGCGCAGGTATTGCAGAGCTTCCGAGTAATAATTACCCTTACCTCGCAGGTAAATTGTTCATAGATACGTGGACAGGGTAACATGGTTAACACATCAAACACACAGGTTAATACAGGCTCATTTGGTCATGCCTTTTTGAGCATGTATAATAGAAGCAGCATCAACGTGCAACACTTAACAGCATTAAAGCTCCAGCCCACGACTATGAAGATTAAAGAACACGCTTAGTGGCAGACTTCAATGGCTTTGGCAAAGCCTCCAAATACTAGCGAATGCTTTCCTACTTTATAGTAGCCCACGAGTATACGGCGTCCTCATCGACGACGGTCGCTACTAGCTCCACGGCAGTTGTTTTCAAAATTTGCACGTACGAACGACACTGATCATGTCAAGGCAGATCGAAACGTACAAACACCCGCTACGTCATGCTTGGGCGTCATTCTTGATTTCTTCCTGTTCTGTGATGCTGTTCGACTGCAATACCATCGGCAACCCAATACCGAGCGGTGCCGATTGCCACAAGGACATTAACGTGATGATATCAGCTGCATTTCTATATATCAGGCTCTCGCTGAGTTAAATCAAAGCATTTTATGGCTTTGTGGGCAATCGGCACCGTTCGGTATTTTTGTCTAGGATCGAAATGTACCGAACAGCGGCACGATACATACTCTCTGAAATGAGTCTGAGATCTGTACCATTACTTTGATCTCATTTGTCAACTGAGTTTCTATTTGCCAGACACTCTGGGATCTGGAACATTTGTTTCATTTGGTTTTGGTACTGATCTCAGCTGCAATCGTTATTTATTTTGTATTGTTTTATTCTGCTATGTTTATTTGACGGCGTATTTTTGTAAAGAATATGTTATTTGCGAATTTCGCGTTTGCGTGCAAATGAGTAAAGTGGCAATGAACCGTTTATTTGGGAGCTCTGAAAAACTCGGGGTGTGAAACTAGTTGGCACTCTGAGGTCTGGGCGGGAGCCGAATTATTCTGCTTTCAGAAATCGATCAAATTTCGCGGAATTTTTAGAAATTACGAGTGATACCTATCGCATATCTGATAACTAAAGAAATATTAATTTTCAAGAATGATTCTTTTCATTTCTATGCGAGTGAGTCTGGATGCCCCCAACTAGTTTTGCACCCTCATTTGCGCTTCTGTGATGATGCTGTATCGCGCACTCGATTATGGCAATGTGCGTCTGCAGATGACAGACACTTGGGCCGAATGCACATCTCTCCCGCACGTCCTCGTCCTCGCGGAGGGGCCATCCATGATTGGTCATGGCATCTATAAATGAGATAGTATTTTTCAGATACTTTATGGTCCAGCTTGGTAAACGATAATGAGAAAAGACGCCAGGCCCTGTTAAGCGAAGAGAGAAAGGAATGGACAGCCAACTGTCGACTCCGCCATCACAAGAGCGTTGTAGTTTTTAAAGAGAAACATTTGTGATGTTCTCCAGACTTCCTCACACATATAATTTTGATTCTTAGAAATTGATTTCGTTCTTCTTTAATAAACGAACGACGTTCCAACACCAAGACCGGTAGGTTCTAACGAATATGCGTCTGAGCGCCCACGACCCGAAGATGGTATTTTCGGAAGAAAGGACGTAGAGACAGCGGCAGTCCCGACGAGAATCTGGATGATGGAGTGGAAGAATGACCTACTGAAGGAGCGTCACCCTTCGTCGATCAGCGCCCGGTTTGAAGAGTTTAACTTGCAAGGTCATGATTTCGTGAATTTTGATCTTTATGTAGTGGCTCGTGATAACCGGTGTTCAAACTTGTCTTGTTGTGCTGTTGTTTGATCTTACCTTGTTGAAGCATGTTTTATTGCTATTTTGAAGATCTTAGAATCAGGAGTCCCTATGCCTTGCTGCATCTCAGATCTTGTGTTTGGAGCCTTTGTTTTGAAACATGATCTAGGAATTTTAACCTCAGGCTTTGTTATGAGAAATGACTGTGCGGAATTAGGGTGCCTAAGGAGAATTATTAGGAAGCAGGCGAGAAGAATTTTCGCGTGCTTTGTGAAGTCTGAAATATTTTTTGCGTTTAACTACGTGTCATACTGCTTGAATTCCATTATGAATCTATGTTGTTAGTGTCTACGGAACAACTTGAGAAAGGTACGTCTAGCGGTGCTGTGTGATGGCGCATGAGCAGCACTCCACCAGCGGCTTAGCTGCTGAAGAGCGATTCAATACCTTCGAGCGACAAACAAAATCTGGGTTAGCAGCCGTAGAAGCGTGGTTGAACAGCTGTGCAATACCAGGTCAATAGCCCGTCAACACCACGAGGGCAGCACGTCAATTGCGGGACAACAGTCCGTCAATACTGCAAATAGTGGTGCAGAATAACGCGAGTATAGCACTTCAGCGCGATAATAGTACGTCAATAGTGCGGTGTGGAACACGACAGAAGCGTGCAATAGGAGGCATTATAACGTACCGACAACGCGACGATAGCAAGACGAAACCGCGAAAATAACGCATCTAGACCGCCACAACAACGTGAAAAACCGAAAATAACGCGTCTAAACCGCGCCAGTAGCATACCAAGACTGGGACAATCGCGTGACAAAACCGCAACAATAGAATGACGAAACCGCGATAATCGAAGGACGAAACACGGTACAGCATGGCGAAACCCCGACAAAAACCGCGTCTATGCTGCGGAGTGGCGCCGCTTTTCCACGACAGCGTGGCACATCAACACCGCGACTATCACGACGAATTCTAGCCCAGTTGTCCGAGCGCTCGAGCGGCTCAGGCTAGGAGCGTCCCAGCGCCAGAGTATGCAGCAGAAAGTAACATTGAGTCCATCCTGACGGGGAGAATTACCACCCAAAAATTTATTCATGGCGATGAAGAAAAAGTCTAATAAAGATGCTTGACACTTGTTACAATTATTGTTGCTTTGAAAATTCAATAGAAATACAATACCCGCGCTAAGTTTTGTAAAAACGGGGAGCATCTGGCAAACTTGGCAAAAAGCGTCCGGGATGCATATAACTTTTGAATAGAAGCAGTTTTTGAATTCTGAAAAACGCTATCATATTCACAGAAACAAATTGCTACCTAATTATGTGACTTGTTAGCCGAAGCTCCCCACAACCGCTTTGTTTCTTAAAGGAAATATTTTTGCAATCGTTTTTTAAAAACGTCGCGTGCTGACGAGGTGCGGCGTGAAACTTTGAGCAGTATTGTACAAGTAATGTAAGACCAATCTGTATGATTTCGCTTCATAAATTAAGTGCAGGTAGAGGAGAATCTCCAAGGTTTTTTGTTGGTTGAATTTTCCGAAATCCCTCATCTAGGGAGTCCAGGGTTTTGCAGCAAAACTCCGACTTTCCAGGTAGTTCTCAAGCGTGGTTAAAGCGCAGTGTTCACGACAAAAATTATTTTTCTGTTTTTCCGCCTACCTTGAGAACGGCCCCATGCTAATCTCAATGATAAAGTCTCTGAAATCGTACCAAGACCTTCTGGGAACGGAATTATGGTCCCTCAAAAAAATTGAGCTAAGGAAACAATTATTGGGGACGAGTTGTCCGAGGCTTGTAACTTCCGTCTTTGCAGCCGATATATGCGAGCTGACCTGAGTAAAGAGAGAAGTTGAGAATGAAGGAAGGACAGGGCTAATGATTGGAAAAAGATCGCTCATCTCACGATCTCGAGAATTCATTTATTCACGTCGGTGGGCGTGTGTTGCGCTTTTTGGGGTTTGCCTTGCTCTCGAAGTGGCAACTCTCCGGGCTCTTTGGAGCTCTTCCTGGCTCGTTTTCATGCGCTCTTTCGACGTCAACGTTACAGTGTGCCCCTCCACTACCCATTCCTAGTGGAAACTGAAACACATTTTTTCATCGTAGACACTGCCTTTAATAAAGGATTTCTGAAACTCAACCAACACAAACCTTGAGATTCTCTCACCTGCTTCCTCTAATTTGTGAAGAAAGCATACAGATTGCTCTTCCATTACTTGTACAAATACTGCTCAACGTTTCTGTTGCCGCGCGCGACGTTTTTTGCAAAACGATTGCAAAATATTTCCTTTAAGCCACAGTCCAAGCTCAAGAATCGATTCTTCGTTTTTTTTCTGCTTATCTTGGAGAAAATTTCCCACGCTGATCACAATGGTGTCTCAACAATCGCTCAGAACTCACTGCGAACTGAGTTATGTGGCTCCTCAAAAATTTTGAATTTGAACTAGAAGAAGTTCGCGGACGAGGATTGTCTCGAGCCTGTATTCTCGTGTCATTCGCAGCCATCATTCTGAAGCAGGTCACAATATAAAGCCAGACCGAAAACAAAAGGGAGAACATAGATTTTGAATAAAAATCATTCGCGCGTCTCTTCCTATTGAGGTCGGAAACCCGCCAGTATGCGTTGCCCGTTTTTTCTTTCAAGGGGCGTGGTCGGCACTTTTTCCTAGCTTCTTATCTCGCTTATTCTGGAGCGAATTGAGTAATTCGCGCTATGGCGAAAGGATTGCTATAGACGGCAACCGGACCCAAATATCAAAAATTACCTCTGAGGTTGGACTGTGCCTCTAAAAAACAAAGCGCTTTTAGAGAACTTCTGCACACGAGTCACATATTTAGGTAGCAATTTGATCTGTGAATATGATAACATTTTCAGAATTCAAAAAAGTCTTTATTCAAAAACGTTACATGCATCGGAGGCTTTTTTGCCAAGTTTGCCAGATGCTCCCCGTTTTTACAAAACTTAGCGCGGGTATTGTACTTCGATTGATAACGTTTTCGAGTGCTGGTTCATGTCATCTCTGTCCTGAAACCTGGATGTCTCCACGGTCAGGCGGGCGTTGTCCACCTGGACAAAAGTGTGGACGCAAAAATTTTCGAATTTTAGAGTTTTCTTTGGTGGGGGGACGCAAAAACTCCGGGCCAGAATTTCAAAAAATCGAAGGTGTTTTCAGTCGCGTTACTCCATCTGCGAAAAAAACAGGTGTAGGAACGAGGGGTTCGGACGTGGTTGACTTACATATTGTAATAGCAAAAAAAATCAAAGCAGACAAAAGTACAGCACCACAACAGTACATGTGAGGAAAGTATTTTTACGTAACAATGTAATAACATATTTTAGACAGTATTGAAATTTTCAGCACATAAAACAAATTTTTAGACGAGTTACATTCATTGATCGGGCCTATTACTGCTTAAATTCTTCGCTTCAAAAATTGGACAACGTATGTCCCCCATAAAATTTCAGATTCTCAAAATTCTGAAAAAAAGGTACAGATTCTCGATGAACCCTCATCGAGAAATTTCGAAAAATCCATGTTGGAAAATACTTTTTTTTGAGTTTTTTGATCACAAAAAATTTTGAAACTTTTTCAGAACCTGGGGGGACGTAAAAGTTTTGGAATTTTTTCAAAAATTTAGACACCCAGGGGTCGTCGCTTCGTCGAGATCCTGGACAACGGTCTGCCTGACCCTGAATGCCCCCCCCCTTTTCAGTATAGGACCAGCAGTAATCACCGAGCGGTACCGATTTCCACAAGGGCATGGAATGACGATATCAGTTGCATTTCAAAATCAGACCGACCGACTTAAACTCTTGAACGAAAATTGAAAAGCATTTTATGGCTTTGTGGTAATCGGTACCGCACGGTATTTATTTTGTAAGAGTTAAGGACCGAATCGAATAAATATTCCCGAATAAAATCGAATATTCGAGTATTCAAATATTCCGACTCATTCGGGAATTTCAATTTTGGATTTATTCAGATATTCGATTTTATTCGGGAATTTGAATTTTAGATTTATTCGAATATTCGATTTATTCGGGAATTTGAATTTTAGATTTATTCGAATATTCGATTTATTGGGGAATTTGAATTTTGGATTTATTCAAATATTCGATTAATTCGAAAACTTAAATTTGGGTTTATTCGAATATTCGATTTATTCGAGAATTAAAATTTTGGATTCATTCGAATATTCGATTTAATCAAAATTTCAAAGTTGGATTTATTCAAATATTCGATTTATTCGGGAACTAAAATTTTGAATTTATTCGAATATTCAATTCATTCAGGGAATGCAAATTTTGGGATTAATTCGAATACCCGGAAAAATTCAGAGCCCCACATTCAAATTAGACAAAACCTAATTCGTTTCCCATCGAAGTATCTTTCTGCAAGTTGAGCTATACATTTTTGTGTGTACGATTTCCGCTGTTCGTTCTCTCACACAATCGCCGCATTCACTGCGTGTTTATTATGCATTTAACTCCGAAGACAACGCGGTTTCTGGCACAGTAAGGGGACGTGCTGCCATAGGAGAGCATGTGCTCCTATTGCGTGCGTCAAATTACAGCACGTGCCCAATCAAATCAGACGTTAAATGCGTACATGATCTCACATCCAAAAAAGAAAGCATACGACACACTCTCGGAGGCGGTACCTGAGATGCCGATAGATCCGCCGGTTTAATTCACCCAAGTTCTGGGGTACTTTGGCACACCCAGCCGCTGGAAACCTCGTCCAACCGCTGGCAGCTCCAGATGGATTCTCAGGCGAAGTTGGCCGCGTCGCACGTGGAGGTGTTCCAGCCGCGTCGCGTGACGGTGTGCTTGTACGATAACGCTGGAGCTATTCCTGCTATAAACTCTCTCTCTCAGCACGTGCGCCTGCGAAAAACCCTTTCGACGGGTGTGGGTCACTCGAGTTGAATGCATATTCGACACGCATTGAATGTGCGGTAGTTTTCGAGCTTGTGCGTAGGTCTCCCGTTGCGCACTGTACACAGCGCCCATGGGAACGATAGGAGTCTCGCCGCCGGAAAAAGCGGCAGCATGCAATGGAGGAGTATCGATCATGCGGCGCCGCGAATCGATCCCCGTCCACTGCATGCTGCCATGCCTTTCGGCAGCAGGGCTCCTCTGAGAAAATTTGGCCGCGTCAGTGCCCGGAAAGTACCGCGACCCTCGACTATGCCGCCAAAGCGATAGTTCCGCGACAGTACCGCAGCGGCTCCGTGATCAGAGCGAATATGTTGCCGCGTCTTTAGCCTCGACATCGCCGCGTGATTTTACCGAAGCGGCTTTCGCGTTAAAACTGCGCCGGCTCCGAGAGGCTTCCAGCAGCGAACCCGCGTGGAGTACGGTATACTGCCCTGTGTGGTCAAACGAAATTGTCGCCGATTCCAATTAATCAATTTCGAGGTACATTCCTGTGTTTCCTTGGGCGCCAAAACAGCAGTAAGCCTCTGTCTGATTATCAGACGGAGGACGTGCCAACCGCAGGTACGTATTTTTGTTCTTAGAGCCCCCTTTAGTTTTGTTACAGTGGCCCGTGGGGCGCTCCACTCAGCTACTCAGGCAAATTGGAGGACTCTCCCGGAGAAAATTTCGGGAGCGAGTCTGCCGCACAACACTGGGACGGGAGTGTCACTAGAATAAAGTGAGCGATGCTTGGACCAAATCCCGGTGAATGACAATTGATGGTGATCACAAATGACCACGTTGTGACGTCCTTATCACGCGCACAGCCGCTATAAAAGCCGCCTCAGGCACTCTTTTCCCGGAATAGACGACCCACTTGTGTAAAGGTTTTGCACAGACAGCTCCATGCTCATTTGTCACGCTTTGCTTCTAAACATATGGAGAAGCATAGAACAGTTACCTGTAAAATTTAGTGCAAAGAACATATACTTGAAACACGCTCGAGTAAATCCGATTCTTTTAGGTGGGTCGGTCTATTCCGGGAAAGAGTACCCCGCCTCATCTCCACCCTGAGTCCTCATTCGGCATTCTGATGCCGGCCCTGGGAAGGTGACTCCCCGAGTCACTCCGGAGAGGCCAGCATATTTTCGACCGCTGGGGATAGGGGTATTCTCTCGGTTGGGGGGGAAGAAGCGGTTTTCGCCGCAATCCGTAAGGAGGAGGGAGGGTTCCTCGCAGACCGCGTGAGAACACTTCCCACGGATGCGGCGAAACCGCTTCTCCCCGATCAGGTCATTGTCGTGGATCCAGGCGGGGACTTTCTCCGCCGTGGGACCGCCCGACAATCCGGGGCGAAATGGTTACTGGTGAATATTAAAATGAATAATCCGTGAAGTCAATGACGTCATCGTTCGGCTGTCCGTTGGGGGGTCTCCCCGCTAAGCCTTTAGGTAGTGTCTCGACCGTAATTGTGACGTCATCACGAGCGTCGCAGATGCTGTACTCCCGCCTGTCCGCTTATCGTATGACTCCACGTAGGTCTGTAGGGACTATTCTAGACGGGGGTCACTCAAGATTTTCTCATAGAAAATGAATGGAAAATCTGAGAAAAGATGCTACTATCAACCATTGTTTTGCTGTGGAAATTCCATAGAAATACTAGGACTATTCTAGACGGGGGGGGGACAGGGGGCACTCAAAGCATTCAAGTCAGAAATGGAAATGAACCACCGATTTATAACGCTATCGGGCGAAGTGCCATTTCTTAAGAATTTCATCAACAACAATGATTGATAACAGCATCAAGCATCTTTTACCAGGTTTTCCATTCATTTGCTATGAGAAGATCTTGGAATTCCCAAATCTAGAAGATGGTCCCGAAACACTTCGATTGATAGCATTATAGATCGGTGATTCATTTCATTTCTGACTTGAATCTTAGAGGCCTACCCCCTAGGATAGTCCCGCTTTATGTTTTGGCACTCTTTCCGGAATAGACGACCCACCCCTAAAAGAATTGGTTTCCCGCGGTGTTTTTACATATAGTGAGTCCACCAAGAGTGTTCTCATTTACTTATCAATACAGGGGGCGGTCGGCTGGGGATCAATGTGCATGAATCTCATACCAGCACGCTTCGATACCGATTGAGCGAGAGCGGTTGTGCTGCAATGAGTTTCGGCATGCATTCATCGATGTCCAATCGACCGCTTCCTCATTGATAAGTAAATAAGACTACTGTTGGTGGACTCCTGCCTATATATTCTTGGCACTGGAAATAACGGGGCGGCGGGTTTTCGCCGCGCGATCCGCCGGGAGGGCGAGTTCGTCACCGCAGACTGCGGCGGACCGAGGCGGGGCGTTTTCTCCGCCGTGGGGCCGGAGTGACACGCTTGAGGTAAGCAATAATACAAATAGTGATCGCGGGCCATCTGGTAAAGGTCGGCGGGCCGTCGACATACGGCTGGTCGGCGAACCAAAGCGGGCGGCCGGAGTGACGGGAGACCGCGGGCCAGCTGGGAAAGGTTCGCCGACCGTCGTCCTGATTACACCTGAGTACTCGAATACCGGTATGGAGCTTTGGGTGCCTGACCTGCTCCGCGGGCGGTCGCGACGCGGCGCAATTCACCGTGGCCATTTCAGCCCTCTTGAAACATTCATCAGTTGGCCACTGAACTAAACGTATGAAGAATCAATACGTGCTATGAAAATTTTTTCAATAATAGATTCCTGATATAGTTATCAGTCATTGATTTGTACAAACCCTATGAACTTCAACTTTTGGAAAGAAGTGTCGATGGATATAACCTATTTTGGAAGGAGTTGGGGTAAGCTACCCGAAACTTATCTTATAAAAATCGAAAAAGAAACTTCGTTCGTTCCACAGAATTATAAAATTCAAACCGCAGATTCTTTCCACAGTAACCCAATGGACATCATAAGAGTGTTGAAAACAACTCCATTCATTCATTGTCATGATGAAGCGCTGGTCGGTGGAATGATGTCGAAATTCATTCCAGTTTTCATAGAATAAGGTTTCGTATGGCCGTGCGGTTGAAACGCTGCACTAAGGACTTTCATGTCAATGGGTTATCCTCATTGGCAGGCTGGAAGACTTGCAGCTTTTCCCTACTACTGCATAGTAGGTGGCACATGTTAGGCCCTTATGCGGTTAAGCTCTGCTTTCCACCGGAGCTTCGCCTACTTCAATTGTTGCCCAAACTCCTGCGCTTCAACGCTTCCCAACTATTGCTCTCGACAACACTTACCATACAGGCATGTAGAACCACTTTCCGCAAGTATCGGAGTGAATTCCGCCCGAGGAGCATGATATCATTCCACCAACCCACATTTTATCACGGCTGTAAATGAGATGCAGATGTGTTTCTTC
Organism: Aplectana chamaeleonis; assembly: GCA_029168955.1. Taxonomy (NCBI): domain Eukaryota; kingdom Metazoa; phylum Nematoda; class Chromadorea; order Rhabditida; family Cosmocercidae; genus Aplectana; species Aplectana chamaeleonis. Next base: position 14,309 of record JAPDOI010001243.1, on the reverse strand, counting down.
ACTCTTATCATGTCCACTGGATTACGGTGGATGAAGTCTGCGGTTTGAGTTTTATATTTCTGTGTTCGTTCCTGCCTTGAATCGAATAATGTTATACAGCCAAGATGAGAGCGGTGTGTCTTCATTCACACACCGTCCTCCTAGAGACAAGTTTATGATTTGCCATCGGCACAAAATTCTCACGGAAGTGTAGTAGTTTTTTAAATAGTTTCCCATGTTTAGGCCCCGATATCGTGATTTCTTAATCACCGGTGAGGCTGTTTCTCTAATCTCTCAGCTCAGCTTCAGCCGTTCACCTCCGGAGAAAGACGGTGCGTGAATGAAAACACACCGCTCTTCATTTCTTTTATACCCAACCCTTTATCAATTAGGCATCATCTATTTTGTTCACCGCGAGAATTTTTTGCCGATGGCATTTCATAATTGTCTCTCCTCCATGAGTCAGCAGTTAAGGATCTGCCTGGAGTAGAAAATAGAAAAACAGCACCACCTGTGGTCGAGACATAACAAAATCGGAAGAAAAGCTTAGAAATTTCTAGAGCCAATTCGAGTGAGCCGATTGTGGAGGTAGGCTGGATAAGAGCATCCCCCTAAATTGAAAAGCCTCCGCCTCAAACTAGGTTTGTAACGATCCAATAGGCGTATCCGATAAATCAAAGAACCGCGTGCTTGCCTACATCCCATTTGGTGCCTTTGTACTCGTTTGCCACACCCGCCTGTGGAGCGTCGCCGCGATTGCACGGCAGAGGAGTGTAAACATATCCTACCGACTCTCATATGATGAAGCAAATAGGCATTCCAAAGTTCGTCGTTAACACGAATCAGAAGTTTCTTCGAATTTTTTCGTACCTTATCCCAGAATGGTATGCTTTTGTTGACAACTTCTGAAAACGACGACAGCACACGACCGTGATGTTTCTCTAAGCAGGGACGCATCGTTTCTGCGAACATGGAAACGCCTCCAGAGATGAACATTCGGCGAATCTGCTGATTCTGAAGCGGAACAATGGGATCCATCCGCTGTAAAAGGAAGTCCATCGGTGCACAATAACCTTTCCAACGTCCTTCCACTGACTGCGTCCTTGAATTGTGCTGCGGTCGATCTCGGCAGGTAGTGGAATCACTTTGAATGTCCGACCTTTCCGTTTTCCACGACCTTCGATATACCTGAAAGTCGAACGCTGATTGACACCTCGTTCCTTTCACTCCTCACCCACAGAAGAGACCTTGGATCTTTTGAATTGGGAATCCAGTTTATGGAGCACGATGACATAGTCGTTGACCCAGTCTGAAACAAGATCAAACCGTCACATGAAGGGCAGACGCTGTCCAGAGAGATCTGTTCATTCTGACTCGAACTGACCATGCAGATTGTATGTGTTAAATTAAACCATACCCAGATCATTCATAGCTTTTATAGTGACAAAGTAAATGATACAGTACAAATAACATTAATATCACACTGATAAGTCAGTCTCTCACTTCTCCCAAGTAGTAGTGACAGTAGTGACTAACTCTGGAGTACGGTGAACTCTACTCAGCGACACGCCAACAACTTGAAAACCTTTACAGCCAAGAATTTCAGCACTACAAAATTTCGGAACAGATTGATTTTGAGGACAAGCCAAACCCTATCTCCACAACTTCAATAAGAAACACTCAACTACCCTATTTATTCGTCTGCAACCAACAACGACGACGCATTTAATTTCACGGCAATGATTACGCTATCGGCGCTCCGCTAGCACGCTAAAAGCGTTCTTGTTTCATTCATCATAAGCTTGCTTTCAAAGGCAGTGTTAGCGAAAAAATGCAGTGTCCTATCTCCTAATAATTCCTGCGTAGAGTAAGCCCACGAAATAAGGGATAGCAGCAAAAGAGCCCTAAAATCGCAAGCGAGTTTAGAAAAAAAAAATCTTAAACCTCTGGAAACATCTCTACTTTTGTCTACCGCGAATGTTTTAGTGTGTTTGGTGCAGAAAATTCTAAAACGTCTGCCATATAGATGACCCAAGGCCCCCACATAGTCTTCCCGGGCGTGAGTGCGATGGTCTACCCGCATATGAGCCAGCATGCTACGCAACCACGCGGGTAGCCTTCTACTCTCTGTTACTACAGCGCAACTCGCCCTGCTCCGACTATGCAGGAGGCCTCTCAATCACTCATAAGCTGTTGACCTTTGCTTTTGATCTTCGGACAATGTTCCGCTAGTAGCCGAACATGATATCAACAAGCAGCCTCAAAGGTTGTTCGGCTACACTCCCACGATTTCTCGTCTTTCGTGACTCACATACTGTTGTCGTTCTCTCCACAGCTGTTCGGCTAGTAGCTATGAGAGAAAAGATTGTTTCAGTAGCTAGTAGCCGAACGCATGAATCACTAGTATCCGAACAGAAAGCTGGCAGGTGCTCTTACCCAGCCAACCCCCCAATCAGCTTCTCTGCCAAGTGGGGCTCCTAAAATTTTCCAACTTTTGACTTCAATTTTGCTATATATTGACCACCTGTGAGGTGCTGTTTCTCCTTCTTTCTCAAGTCCAGGCAGATCCTCAACTGCTGACCCCTGAGAAAAGGCCGGATTGCGTGAATGAAGACACACCGCTTCTCACTTCTTTGATACCCACCATTTATCAATTGGTCATCATCATTTTTGTTTACGAGAAGCCGAATGGGAGGGGGCTGTATAACATTACTGTGTGAAAGCTAGACTAAAGCCTTTCTTGCTCCGGGATGAGTCCGGGCCGGAGCAAGCAGCGGAGCGTGTCGGTCATGGCAAAACATAGCAGTGATAATGAGATTTTGATGTGATAAGCCCGATAAGCCTTGGGTTCGACCGGCTCAAAATGAGAGAGCTAGGCTATATATAGTAGCCAGACAGAAGTCAGCTAGTAGCCAAGCAGAAAGCATTCCATGGTCTGCAGTCCACCCACTTCCCTCACCGTCTACAGCGGATCCGGCCTACTCAAGGCTGTAGTAGGAGTCCCGCACGGTCTACAGCGGTGTTGTACTGCCCGGGCTGCAAACCATGGGGACTTCCCTCACTGCTACTATATACTGCAGCATCTTGAAGATCCTGGAACTTGACCATCCCGGTCCCTCTCTTTGCTCAGAACTTTTGAATAACCTGATTCCGGCCAGCAATAACCAGCAAAATCAACATTATTTTCAACTAATTTAACTTGAAACCCTTTGGTGTAGTGAGCGCGAAGCGCTCACCAGAGGATTTGGCTTTGATCTCTTCGCGCGCGGATGCCCTACAATGAGATCACCTGTTCAGCCACCATCAACAGAGGTATGAGCTGTACACTATTCGACGCGCTGCAAGAAATTATTACATATGTGTGCAACTTTTCATCCCAACTGGTCCCCGCTTTCCTAAAGTTATGACCTCTCAAAGTACGCAAAAACGTTCTCTCACCACCGCCTCCGCCTCCGCCTCCGCCTCTGCCTCCGCCACCGCCACCGCCTCCGCCTCCGCCTCTCCGCCTCCACCTCCGTCCGTCGAAAGCCATTTTTTGGAAGGCGTGGACCAAATCGCTCGAAAATTTGTGACTAGAGATGTCGGCCACGGGAATGACGAAAATAATAATAGAATGTCAGAACTCACCATAATGACTTCTGGGCCCCTAACGGGCGTTGGAAACTCCAAACCGGCCTCTCAAGAATATTTTATGAAAATGGTGGGTTTTTCGTTATCAGTCATTGTTTTCTTAGAGCTCCATATAAACACCTTGCTCTCCAGGGTGAATTGTACTTTGAACGTCCGGCTCGGGAAGAGGGACGCTGTGCGGAGTTGATGTACTTGACCGCGGCGCGTATTCGTTCAAAGCGCACCATCGATAAGAAGGCGTCGCAGGATGTGCTGAAGTGTCGGTTGACTATGTGAGACCCTCAGTAGGGTGTGCAGGACGTCGTAGAATGTGAGCAGGGCCTCCCGGTAAGAGTATGCGGAGACATCATCGAACGTGTGCAGGACCTTAGTAGGCCAGTGTGGAGGACATCATGGGACGTGTGCAGGACCCCAGTAGAGGTGTGCGGAGACGTCGTAGAATGTGTGCAGGACCTCGGTAGGAGTGGGCAGGACATCATGGAACGTGTGCAAGACCTCAGTAGGAGTGTACCAGGACATCATGGAACGTGTGCAGGACCGTATTAGGAGTGGACAGGACATCATGGGACGTGTGCAGGACATCATGGAACGTGTGCAAGACCTTAGTAGGAGTGTACGGGACATCATGGGACCTGTGCGGGACCTCGGTAGTGTGCGGGACATCCTTAAGACGATGCGCGGGACCGTAGTAGGAGTGGACAGGACATCATGGGACGTGTGCAGGACCCCAGTAGAAGTGTGCAGGACGTCGTAGAGAATGTGTGCAGGGCCTCGGTAGGAAGTGTGCGGGACATCATGGAACGTGTGCAAGACCTTAGTAGGAGTGTGCAGGACATCATGGGACCTGTGCAGGACCATATTAAAAGTGGACAGGACATCATGGGACGTGTGCAGGACATGTGGAACGTGTGCAAGACCTTGGTAAGTGTGCGGGACATCATGGAAGGACGTGTGCAGGACCTCCCGACAAGTGTGCAGGACATCATGGAACGTGCGCAGGACCGTAGTAGGGGTGGACAGGACATCATGGGACGTGTGCAGGACCCCAGTAGGGGGTGTGCAGGACGTGTAGAATCTGTGCAGGACCTCCCAGTAGGAAGAGTGCAGGACATCATGGAACACGTGTGCAAGACCTTGGTAGGAGCGTGCAGGACATCATGGGACCTATGCCAGGACCTCCAGTAGGAGTGTGCAGGACATCATGGGAACGTGTGCAGGACCGTAGTAAAGGAGTGGACAGGACATCATGGGACCTGTGCAGGACCCCAGTAGGAGTGTGCAGGACGTCGTATGAATATTGTGCAGGACCTCAGTAGGAGTGTGCAGGACATCATGGAACATGTGCAGGACCTTGGTAGGAGTGTGCAGGACATCGTGGGACCTGTGCAGGACCTCAGTAGGAGTAGGCAGGACATCATGGAACGTGTGCAAGACCTTAGTAGGAGTGTGCAGGACATCATGGGACCTGTGCAGGACCTCAGTAGGAGTGTGCAGGACATCATGGGACCTGTGCAGGACCTCCCAGTAATAGTGTATTGCAGGACATCATGGATCGTGTGCAGGACGTTAGTAGGAGTGTGCAGGACATCATGGGACCTGTGCAGGACCTCATTGGGGAGTGTGCAGGACATCATGGAACACGTGTGCAGGACCGTATTAGGAGTGGACAGGACATCATGGAGACGTGTGCAGGACCCCAGTAGAGAGGTGTGCAGGACGTCGTAGAATGTGTGCGCGGGACCTCAGTATGAGTGTGCAGGACATCATGGAACGTGTGCAAGACCTTAGTAGGAGTGTGCAGGACATCATGGGACCTGTGCAGGACCTCAGTAGGAAGTGTGCAAGGACATCATGGAACGATGTGCAGGACCGTAGTAAAGTGGACAGGACATCATGGGACGTGTGCAGGACCCCAGTAGGGAGTATTGCAGGACGTCGTAGAATGTGCGCAGGATATCAGTAGGAGTGTGCGGAACATCATGGGAACGTGTGCCAAGACCTGTGCAGACATCAGTAAGTGTGCAGGACCTCCATCATAGGACATAATGCAGGACCTCAATAGGAAGTGTACCCAGGACATCATGGAACGTGTGCAAGACCTTAGTAGGAGTGTGCAGGACATCATGGGACCTGTGCAGGACCTCAGTAGGAAGTGTGCAGGACATCATGGGACCTGTGCAGGACCTCAATGGGAAGTGTGCAGGACATCATGGATCGTGTGCAGGACCTCCCACAGTAGGAGTGTGCAGAGACATCATGGAACGTGTAAGACCTTGGTAGGAGTGGGCAGGACATCATGGGACGTGTGCAGGACCCCAGAAGGGGTGTGCAGGACATCATGGGACCTGTACGCAGGACCTCAGTAGGAGTGTGCAAGGACATCTGTTGTACGTGTGCCGGGTTCATAACTGAACGTGGGCAGGACATCATGGGACGTGTGCAGGACCCAGAAGGGTGTGCAGGAGACATCATGGAGACGTGTGCAAGGCACTTAGTAGGAGTGTGCAGGACATGTATGGGACCTGTGCAGAACCTCCAGTAAAGTGTGCAGGACATCATGGGACCTGTGCAGGACCTCCGTTTATGTCAGGACACCGTATGCAGAGTCATGCCTCCGAATCAACAGAGCGATGAGCGAATTGCGCCAGAACAAGGCTATTGTAATCTCACCCGAGTTGGCTCTAAAGATTTTCCACAAGTTCTGACTCCGAATTCGCTACATCTTCTACCGCTGTTGTTTTTCTGCTTGTAGTCCAGGCAGATCCTCAACTGCTGACCTCTGGAGAAGGACGGTGTGTGAATGAAGACACACAACTCTTCACTTCTTTTATCTTAATCATTGATCAATTGGGTATCATCAAATTTGTTTAAAGGCAGAATAACATCACAGGTTACGGTAGTCCTCCAGAAACATGGATTCGAGATGGCAACAACATAGGACCATGGCTATGTCGGTCAACAGCGTTTGAAGCGCTGAAATGTTACCATCCAGGTTGAGCAGAAATATCGAGGCATCTCCCGTCTCAAAGCCTGTAGAGTGCGACCCACCCCTACGAATAACAGCACGAAAATGCTCTTAGAATGGGGCATGTGGAGAATTCGCATTTGATAATGTGCTAGAGTGATAGCACATCAAATGAGAGTCTACGATAGAAAAAGCTTGATTTCCTGATTATAACTTGTATACATACCGATTAAGTTCCATCCACTTTCAAGGATGCCGCCTTACTTTGGCTGGCTTATAAAGTGGGCATTTCATCAGACAAGCCGGGTGGTTATATTCAGGTGGTCAGCCGTTTCTCTGTGAACTGACCATTTGATAGTGCTATCACTAGACGGGTGAGGCCATCTAGTAACCACGTGCTCCTCATTCTGTTATTCGCGGGGTATTCAAGGGTTCCTGAGCTTTCGAACAATCTCGAATCCTGTCAACCTGGATATTTTCAGCACTTCAGCACCGATGGCTGGCTATGATAAGAGCCAGGCAGTCTATTATACTGTTATCAATCATCCATGTTTCTACGACGATAACTATACTGCCTTTAAACTCCGAATGAACATCATTCCTGAGGTTACGGTAGTCCTCTTCTAGCGCACTTAACTATCGTTCGTGCCAAATCAATTCTGTCCATTTCTGAAAGTTGGGTGCCCCTCTCCGCAGAAAGGTCAAAGGATTTATTTGCTCCTAAATGTCATTGAAATTGTCTTATTAGTTTGGCTCTTAGCAGTTGATTTTCAAATGTAGTGAAATTGTCGAATTGGTTTGGCTGTGATGATACTATATGCAGATAACGCAATCATTAAATGTAGTGAAATTGTTGCAAACGGATTTGGCAGGAGCTCTATCCAATTATCACAGTCAAATCACGCGTCAGAAGGGGTTTTCCTTGGAAGCGCATATTGAATCAGGCCGAACAGGAATAAACCTAGCAACCAAAACGTTTCTATACAATGCAAAGACCGTGAAAGCATTGAGGACACGAAGACATAGTCAGTAGCGAGTAAATTGCGTTAGATTTCGTTTTCATGAATTTTATCTCATCGGTGAGGAAGGTCTGGTACCTGAAAAGAGCCACACCTGAAAAGGCAGAATAGCATTTGGAAACCTTAATTCTAGCCCATAAGGCCCACGTTTCGTTCAGCATTGTTGACTGAGGATTATTATTTTTTCTTTTTGTGTTCATTCGCTCGCCAGAAGACCTTCTGACGCATGATTTGACTGTGATAATTGATAAATCTCCTGCCAAATCCGTTTGCAACAATTTCACTACATTTAATGATTATGTTATCTGCATATAGTATCATCACAGCCAAATCAATTCGACAATTTCACTACATTTGAAAAATCAATCAGTTAAGAGCCAAAATCAATAAGACAATTTCACGACATTTCGGAGCAATGCCAAATCCTTGACCTTTTCTGCGAAGCTCAACTTTCAGAAATTTCACAACTTTTTACAAGGGTTTCCCTTCTACAATATCGTCAGAAAACCACAAAAAGGCAAGTTGTTTTCTTTGAAACATAATGGTAGAAATGAAGAAACAGCTGCTAGGATTACAAGATAATAGTTGCAACCGCGGCTTCCTACAGACAAGATACAAGGCATATACTTTTTTGAATTTAAAAATCGAGAAAATGAAGAAATGAGTTCTAAAATGACCCAATTGTACAGGGTTGAGGCACAATCCTAGAACGAGGGGAGAGGGGCACCCACCATTCAAATTCAAGACAGAAGTGAAATAGACCACCCATTGGTAAGGCTACCAGTCAGAGTATTTTCATGAAGTTTCCTATAAAAACAATGATTGATATCAGTATCAGACATCTTTTTGTCAGAATTTTCCATCATTTCTATGAGTCTTGGGTGGCCTCACCCCGTCTAGAGATAGACCCAGGGTCAGTCGCTCTAGTAAACTTCACCGGTTCTTGCTGACGTGGCTCGTCTGCGCCGGCCCACATGTGTCTGATTCGGAACAAGAACGATAGTTAAATACATCGTACGCGCAGAAAACCGTATATTATTTTTTCATGTTTTTGCGTACCTTATGGCCCCTCTAGTGAACGAAAATGTTGAAGGGGCCCATGAAAAACCTTCATTCTTCTTTCAACTCCCTTCTTCATTAAAGAAAAGAAAAAGTCAATCGCAACACATTGTAAATACGAATTTGAATTTCGCGCCAAAATCATTTAAAGTTTTTTTGCATGTGGAGTTCATTGCGTAACTATTTTTCCTGTTGTCTTACGATTCTTTCAACATTCTAGGAAAAAGTGCTAGATGACTGGTGAGAATTGGTGGCGGATATTAATCTTTGACGCGCCTCATCGTCCAACATTTTGACGCGCCAAAGTTTACCAATGTGGTCTACCGGGCTCAATCATAAAATTGAACCTGAAAATGGAAATTGATTTCCAGCACGAACGATAGTTAAGTGCGCTAGAAGAGAGACTACCGTAACCTTAGGAATGATGTTATTCGGCTCTCTTAAACAAATTTGATGATACCCAATTGATCAATGATAAAGATAAAAAGAAGTGAAGAGCGGTGTGTCTTCGATTCCCGCACACCGTCATACTCCAGGAGTCAGCGGTTGAGGATCTGCCTGGACTGCAAGCAGAAAAACAACACCAGCAAATTGGTGAAGATGTAGCGAATTCAGAGTCAGAACTTAGAAAATTTTAGAGCCAACTCGAGTGAGATTACAATAGCCTTGTTCTGGCGCAATTGCCTATCGCTCTTGTTGATTCGGAAGGCATGACTTGCATACAGTGTCCTGGACATTCAACGGAGGTCCTGCGCACGTCCTTTGATGTTCTGCACCACTCCCTGCTAAGGTCCTGCACACGTTCCATGATGTCAGGCACTCTCCTACTGAGATCCTGCACAGGTCCCATGATGTCCCCTGCACACTCCTACTAAGGTCTTGCACACGTTCCATGATGTCACTGCACACCCCTTCTGGGAGTCCTGCACACGTTCCATGGTGTCCTGCACACCTCTACTACTGAGTCCCGCACATTCTGCACAATGACGTCCTGCACACTCCTTCTGAGGTCCTGCGCACGTCTCGTGATGTCCTGCCCACTATACTACGGTCCTGCACACGATCTAATGATGTCCTGCACTCCCCTACCAGGTCCTGCACGGAAGTCCCATGGTGTCCTGCACTCCCCTACTGGAGGTCCTGCACACGTTCCATGATGTCCTGCACACTCTCTACTGAGGTCCTGCACCGTCCCCACGATGTCCTGCGCACTTCCTACTGGGTCCTGCGCACGTTCCGTGATGTCCTGCACTTTCCTACTGAGGTCACTGCACATTCCCATGACGTCCTGCGCACTCCTACTGAGGTCACTGCACACGTCCCATGATCTGTCCTGTCACTCCTACTGCAGTCACTGCACACGTTGTGATGTCACCTTGCTCTCTGCGGTCACTGCGTGCAGTGATGTCGCACTCTAGTCCTGCACCGTCACATGGTGTCCTGCACTTCCCTACTAAGGTCTTGCACCCAGGGTCCATGATGTCCTGCACACTCCTACTGGGTCTTTGCACACGTTCTATGATGTCCTGCACACTCCTACTGAGGTCCTGCACAGATCCCATGGTGTCCTGCACTTCCTACTAAGGACTTTGCACACGTTCCATGATGTCATGCACACTCCTACTGAGGTCCTGCGCAGGTCCCATGATGTCCTGCGCACTCCTTCTGAGGTCCTGCACGTCCCTTGTGTCGCAGCGCCACTCTGCAGTCCTGCGCACGTACAATACTCCTACGGAGGTCCTACACAGGTCCATGATGTCCTGCACACTTCTACTGAGGTCTTGCACACACGTTCCATGATGTCCTGCACTCCTACTGAGGTCTCCTGCACGAATCCCATGATGTCCTGCACTCCCTACTGAGGTCCTGCACAGATCCCATGATGTCCTGCACACTCCTACTGAGTCTTGCACACGTTCCATGATGTCCTGCACACTCCTACTGAGGTCGTGCACAGGTCCCATGATGTCCTGCACACACCTACTAAGGTCTTGCACACATTCCATGATGTCCTGCACACTCCCTGCTGAGAGTCCTGCGCACATTCCTACTGACGTCCTGCACACCCCTACTGGGGTCCTGCACACGTCCCATGATGTCCTGCACTCCTCCTACGGTCCTGCACACGTTCCATGATGTCCTGCACACTCCTACTGAGGTCCTGCACAGGTCCAATGAAGTCCTGCACACTCCTACTAAGGTCTTGCACACGATCCATGATGTCCTGCACACTCCTACTGAGGAGTCCTGCACAGGTCCCATGATGTCCTGCACACACACCTTCTGGGGTCCTGCACACATCCCATGATGTCCTGCCCACTATACTGCAGTCCTGCATACGTACAATGATGTCCTGCACACTCCTACTGAGGTCCTGCACAGGTCCCATGGTGTCCTACACACTCCTACTAAGATCTTGCACACGATCCATGATGTCCTGCACTCCTACTGAGGTCCTGCACAGGTCCCATGATGTCCTGCACACTCCTCCTGAGGTCCTGCACAGGTCCGCAGTGGCCTGCACACTCCTACTAAGGTCTTGCACACGTTCCATGATGTCCTGCACACTCCTACTGAGGTCCTGCACAGGTCCCGCAGTGTCCTGCACACTCCTGGAAGGTCTTGCAGACGTTCCATGATGTCCTGCACACTCCTACTGAGGTCCTGCGCACATTCTACGACGTCCTGCACACTCCTACTGGGAGTCCTGCACGTCCCATGATGTCCTCCTACTACGGTCCTGCACACGTTCCATGATGTCCTGCACACTCCTACTGAGGTCCTGCACAGGTCCCCGCAGTGTCCTGCACACTCCTACTGCGGTCCTGCACTCGTTCCATGATGTCACGCACACTCCTACTGAGGCTCTGCACACATTCTACGACGTCCTGTACACCCCTGCAGAGGTCCTGCACACGTCCCATGATATCCTGTCCACTCCTAATACGGTCCTGCACACGTTCCATGATGTCCTGCACACTCCTACTGAGGTCCTGCACAGGTCCCATGATGTCCTGCACACTCCTACTAACGTCTTGCACACGATCCATGATGTCCTGCACACTTATACTACGGTCCTGCACGCGTGTGATGTCCTGCACACTCCTACTGAGGTCCTGCACAGGTCCCATGATGTCCTGCACACTCCTACTAAGGATGTGCACACGTTCCATGATGTCCTGCACACTCCTACTGAGGTCACACACATTCACCGACGTCCTGCACACCCCTGCTGGGGTCCTGCACACGTCCCATGATATCCCTATCCCTCCTAATGACGGTCCTGCACACGTTCCATGATGTCCTGCACACTCCTACAGAGGTCCTGCACAGGTCCACTTGATATCCTGCACACTCCTACTAACGTCTTGCACACGATCCATGATGTCCTGCACACTTATACTACGGTCCTGCACAGGTACAATGATGTCCTGCACACTCCTACTGAGGTCCTGCACAGGTCCCATGATGTCCTGCACACTCCTACTAAGGTCTTGCACACGTTCCGCGATGTCCTGCACACTCCTACTGAGGTCCTGCACAGGTTCCATGATGTCCTGCGCACTCCTACTGGGTCTTGCACACGTTCCATGATGTCCTGCACACTCCTACTGAGGTCCTGCGCATTCTACGACGTCCTGCACACCCCTACTGGGGTCCTGCACACGTCCCATGATGTCCTGTCCACTCCTACTGCGGTCCTGCACACGTTCCATAATCTCCTGCACTCCTACTGAGAGTCCTGCACAGGTCCCATGATGTCCTGCACACTCCTACTAAGGTCTTGCACACGTTCCATGGTGTGTCCTGCACACTCCTACTGAGGTCACACACATTCTACGACATCCTGCACACCCCTTCTGGGGTCCTGCACACGTCTGTGATGTCCTGCCCACTTATACTACGGTCCTGCACGTACAATGATGTCCTGCACGCTCCTACTGAGGTCCTGCACAGGTCCCATGGTGTCCTGCACACTCCTACTAAGGTCTTGCACAAGATCCATGATGCCCTGCACACTCCTACTGAGGTCCTGCACAGGTCCCATGATGTCCTACACACTCCTACTGAGGTCCTGCACAGGTTCCCATGATGTCCTGCACACTCCTACTAAGGTCTTGCACACGTTCCATGATGTCCTGCACACTCCTACTGAGGTCCTGCACAGGTCCCATGATGTCCTACACACTCCCTACTAAGGTCTTGCACACGTTCCATGATGTCCTGCACACACTCCTACTGAGGAGTCCTGCGCACATTCTACGACGTCCTGCACACCCCTACTGGGGTCCTGCACAGGTCCCATGATGTCCTGCACACTCCTACTGAGGTCCTGCACAGGTCCCGCGACGTCCCTGCACACTCCTACTGAGGTCTTGCACAGGTTGCATGATGTCCTGTCCACTCCTACGGTCCTGCACACGTTCCATGATGTTCTGCACACTCCTACTGAGGTCCTGCACAGGTCCCATGATGTCCCTGCACACTCCTACTAACGTCTTGCACACGATCCATGATGTATGCACACTCCTACTGAGGAGTCCTGCACAGGTCCATGATGTCCTGCACACTCCTACTGAGGTCCTGCAGAGGTCCCATGACATCCTGCACACTCCTACTAAGGTCTTGCACACGTTGCATGATGTCCTGCACACTCCTACTGAGGTCCTGCACAGGTCCCATGATGTCCCTGCACACACTCCTACTAAGGTCCTGCACACGTTCCATGATGTCCTGCACACTCCTGCTGAGGTCCTGCACACATTCTACAGCATCCTGCACACCCCTACTGGGGTCCTGCACACGTCCCATGATGTCCTGTCCCTCCTACTGCAGTCCTGCACACGTTCCATGATGTCCTGCACACTCCTACTGATGTCCTGCACAGGTCCCATGATGTCCTGCACGGCCCTACTAAGGTCTTGCACGTTCCATGATGTCCTGCACTTCCTACTGAGGTCCTGCACACATTCGACGATGTCCTGCACACTCCTACTGAGGTCCTGCACACGTCCCATGATGTCCTGTCACTCCTACTACGGTCCTGCGCACGTTCCATGATGTCCTGCACACTCCTACTGAGGTCCTACACCCAGGTCCCATGATGTCCTGCACACTCCTACTAAGGTCTTTTTGCACACGTTCCATGATGTCCTGCACACGTCCCCTTGATGTCCTGTCCACTCTAATACGGTCCCGCACAGGTCCACTGATGTCCTTCCCCCCCCTACTGGGGTCCTGCACCCGTTCCATGATGTCCTGCACTCTCCTACTGAGGTCCTGCACACATTCTACGAAGTCCTGCACACCCCTACTGGGGTCCTGCACACGTTCCATGATGTCCTGCACTCTCCTACTAAGGTCCTGCACACGTTCGATGATGTCCTGCATACTCCCTACTGAGGCCCTGCCCACATTCTACGACGTCCTGCACACCCCTACTGAGGTCTCACATAGTCAACCGACACTTCAGCACATCCTGCGACGCCTTCTTATCGATGGTGCGCTTTTGAACGATACACGCGCCGCGGTCAAGTACATCAACCCGCACAGCGTCCTCTTCCGAGCCGGACGTTCAAAGTACACCACCCTGGAGAGCAAAGGTGTTTATATGGAGTCTAAGAAAACAATGACTGATAACGAAAAAACCCACCATT